>OY725489.1:2082348-2473161 GCA_963281255.1 Aphrocallistes beatrix
GTGCCACTAACTGTACAATTAACTACTAGTATATCATCTACTTTAACAGTAAATGGATTGTTTCTAATTAAAAAATAAAATTCAAAACAATTATTAAATTGACATACACTGCTTTTGCCTTGAAAAAACAACAATTACGTTTTCTACTATTCGTTTTGTTTACTTTTTTATATTTAAAACATAAAACACATTGATACTTATTTTCGATTTTGAAATTAAATAAATTTGTCCAATCTTTAGAGAAAATAACATTATCACCTTTTAAACTGGTAATTTGGCCCCATTCACTCTTACTAAGATTAAATTTAATTTCCTCATTACAAACAGTTGGATCGATTATTACATCATTAATAATTAAGGTACCTTCATCTATTAACAACGCATCTGTGTTATCAACATCAGATAAAATTCCTTAGTCTCTGTAGAAACTACCGTGTCCCTCTTATTCTGTATATTCAGAATTTTTCACGAAAAATATCATAAAAATCACATATACAATCAGAATTTTCACGAAGATTTTCTAAATACGAAAGAAACATATCAAGTTGCTTAGTTTTTAACATTAGGTAAGATTTACCAAACAAATTATTTATAAAACGACAGTTCATATTTTCAGCGATCAACCATATTTGTATCAGGCTATTATCTTTAGCTATTATTTTAACGAATTCAAATTGATCTAACATATAAGTTACAAACCTTTGACACGCCTCATTTAACTTTTCGTTAACTAAAAGGAAACCTCCTTCAACTAAGGGACATTCTAAACCAAAGAATTTTAATGATTCCAACCAGATTGCACTATCGCAATTGTTACCGTGCCAGAAAAAACCTTCGGGCTCATCTGAGTCGGGTGGAGAAATTGACGTGTGATACTTAGAAATTAGTTCACCACTCTCACAACCTGATGCCCAGATACTATCTAGTATATCATCGAAAAGTACACGTTCTAAATTTCCTAAACTAAGATGTTCTAAACTAATACTACTACCTAACTCTACAAGATCTAAATCACTGGCTAATTCTACACTATCTCTAACATGGCCTATCGCCCTATCAAAAGAATTACTCAACTCACTCAATCCGGACATCATTTTTTCACTCAATATCTCCTGAATATTTCCACTATTATGTCTCCATCTGGCGTTATGAAAATATCGCTTATTATCTCGATTAACCCCGAAAATAATGGATGCTAATTTTCCCCACATCGAATCGGCTTTGCTCCTGTTTGACTTTTGTAGGACACATTTCAGGGTTAGAAAATCGTCAAACCCAAGGGACAATACCTAACATTAGAAAATATGAAGTTTGATAACTTACCCTATCCAAGATCGACAGTGATAGATAGAAAATGAATTTAATGAAAGAAGTAGAGAATGAAAGTATAATGATTGGAAGAGATGAAAATATAAATGCTGAAATAATGTAAGATATTCGAAATGACAATCAAGACGAAATCTAGCATTATATACAAGCAAATAGGATCTGCCTATGACTATGATTACTTCTAGGAAGAAGCCATTGTGATGTAACATGTATTTATTTAAGTATACTAGCTGAATTGGGATGCTTAATTAACAGTATTCAAAACACAATACCACATATTTAAAAATACTCAACATTCTCAAAAGTGCATATTTTTATCTGAAATTTTAAACATAGAGTTTCCCAAGGGTAGACATTAACTGTATTTAAAGAAAGTAATTTTAGATGGATATTTTTCAAGTTATTAACTGTTATCTGTGACATGGACAAAATGTACCCATCCATGGTCACCATATGATATTTTGATTTTTTGAGCATGATATATGAATCTCCAAACCCTCCCCTACACGTTGGTATAATTAGTTTCTTGATATCTCTCATATTTTTTGATTTATAAACGGTTTTGTCTGACATGCGTATCCGCTGCTGAATCCATAACGCTCGTGTTAAAGAGTCCAAATATCCATATTTTTACTAAAGTAGTATATTGCCATCGGTTAACCGGTTAATCGCCCTGGAGAAAACCAAAATAACTGAGCCCTAAAATCGGTTAACCAACCCCAGCCCTGGTGATATCAATGGAAACTGTCCCTCGGACCTCTTCAAATAAACTTTTGTTGATTTCCTTCAATGGGCCCGTTTCGCTGCCACCTGTGCCACTAATTCATATGGTGGCGCACATTAGAATGTGTTCCAATACTTTTAGCCAGGCAGTGTATATCTATATCTATATATCTATATCTATATCTATATCTATATATATCTATATATCTATATCTATATCTATATATCTATATATATCTATATCTATATATCTATATATCTATATCTATATCTATATATATCTATATATCTATATATATCTATATATCTATATATCTATATATATATATATATATATATATATATATATACACATATATACACATTAATCGAGTTTTAATTGTTATTTCTGATTTTACTTTTATAAATGACCATTCTGCTTTCTTTTCTGACATTACCTAGTGTTCCTACTGTCAATATCACTGATTGTGACACGGAAATGATCTCTGGATCAGACCCTGACCTCCTCAGAGGTGGCACTCTGGTCCCCACCGTTCTCCTCCCGGCAGTCTTCTGCATGATACGATTGTCCAAGTTAACATGAACAAGCTTTCCAATCATTCATCATTTCCATCAAGCAACCTCCGGAAAATTTGCACCTAGCCGGACTACCGCCTCGGAGGCCCTCCTCCACGCTCAGATCGCCAAAATACTCCTGAAGTGTGCGCCACAATCGTTGGTTACCTTTTACGTTGACTTCCTCCGCAGCTGTTCACCACCTACAAGATGAACCCGTCCCAGCGAAATACGCCTATTCCTGCGCCTCCGGACACTATAAGACTGCTTCACGCTTACGGTCTCCTCTCCCAACTGACAGACAACCTCCACCATGCCGCTCCTACTCCACCCATCGATAGACACCGAGGTATTATATGGCCTCAGCCTTGCTAGCCGGGGCTCAGCTCCTATCCAGCTCTATCAAATGCTTTTGCTACTAGTCCCCCGCCTTCTCACGAACCTTATATTTGTGATGAGGAAATCAGAAGTCCCTGCCCCTCTGGGCCTCAAATCTTTCTGCTAAGCCGCTGCAGTCAGCCCCATGCAAACAATACGCCCCAAACCAAAAAATGTGCCAGCAAATGCCAAACTCCACTCCACCCCCCTCACATGTCCCCGCTGTCTCGCCACAGCCCACTATCCAAAAGAAGTATACCCACACCCTCGAGGGCATATGGCGAGGATTCACGCTTGACCAATTCGCACAATCTGTTTATGGGGTCCTGAACTGTATATATGCGACCACCTCCCCACACAGGAGCTCAAATCTCACTTTCATCACTTCAATTGCAACCCCGGCTGCCAATCAAAGGTCATCCGCACACCTTCCCAGTTTGCATCTCACTTCACCCCCCATCTTGATCGAATCCCACATCCCCCGGAATTAGGAATCCTTCTTCAACGCTTCCTCTGCTTCGGAAAGGACTTTCAGACCCTTGGGCCTCCCTCGGAGCAGCAATTCATGTCACCAATCATGATACTACAAGACTTACCCACAGGTGTCCCACCCCTGACCCATTTCTCTCAACCCAAATGGATGCGGGAATTCGATTGAAGCCATCGTGAACCTAATCAGTCAAGTACGATCTAAACTTTCTAAATTAAGTCTTGCCATCTCTCAGGTCGACATAGGTTATGGCTTTGTGGTCCTTCACCAGCGCGTCAGGCAGACCCTTTGTGTCCGCAAGATGCGCTTTGGCAACCATTGAGCTTTGGCAACCATTTTTAATTATAAAGTGGATAACATCTCTAAAGACGTACAAGTACTATGTCTTAAAGTTATTATCGATATCACTCCAAAAAACATAAAAATTGCCAAATTGCCAAATTTAGACCAGGGACATAGACATTTCTCAGGAGGGTAGACCACGGAGGTGGGCGGATTTGATAGATTTTTTGGTGGATACAAAACTAGCGTAGCTAGCATCCTAAGGAGTTCTTGGGGGGCAAGCCCACTAGGAAATTCCTTATATCTTATATGTTCACATATGGATCTAAAGCTGTTATTTTTCGTCTCTAATGAGCGATTATTTCCTCTAAATATTTATTTTGTTTTGAAGTGAATATACATTGCTATTATATCACATCATGGCCTACTTAATAGAAGACCTGTTTTAACACTCAAATTATTTAGACTAATAATTAAAAACACTATACGATAGACCTTTGAAATGGATTATTACCAATACAAACATCACAGAGTATGCAATTCAACTGTCCAAATATGGATATGTAATGTGGATATGAATGTTTGATCTTTTGATAGCACAACATTAGGAAGGCCTTAATTAAAAAATGTTGACAGGAATGTATGCATTCCTCAGTTTATATGGAAGCAAAAAATTGAATGTTTAATCCATAATTCAAAAATATATATCATAAGCACTAAGAAATTATACCATTCAATCCGCAAGCTGTTATTTCCTATATGAGAATAATACTGTTTACGTGTTAACTTTATAATTCTCAGATTATCTAGGATTTTGCAACATCTCATTGTTTATCTATAGATTGTTATAAAATCCTGCTAACACTCGTAAACAATATTATTCTCATATAGGAAGTAATAATTTGCGGGTTGAACGGCAGTATTTCTTAGTGTCTACAATCTAAATATCTTGGGTTATGGCTTAACCTATGACTACCGAAATGTACCACAGTGGTACAACTTTATAGCTTCTTTCCCTTTGAAAATTGGTGGAGACATCCGCGATATCGCGACTTTTCGATAATCTAAGGTTATACATTCAAATTTTGTTAACATAGCAACTGAGGAATGCATCAATAATCCAGTTAAATTTTCATATTTTTGGGATTATGACCTTCCAACTGTTGATTTAAAAAATCGTGCATTTGAAATGCAGATAGCGATGTTTTAAATGAGTTAGAACAGCAGCATTTAAGATATTGTGGCAAATGCCTCCTCCCTAGAATAAATTTGGTTTGCGGACCTTTTTTATGTGGTATGTGGCTTAGAGAAAGAAGTCCCTTTTGCAGGTGCATTAGCGCTTGGCCAAGCTTGTACCTCGGAGTGATTGGGCATAACCATGGTTAGGGCTTTCGTATTTATCTTGAAAGACAGTTCTGACTGAGGCTGGTGGGGACTGTGCGAATTGATTTAATGATTCCCCGCTAGCTTTATATACAGGGTGTTTCAGCGATTGTATCACAAAAATAATTTGATATTACTAGGTAAATATTTTACTAATCATCTTCCCCTTTTACAATGTTGTTTAACACCCTCTGACATTTGTGTGACAACAAAATGGACTAGCTAGATGACAAACAAAAGAAGATCAGGATGGTGGAATTCTACCATAAAAATCAGTCCTATTCAAGATTACCCCACACTTCTAAGGTTTTTCCGCCCAAAATGACTTAATCGGAAATGAGTTATCCCATATTACTACGTAATGATGTTTTGGAATAATTTACTTTTATTCCAACGGTTTGCTTCATTGTTTTTCATTAATATCAAAGGATTTCCTTTCAAAAGCAACCAAAATAACTAAATTATCTCAATCACAAATGAAATGAAAGCAATTTACTTTTGTGTGTAATCAATGAAACACCCTGTATCTATGTATACGTATATATATGTAACGAATTGATTAAAGAAAATGTCAGGCCGAGAAAGCTGATTTTTGGCATGTGGGAGTCTTTTGGCTATGAATCCAGGAATTTCTGAGCTCATACCAAAAATGATGACTCATCATTTTATTATGACGTCATCATAACGCATCAAAATTTTAAAAATAGACAAATTTGGCGATTTTTCGTCTGATATTGAATATAGCAGTAGTACAGACGAATTTAGAGAAGTTATCTCCCATATAATTAATCAATGGTGACCACAGACGCCCGCAGGGCTGCTTCCGGCCGACATAAAGTGTCCGCCAGACCCGCAGCCCATGCAAGCGAAGCGCGCGTGTAAATATACATTAACCGAATTTTAATAGTATTGATAATTAATAACCTACTTCCCTTTTATGAAATCGTGAATGGTTTGGAGATAATTTTATAGATATTGGACTTGTACTTGGACTTGTAAATTAAGCAATACATTCATGCAGTCCATGGAGTATAATTGGTATGAAATGTGAACCCACAAAACAAAACAAAAATTAGAGGGGTACGTGAAACCTCATTTTCGCACCAAGGGGTACACTGACTGAAAAGGTTCAGAACCACTACTGTAGAGCCTCAATAAATATATTGCAACTCTCGGTATCACTCATTGTTTTATTTATAATTGGAAATATATCAACCGCGGAGGTGGCCCTAACGGAATTGGACGAACAATGGTTGGAAATATAATTGTGGGGGATCACTTGGACTGCCGATGGCGCCGAAAACAGTGAAATGAAATATTCAAAGATTCATTGTTAAAATGTATTTCACCTATGTCTAGGTCTGATGAGTCAATAAGATGACAAATTTTACATAATTTTGAATAGAACATTCAGTTTGAGAGCTATTAAGTTGAAATATTGATAAATACTTATCAACCTCATTGAGGATGGTCTCAACTTGGCGAGTGTCATTTATAGAAATTCGCGAGGTCGGAATTGCGACGTTTTTATTCTCAAATGCTTTGATGTATAATTCGTCGTTAATTGACATGGATCGGTCAGGAAAGGTCCGGTTTCTGAAATAACTATCTTAAAAAAAAAAAAGGATTGTTTACACATCAGCTCTCAGCCGTTTCGTAGGTCGATTAAATTTAGTTTAGAAAGAAGATCTGGAAATGAACTAACTAAGAACTTATCTACCTTTTCTTCGTTGTCAGTTATGCTCTTAGAGTGTAGATTCCATCAGCAAACGTTCTTTGTGATCCAAAGATAGTCTCTTAACTTTGAATTTTATTCACATAGATAGTAAGGAAGTTTGAGGAATGTACTGGGTAGTACTGCAGTTTATTAAGAGCTATTCTATCTCTGGAAACTGTAACAGTACGAAGCCCCTCATTGTAGTAGCTATTACTTCTATCGGATCTCGATGTCATCTAGTTTGAAATGATGTACACATACCTAAACGGTGGGTAGAAGTGTAAATGTGACGATCAGTAAATGAAACATAATAATATAAGCTTACTCTCTTTGCGTGTTTGCATAGTCCTTCCGTGGGCGTGAAATTGCTCTAAACCATTATTCACGTAGTTTTCAGAAGTAGATTCTGCTTGTCTTCTATGATTAGACTTGCAGCCTGGGACAACACATGACATTGTCGTTCCGAAAGACTAATAATAATTTGATACGTATGAGGAGTGTTTCAGATTAAGTTTGATATGTGTATATGAAAAGACAGTGATTTGTAGAACTTTACAACAAGGAAGTAATCCTTACGTGTGTATATCAAAATTTTAAAAATTGACAAATTTGGCGATTTTTCGTGCGATTTCGATTATAACAGTAGGACAGACGTATTTAGAGATGTTATCTCCCATATACTTAATCGATGGAGACCCCAGGCGCCCAAAGGGTGCATCCGGCGGACACAAAGTGTCCGCCAGCCCCGCAGCGCAAGCAAGCGAGGCGCGGTTGTTAAATATATAACTCATTTGGTTGATTTTAAAACTATACAAATAAGTAGTATGTTAATGTATATAAGTAATGTGATTATTTTAGATTGGTTTAACTACAAAGTATTTATTCCTTTGTGAATTTTTATTGTAACTAATTTTCATTTGTTTTATTCTAGATACCGAATAGACTTCCTAGTCTTGCTTATTCTTTCTGGCTGATTGATAATGCACATTATCAGAATGGGATAAATGAACTTCTTTCAATTCCTTCATCTATTGTACACTTGTTTTATTTTGTTATTCCGAAAGTTTTGGAATATCTTCTTAAGTCTGATCTTTCATACTTTGTGCACCTGCTTATATCTGTACATAGACCTCTCCTTGATACTATAACTCTTTTCCAACTATATTTACGGGCACTAATGAAGTGTGGTAACATATTTGATGCTATTAGACAGCTTTACAACTTTTTTCCTATTGGATCTACCCATGGGAGTTTAGATGAACTCCTAGATGCTGGGGATTTACCAGCACTGAAAAGACTTGTACATATGCCCCTAGACTCAATTGTTCTTTCACAAGTTATTGATTTTTTGCACAATAGAGACTCCTTTTTACACTACGAAATCCTTATAATTCTATTGTTGGAACAGAATAAAGTCGTAGATGGAATAAATACATTCATACGAATTAAATCTACCATGAACTCTCTAGCTCAGACAGAAGAGGAGAAAGCGAGACTATGTTTATTAGATCAACTTATTCATGCATTTTCAAAAGTCTCAGTTTGTGATCTAGCATTAGTTTCCCGTCTTTCAAAGGAACATCGAACTTTAAAGAGGGAAATATCTCTACCTACTCCTCTCTCTTCTAAAGTGCAAAAACAACAGAAGGCCAGTACTAATAGCAAGAATGAACTCTTAGAATCTATTAATGAAAAAGTGACTGAACTTAAGCATGCAAAATACAATTTTGAAGAAATAAAATTTTCATCTCCCTGCCAGATGGAGTCAAAATATACTGTTCGTCATCGATACAAACGTCTATCTGAGCTTACCTATCCTTACCCCACAGTACCACCACTCGAGACATTACAACATAATGCTATTCCTTCATACAACGTTACTCCTCTCAAATTTGCTCTAGATAAATATATGAATAAGAGTTCTCCTAAAGATTTGCTATTTTGTCTCCCACCTTCATGCCTGATCCGACCAGTTCTCTTACCCTCTTCTCATAGCCCACTTAATGAACAATTATCTTTCAAACGTACTACTCCATCTTCTATTCTCAAGCCAATTCCTCCTAAAGATATGGGTGATTTGTCTCCTCTAAGTCTAAATTTGAACTCTTCTGAGACCGAGCTCATTCATCATAATTTTGGAATAAAGAAAACGAGATTTATTTTGCCATCTTCTACTCTTACTGAAATTGAGGGCGAGGAAAATGATGTGACCTACCAATCGCCGTTATCTTCTCCAGTTGTTGCTCAGCCTTACTACTCTCCCCCCCAAGAGCCTGAAGATTTGGATTTTTTTGATTCTTCCAATAGAGAAACTCCAATAAATCCCCATGCTTCCGTTTTGGACATTGGGTTAGCAAATGAGTTTTGTACCTATCCCCAGTCCGATGAGACCTCCCCTCCTATTTCCAAACTTCCAGCTATTCCTCAGGTTGACCCGCATATCATTTCTACTGATAAATTAACTGATAATTTGAGTGATCATAAAGTTGATGATACATTATTAAATAATCAATTTTATTCTAATCATGAACAGTTTGATGTTCTTGAATCAGAGGAGTTAATTTCAGAGAAAAAATTGCTGAATGAAAATTTAGAGCAAATTTTTGATTTTCCTTCTCAGCTGAGGTCTTTCAGCTCTGTCAAACCAGAGGACACTCAACATTCACTAGACATTCCTGAGCTTTCCAAAATTATTCCTGAAATTGAAAAATTAGAAAAGTCCTCGCGTTTAGGTCAAGAAAAACGGTTTAGCCCAACTTCTGAACCTTATCCACTCTGCAAGTATGCACCATTTTCTGTTGATGATGAGAAAAACAAAATTTTCGCTTCTCTACAATTAGGTTGGTTTAACGTATACTAGCAGAATTCTATAATTTTAATTGATTAATTTTGTTTGCAATCTAGTAATCCTTTTAGAATGCTTTAAGGTTCAAAGGTTATGAAAAACTAATACTTGACTTGCAACTCATCGCTCTGTTATGATGTCATCACTACGCATCAATTATTTTTAAAAGATTCTCTCAATTTCGTCGATTTTCTTGGATATCTCATAATCCACTAGTTATAACTCTTAATATGCTATTAATGTATGGGAAACTGCTGTTTTCGCATTTACTATAATCGCTAAAGCTAAGCTCTAGCACTTACACTAGTTTTAAAGTTATGGTATTTCAACGGACAGCTAAATGAGGAGGAGTTTTTGTCTGTACTGCGTGATCATCTGGTCGTGTGTGTGTGTGTATTATAGCCAATTACAAGGAAAAACTCGACTATCTGTAGTCAAGAAAAAGTTCACCTAACTTTACCTATTTTCAAGATGGGGGCTTACCCCCCCAGTAACAATCTTTAGTTTCGCTCAAATGTCGAGATACGGCTATTGTTGTTATTAACATTATTTTGGTTTATAACCTAGCACGCTTGCATGCTTCGCTTGCTTGCACTGCACGGCTGGTGGACACTTTGTGTCCGCCGGAAGGTCCTTTGGGTCGCCTGGGGTGCACATTGATTAATTATAACGGAAATAACATTTCTAAATATGTCTGTCTTAGTGTTTAATATCGATATCACTCGAAAAATCACAAAATTTGTCAATTTAAAAAAGTTTTGATGTATAACAAGCGCGCTTCGCTTGCTTGCGCTGCGCAGCTGGCGGACACTGTGTCTCCGCCGGAGGCTCCCTGGAGTCACCATTGATTAATTATAAGGGAGATAACATCTCTAAATACGTCTGTCCTACTGTTATAATTAAAATTTTGATGAGTAATGATGACGTCATAACAAAGTGATGAGTCATCATTTTTCGATGATTGTCGCATCATGTGTGAGGTATGTTAGTATACAGGTTCTATTAAAATCTCAGCCTTCTATCTCCTATAATGGCTGAGTTATGCTCGAATAACTGTGTTGCTTAACTTTTAAAAATGTGACAATGACGTTATAATTCCATGATGAGTCGACATTTTCGTCTGCACTCAGAACTTACTGGAGCCAAAGCCGAAAGACTCCCGCATGCCAAAAATCAGCTTTCTCCGCCTGGCAGTTTCTTTAATCAATTCGTTACAGATATATATATATATATATAAATAAATATACATTAATCGAGTTTGATAAGTAAGGATGATGACGTTTCAACAGTGATGAGTCATCATTTTCTGGTGAAGGTTTCCTCGTATGTGAGGCATATATATAGTATATATATACACACTGCCCTACCAAAAGTATTCGTACACCTCAATATTTCCCATTAATATAGTACGTACTAAAATGGCTATATTAAAGAATGATCATGCAGTTAAAATACTGAGATATAGTATATTTGATTTCAGATTCGTATTCCACGCATTTGAATTACCTATTTTCGAAGTTTCAAATCAATTGCTAATTGCCAAGGTTAAAATTCCAGACCTGTGCCACCATGTACCACTTTTCTAGAGTCTCAACCACTGTAGCAGATGGTGATAGGTGACACAGGGTAGCACAAGATGATAAATTTCGGCATAGTTAAAACTTAATTGATTTGCAAACTCTAAAATAGGTAATTCAAATGCGTAGAATCAGAATCTGAAATCAAATATACTTTATCTCGTCTAGTTTAACTGCATGACAGTTCAGTAATAGACGCATTTAGTATTATTTAAATGGGAAATATTGAGGTGTACGAATACTTTTGGTAGGGTAGTGTATATATATATATATACTATATTCATCGAGTTTTAATAATAAGGATAAGTTTGTGTGAAATCCTGCCATACCACAACTTCGTTCACTGCTCTGCTGCCCGGTTCCACGGTCCCCCAGGTACCCACATTTGGCGCCTATGCTTAGTGCTTTCAGCTCACTAAGGTTCTGCAAGAGTGTAGCCTCAGATTACATTACCGTTGCAATGTAATTGAGAGCAAAATGCAAATATCTAGGGAGAGATTAGAACCCGTGTCATAAATCTTGGTGTTCAACACTCTAACCACTGCACTGCTCAAGCAGATATTCAAAACTATTACTAAATTACATACTATGTTTTCCCTTGAAAGACAACATTATCTCTCTTCTTTGTACAGGATGTTTCAGCGATTGTATCACGAAAATAATTTGAAATTACTAGGTAAATATTTTACTAATCATCTTCCCCTTTTACGATGTTGTTTAACACCCTCTGACATTTGTGTGACAACAAAATGGACAAGCTAGATGACAAAGAAAAGAAGATCAAGATGGTGGAATTCTACCATAAAAATCAGTCCTATTCAAGATTACTCCACACTTCTAAGGTTTACCCGCCCATAATGACTAAATCGGAAATGAGTTATCCCATATTAATGATGTTTTGAAACAGTTTACTTTTATTCTAACGGTTTGCTTCATTGTTTTTCATAAATGTCAAAGGATTTCCTTTCAAAAGCAGCCAAAATAACTAAATTCTCTCAATCACAAATGAAATGACAGCAATTTACTTTTGTGTGTTATCAATGAAACACCCTGTACTTGTTAAATTAGTGAATTTAATAATTAGTGAACCCATAGGTAAATCAAGAGGTAATGAAATGTATTGTTTTTTGATTCGCCAATAGAGAGTGGATTAGCTTTCGATTAGTAAATAGGTTTGTTGTAATATTAGAATTGCTACGGTTAGTGCACTCGATTATAGTTTATACCAGTTAATGATACCAACGAAAAATTTTTCTATTTTTCTATTGAAAATAAAATTGAAATCATGAAACAAGTTCATTAAAGATTTAAAAAATAAAAACTGATGTGCACAAGGGAGGTGTTCAGTCGATATCATGCCATTTTATCTTGGATTATTTCTCTATTTCGCCACTTAAAAATTTAGACAAAGGTGTCTGTAAATATCGATAAACGCCTTATTCCCTATCTAAAGCTAGACTGCTTCAAGGAAGTCAATCTACAATGAAATTAATGCAGAGAATTCCATAGAATTTTTTCACCTTACATTTGTTCATAACATGAAAAACATCCTAGGGAACCTCAAAAATCAGATAATAGCATAGTATCCTAAACCGCTGTTCATTAAATCCAGAGGAGAAATTCCCATGTGATGCTTTAATACTTTTCACCACTATCACCTTGAGCCAGTATTGACTAGTAATAATTTAAAGGTTAACGTCTTGAAATAATGCTACTCATTGCCTAATTCTACACTATCTATCACCTTAACCTCTCAAATTCCTTAATTAGGGCTTCCTAAGTTTGGCTCGGGTAGAACAATTATCTCTAAAATATGCGGCATAAGGCGGAATTTCAAAGCCTGCCAACTAGAATTTCGTAACCTCACTGAATTGCCGCACCCTAAAAGTTGGGCTGGCTTTGCCTGTGGTTTCAAGGTAAATAGTGAAATTGTGAAGTTACAATTCTATTAATCCAAATGCGATGAACACTTCATCATTACATTTTTAATTAATTTTTGTAGATTTCGCTTTCATTTAAGATCAAATTTTATAATTCAGAGGTGCAAGGTGGTAACTCCGCTTCGAACTTTATACAAATAAATGCTTATAGTGCTGTAGTTTATCTAATTGGGAACCCCTTTCCTAGATAATCTCTTGATCTCCAATTCAAAAACTTCACATTTATCATGTAACCAATCTTATTATATTATCTGAGAAGTGGAAACAGAATAGTGTAGATACGAAATAGGATCGTGTTTTTGCTTATGAATATACTTTTTTGAATAATTGAATAATGTCATTGCCTAATTCAATTCTTCTTAAAGTAATTTGTTATATAATTGGTTTTTAGGTGAGTGTCCTTTCATCATTTCTACTAACAGTTTGCCTTCGCATAAAGAAAATGTTCTCCCTCTCAAGTCAGTAGAAACCACTACAGCTAGTTATATCACCCAAGATACAATTTTTCCACAAACTTCTCCCCCCTCCACTCGTTCATCTCGTACAAAATCCTCTGAGTTAAATCGTTCAGAAAAGGAAGCTCATACTCCTCATAAAACACCTCAACATCACTACTATACTCGCGCAAAAGCTCCTTCCACACCAAAATTACAGACACATCTTCCTTCTATTAATCTCCTTCCCACTGTCCCTGCAGAGAAACAGACAAAACCACCAAAGGTCACTCTATTCAACAAGATTGGCACTTTAAGACGGAGTCAAAGGTTGAAAGAACGCGAAAATATAACCGACTAATACTTCATTATGTTAGTAGTCGACATCCATGCCATATAAATTTAATTAATTTAATATAATATCTCTACTTATTACTTATTATTCTTCAGTGTTTCATCCTTTATTAGTTATTATCTGGTAGAAGACATTTGTTTCACATTGGTTTGGTGTCTTTATACCCTTAATTTAGTAATCTCTTTTAAGCCAATGATGTTAATTATTCACTTTTTAGCAATTAAAACAATATTTTGGAGAGAAATATTTAAGTTGATTTGACTTTTTAATGCAGTAAAAATATTATTTACTAGCCATTAGGTTTCGTTACTACGCAAGAGGAACTCACAAAGCTGCTTTAAATTTATTCGTTCCCACTCGGCCCCTTCGAAACCTCGGTCACCACCTCCTTAATATTTTTGAAATAGTCTTGAGACTTTGTTATTGAATAGTTCCCTTTTCTAAAAAGTTAAATTTGGAAATTAAGTGACAAATTACTGGCACATAAAATAATGTTTTAGTATTTTGGTTTTTGTTTCTACTGATAGGAAAAAATTTCTTAAATCATATTTTAGTTTATTTAGGCATAGCCTACTGTATATAAGGCCTCACAGTAACTTGCGGATTTGGGACTAGGGATGCGGTAGAAGATGGTTGAACCAATTCATGAACTGCCTTAAATCATTAACAAAGCACAGTAAAGCTTAGGAATGTATTACCAGTATATATAAATATGGTGTCAAAGTATCATACCCGGTGTTAAAATTTAGATTAGTCACCATATAGTTGAGCAATAGGATATATTTGTGACAAATTTGATGATTTTCAGAGGCCGTTTACGGGTAATTCTAAGTGTTTTTATTGTAATATTTTTCGCATAGAACTGAGATCTAAATGGGTTAATACGAAAAAATTTAATGGAATGTTGCTACATTCCATGAAAACATTCCAAATTTTTCGTATTTACCCATTTATATCTCAGTTCTATGTGAAAAAGATTACAATGAAACACTTAGAAGTACCCCTAAACGGCCTCTGAAAATCATCAAATTTGTCACAAATATATCTTGTTGCGCAACCATATGGTGACTAATCTAAATTTTAACAACGGATATGGGTACTTTGACACCATATTTATATATGCTGGTAATACATTCCTAAGCTCTATTGTGTTTTGCTAATGATTTAAAGCAGCTCATGTATTAGTTCAACCATTTTCTACCGCATCCCTAGTCCCTAATCCACAAGTTACTGTGAGGCCTAATATGCAGTAGGCTATGATTTGGGTTAATATTCGATAAAATGGATATATTTTGGAATTTTAAAACAAAGTATTATTTTACTTTTGAGATACCGAAATTGTAATTAATATAGAGAGGCAACTTGCAAATTGTTCTATTTGCAAAATTTCCAACCCAAGATCCTTTGAGGTTGCTTAATTCAGCACGATTTCATGCCTACCTAAGTTTTGATTGGAGTTGACCCTAAATTGTTTCGGAAATTCAGAAATAAACTCGTTTTTGACATTAAATACTTCGGATTACTTATATGTCGGCTAGCCGACATATAAGCAAATATGGCCGCCATATAAGTGAATATGGCCGCCAAATAAGGATTCTCATGCGTTACGGTATTATGTATGTTTAGCAGCCATATAAGCAAAAATGGCCGTCATCTAAAGGGAGTATGACACTTGTGTACAGAGACAGTTGTGTACAAGCATTAGAAAGATACGTAGTTGTAGACAGCCCTAATAATATCAGTGGTTCTTTAACTAGGGTACTAGAGGTACACCAGTGTAACATAGGGTATTTTGGATACAGAATTAACTGCTACCTGTGAATATGAGTTGAATCGTGAACTGTATTTATCTACTTCTTTGGTTTCTGAACACATAATAATCTGTGTTGTTTAAAAACAAAAAAACAGTTAGGAATATTTTTTAAACTCATATTCACAGGTAGCGGTTAATTCTGTACCCCAAATACCCTACGTTACACTGGTGTACCCCTAGTACCCTAGTTAGAGAACCACTGATAATATTAGGGCTGTCTACAACTACGTATCTTTCTAATTCTTGTACACAACTGTCTCTCTAATGCTTGTACACAACTGTCTTCCTAATCCTGTACACAAGTGTCTCACTCCGCATCTAAGGACTTTCTTTAAGTTTTGTAA
This sequence comes from Aphrocallistes beatrix, assembly GCA_963281255.1. Lineage (NCBI taxonomy): Eukaryota > Metazoa > Porifera > Hexactinellida > Sceptrulophora > Aphrocallistidae > Aphrocallistes > Aphrocallistes beatrix. The sequence goes on from OY725489.1 coordinate 2,098,514, forward strand.
ACGAGTATTGCATAGAATATTTATAGTTCTTCATGCAAGAGTCAGTCAGAGTCCCTATTTGGCAGTTAGGGATAGCATGTATGCATGGAGAATCCTTATTTGGCGGCCATATTCACTTATATGGCGGCTAGGAATAGGTGTGCATGAACTATCCTTATATGGCGGCCATATTTGCTTATATGTCGGCTAGCCGACAATGTCGGCCGCCGACATATAAGTAATCCGTAAATACTTTATGCACCAAAAAAAACAAGCACCCTTTTGGGGTTTGAAGTGGCAACATGGTTGCAAGAATATTTGATTTTGAAGGGAATTTTCTAATAATTTTCAACCTCCAATACTTTGCAGTAGCAGATCATAACTAATTTAAGATATCTTGATACTATTGATGTAAATCAACATCTAATTGTCCCAAGTGTTAGCTGTCGCAGCAGGATCGTAATTCGAGGTCGTTTATGCTATAGCTGTTTAAATCTATCTTAAATTTCCGGAGTGTTTGAACTTTTTAGGCATTTGAGAAGCTAGGCCTTGCCTCTAGTCTACTTTGCGCCCTTGAACTTGTTCAATTCGTTTTTCTTTCCGTGCTTTTTAAAACACAGTTATGTTGCTTTTAACCCCCTTTTTGATAATAGCTTTTATCAATTACCCTTCCGAATAGATATTTCTTTCTAGCATAGCGAGTCGTATCCTGCAACTTGTTTACTTGGTTCATAAAATTTATTCCATGTATAGTTTGTACAGGTTGTTATAGCCCAAGGGGGATTTGTTTTTCTCAGAGATTTGCCAAACGCGCTTTTTTATCATTTCTAGATCCCTGTTGATTCTAAACATCGATTTTTATAACTTTAGAGCCACATACCACTTGGTATCGCTCTAAAGAGGACACATTTTTGAAACGAAGTGTCCCACATCTTTAATAACTACTGCCTGACATTCCAGATCATTTCGATCTCGAGCGAATTGATATATATATTAACCATATTTGAATAATTTTTGGTTGTCCGTCCCTAGAAACGGTCAGGAATTTTTCACATTCCTGGCCATTGCTAGCATGCAGCAAAAATTTCTGAAAATTAATTCAATATAGGTTTTGGACAGGACGGTTTTAACCTGGTTAAAACCGTCCTGTCCAAAACCTCTTGGATGGACAAAACCTCAAAATTTAATTCATATTCCTCATTAACGGTTTTGTCCAAGTTTTGTCCAGGTTTTGTCCAAGTTATATCCAAGTTTTGTCCAGGTTTTGTCCAAGTGTTGTTCGTGTCCTCCATGATAAATCGAATACAAAATATAGTTATGGTAATAAACAGGCGTTAGCAAGAAAATTCATTCTTTGTCCTCGCTCTCTTTCCATCCTAAACTGTTTCGTACCCACTGCAATTATTTACAGTTTCTATTAGGTTTTGTCCGGTTTTAACCGGTTAAAACCAGGTTTTGTCCACTGCCCTGTCCAAAACCTGTTTTGGACGGACAAAACCCAACCCTGATATTAATAGACCTTAACGATGTGCTACGAGTACAAGGATATAAAAATATGGTATCAAAGTATGCCTAATCGTTGAAAAGTTCATGATTATAGTAGTAATCCTATCTCACAATGAGCTATATTTTGCCAAATTATTCATTTACTAAACTTTGTGAAGATACCAATGAATTCAGGATTAAATGGTCCCCACTCTTTATCCACATAGTTTTTGACATCTTTTTTTGTCTTAGGAGCTCTATTTAGAACCATTTTCTTCAAAACAGCCCATAAAGTCTTTAAAGGATTCAAATCAAGGCTGTAGGATGGCCAATCTATCAATTTAATGCGCATTCCTTTTCGTATGTGACACAGAGAGCTTAGATTTTCAAACTGTGCCACTTCATACCACCAATGCCATCATATACAATGGTGATCACTCGCGACATGTGGCCTAGGTAAACAAATGCTGAAAATACTATCTTGAAGAAGAGTAATTAAGTTGAAAACTTATAAAGTGGGTAATTTGAATGTGGAGAAATCGAAATTGAAGTCAAATTAAGTGTATCTCTCATGAATTCAATATTCTTGACTCACTGAATAAAACAGTATTATAACTATTTGTATGGGGAATTATGGGGTGTACGAATACTTCTTTCAGGCAGTGTAATTTCAAATGGATTTTTTCTGTTATTACAGCAAAGCGTGCTCCGAAATTTCCGCAAATAAATGAGTTGTGAATGTGTCGATGCGAAAAATTTGGAATTTTTTGTAGACTATCTACATTCCATTGTTGCTATGGACACGGATTTTGGTCACTTGGGGTCATAGGGTCATCTTAAAAACTACAAGAGCTAGACATTAAAAAAGAATTATATATGATAGTCAATATACTATTTATTTTTAATCGATACTATAATTACTATGCCTAAATCCCAGAGTTCACAAAATAAAGACAAATGATCAAATTTGACCAAAATGATAAACTTTTCCCCAATAAACCATTTATTTTGGACAGAAATTATATTTTCATTTAATAAGAAGTCTATTGGCTATCAAATCGAATTAAATTTGGATGTCTTGCTCTTGCAATTTACAAGATATGACCCAAATTGAATAAATACACAGCAACACTGGAATGTAATAACATTCCCTAAAATATTACAATTTTTTTCGTATTAACCCATTCACAGTTCAGCTCATTGTGAATGTAAACAGATTATAATGGAAGTACTTAGAATTGCCCTTTAGATTGGCTTTTTGACCTTGTTTTTTATCAAAAAGTTTCCAAAAGTCCTTTTTTATTATGTTTAGATCCCTAAAGTGGTTCTAAACATTAACCTCGATTTTTAGAATTTCAATATTAATATTTCTCCACTAAGAACCACGTAATACATACTATCACTCTAAAAAAGACAGTTTTGAAGCGAAATGTCCCATTCTATCTCTTCTTTTAACCATGCCAGATCATCATTTAATGCTGAATTCATGCTCAGCATTAAATTTCCAGCCAGTCGATATATTTATTGGACACAATTGGAGAATTCTTTGGCTGTGGGTTCCTAGCAACGACTAGGATGTGAAAATTGTGAAATAAATTCCCTGGCCGTTGCTGATTCTCCAAATATGGTCAATATTGACTCAATATATATATATATCAAAATTGAGATTCAGTATTGAACACGAATTCGATATTAAAATGATAATCTGGAATGGTTGGAAGTTATATGGTATCCCAGCAGATACTATCGGATGTGGTTAAATTTGGCTGCCCAGTCATGACTGACCACTTTTTCACACTTTTGAAGGTAGAGATTTTTATTATACCATATTTTGTGGTTAAGTACTACTCTATATGTTGTTGAATAAGGGTGTTTGCATGTTATTTAACCATACAGGCTAACTTGAGCCATGATAGAAGCGGGATGCAGCGTTGAATTTTGCGGGACATTGCGGAACGCAATAGAAGAGTATTATACATAGAATCCGAAAAAACGGGGCATACGTATTTTGGGAGATTCCATGTAAAAACTGGATACTTGTCAAAATTGGCTCAGGAGAAGAGTGAAGAAGGCGGGAAAATGGGCCAGTTACTGAGAGGAAAATGTTGCTAAACATGTCCGATTTCATTTTCATGCAGGATGGCGCTACCGCTCATACAGCCAAAGCCTCTCAGGAATGGTGTTCAACAAGGTTCCCTCGGTTTTGGAGGAAAGGAGAGCGGCCAGCGAACTCACCTGACCTGAATCCGATTGAAAATCTCTGGGGAATTTTGTCTGAACGACTGGATGAAATGGGTCAGGTTTTGAGGCTTGATGATCTAATTTATAACCTCAAAAAAGCATGGACTGAGATCCAACCAAGCCTGCTTGAAAACTTAGTCAACAGTATGCCTAGTAGGATGAAATTAGTAATACAAAATAGTGGAGAATATATTGGTAAATAATTATAGACAGTACACACTGATTGAGTTATTGAAATATACCATAATACAACCAGCCAAGACTTTTGTTACACCCTGTATATATATATATATACATATATATATTTTTTTTTTGTTAATTTTGGGATTTTTTATTGCTTATAAGTGGGATAACATTTTGTAAAATTGAACATAGAAGCGAAACTCGACGGTATTCTCGATGTTTAGTACCAAATGATCAAACAGTTTTTTGATATTACCAATAAAAAGATAGTTATTAAAAATATACTACCGAAATTACTAAAAAAATGTTGCTCAAGGATTTCAGTCTAAGTAAATCGATGAAGAAAGTCAATAGTTGGCTGTTATAGGGAAGACCAACCATAAACATCCTCCAAAAATCACTAAATTGTCACTAATATATCCTATTACGATATGATGACTAACCTACATTTAAACAACGCATTTTTTACTTGGACCCATATTTATATATTATGTTGATACATTCAAAAGATCTATCCTTCGCGGTTAAAAGGTTAATGATTTATTTATTAAGCATCTTATATATTAGTCCAACTATCTACCCCATCCCTAATCTAAATTTCGCAAGTAAATGTGAGGCTTTGTATGTAGTAGGTTATGATTAAGCTTAATAGAATATTGTATTAAGCATATCACCGAATTCTACTTTTTTTAGTAAATTTTTTCTCTGGGATTGGATTGCGGTCGCTTATACATAATTCTCAAACCTCTTTTTACAACGTGAATTCCTCAGCGCAAGCAGCAAAGCCAGAACAATATTGAAGTTATCCAGATACAGTTGGCTATGCATCATGCATAGCCTACTATAATAAGGCCTCAGAGTAACTTGCGAATTTGGCACTAGGGATGCAGTAGAAGATGGTTGAAGAAATACATGAGCTGCCTTAAATCATTAACAAAGCCCAATAGAGATTAGGAATGTATTACCAGCATATATAAATATGGTGTCAAAGCACCCATATCCGTTGTGAAAATTTAGATTAGTCATCAAATGATTGCGCCACAGGCTATATTTGGGTCAAATTTAGTGATTTTCAGAGGTCGTTTAAGGGCACTTCAAAGTGTTTTTATTATAAAGTTTTTCGCATAGAACTGAGAAGTGAATGTGTTAATACTAAAAATTTGGAATTTTTTCATGGTATGTTCTTACATTCCAGTGTTGCTATGGAAACGTATTTTAGTCAGTTGGGGCTATATCTAGAAAACAGCGATAGCTAGATTTTCAAATTTAATCCCATTTGATAGCAAATAGGCTACTTCCTATTAAGCTATAATACAATTTCTATGTCTTAATTCAATAATTTACGATTTATTAGACAATTTATCATATTGGTCACATTTGGTAATTTGTCGAATATCTCGTAAACCATTGAATTTAGACATAGAAATTGTATTATAGCTTAATAGGAAGTAGCCTATTTGCTATCAAATGGGATTAAATTTGAATGTCTAGCTATCGCTATTTTCAAGATATAGCCCCAACTGACCGAAACACGTTTCCATAGCAACACTGGAATGTAAGAACATTCCATGAAAAAATTCCAATTTTTTAGTATTAACACATTCACTTCTCAGTTCTATGCGAAAAACTTTATAATTAAAACACTTAGAAGTGCCCTTAAACGACCTCTGAAATCACTAAATTTGACCCAAATATAGCCTGTGGCGCAATCATTTGATGACTAATCTAAATTTTAACAACGGATATGGGTGCTTTGACACCATATTTATATATGCTGGTAATACATTCTTAAGCTCTATTGTGCTTTGTTAATGATTTAAGGCAGCTCATGTATTTCTTCATCCATCTTCTACCGCATCCCTGGTAAAGTTACTCTTAGGCCTTATATATAGTAGGCTATGCATCATGCTATTATAGTTATTAGTAGTCAATCGGAGATTTACTCGGATGGAAAGGCAAACAGCGTAATTTGATTTGTTCTTTTGTGCCAGTAGTTTAGCTAATGAAGTAACTAATGGTGTAATAAGTCTACAGGAAGTCCTACCTGTTTAGGTTTTAAAAAAGAGGCAGATTGCTGATACGCATTATCACCTGGATCTCTAGATGTAATAATAAGGCCTAAGAGTAAATGTACCAGGGATGCACAAGAAGATGGATTATTTCTATTCTAGTGATATCCTATTTATTTTACTATAAGGATATTTTGCAACCTCTTCTCTTTAAAAACTCCCTAGCCCAGTTAATCCTTCATTGTAATTTGATATGAAACTGATGATTCGATATCAATGATTTATTGCTAAAAACTCAAATACACACTGAATCACAATATAATATTAAAAAGTATACAATAAACATATAATATGAAGGTTTTTCATTCGCTCTCTCACTCTCTTTGAACTCGATTAATAGCCATACCACAGCAGGGACCACATGACATGTAATATAACCTATATGATTGAACTAGATAAATAAAATGAGATATATTTGAGATACATACACATACAAAAATTAGAGATACACGTTCATGAGAATTTCTTTAATTTACCTTTTCAATGCCTTTAGCTGAAACTAGGGAATTAGATTTTTTACTTTATTCGAAATAAACACAATTAGTAGCAGTAAAGATAAGTTTGGACAAGATGTTCCAGTAAAGCATATTACAACTACTTAGGGCATTCAATTAGTTCGTAACCCTGCAATTATTTTTATTATTTGGAAACCTAAACATCAAAAACTACATTAAATGTTCAAAGTAATCTCCCTTCTGCTCAATTACCAGCTTTAAACGTTCAATCCACTTAAAAAAAGTCTTCTTATACTCCTCTTGGGGGATGTCTCTGAGATATAGACGAATTGCCCTTTCAATTTGTGCATCTTCCTCAAAAACCGATCCAGCTAGATGTCTTTTGAGCCCATCGAAGAGCCAAAAGTCGCAGGGTGCTAGGTCAGGACTATATGGTGGATGTTCTAACTCCTCAAGACCCATAGAAGCAATTGTTTCCTTCACCTGCTTAGATTTGTGTGGTCTGGCATTATCGTGCAAAAGTTTGATTCCTTTGAGTCTGGTGGCTGGTCGACGCTTAAAATAATGTTTTTGGATCTCGGGAAGAACAATTGTTGCGTAGAAGTTGCCAGTAATTGTTTGCCCCTTTGGGGCACAGATTTGGCACACTGGACCATACGCATCAAAGAAAATCGTGTACATAACCTTGGGTGCCCAGCGATCGGGTCTCGATAATCCTGGGGGAGCACTCCCTTTTGCCACCCATACCTTATTCTGTTGCTTGCGTGGAGGTTCTGAATATCTTATCCAAGTTTCATCCCCGGTACATATTTCAGATAATCGCCTCTCATCGCAATGTTCATATTTTTCAAGCAAGTTTTTGGCCATTCTCAGTCGGTTCTTCTTTTGAGCCTGTGTTAAGAAATGTGGCACCCAACGTGAACAAATCTTTGACATACCAAGATGCTTTGTCAGAATAGTATGAACACTTCCCGTTGACAAGTCCAGGGTGCCAGCTAACTGTTCCACTGTAATATGCAGATCAGAATCACACATTTCAGCTACAAGAGCAATATTGTTGGCGGTAGTAGCAGTAACGGGTTGTCCTATCCGAGGGTCATCTTCTATCGACTCCCTACCTCCACGAAAACGAAGGCTCCACTTCTTAACCGTCGATTCCGAACAGGTCTCTTCCCCAAATACGGTCTTGGTAGACATTCCTTGGAGTATCGCTGAGTAATGAGCGAATTTTGATGTAGGCTCTCTGCTCAAGTAAAATTTCGCTCGATTTAGAAGCCATAAATTCTTCTGTGGTTACTATAGTCAATCTTTAGGAAAGCGTAACTTGGAAATTAATCAATCGATTCTATCAAACTAAATTGTTCCTACTAGAAGAATATATAAGCTATATAATTGAAAGCAAATAGGGGAGAAATGTGGTTAAACAATATGAGTAAAAGCAAGGGTTACGAACTAATTGAATGCCCTAAGTATTACAACACTCGACTTCCAAATTTCACATTAATCGTTATCCTCCAAATGCACCAACGTAAGCTCGACTAATATTCTTCTAGATGGTCAATTTACAAGCTTGGACAATAGCTCTTTACTACTTTCGATGGCAAAAAAATATTTTCCATCGAATAAGTATGGAATTTAAAACATGCTGATATGGATATTTAAGTCCCCACGGTGTTAACTGTAGAAGTTTAAATGCGGATTCCGAGACAAAATCAAGAAGAAATTTTTTATCAACTGTCAACAAGTAAAGACAATCATTACAAGGTTTCGATCGTTTCGATTACTGATGGACAGAATAGCCTGCGATAAATGCTAATGATTGGAGCACCTGTGAGCTACACTCAATTGTTGACAATTTAGGAATTTCATCAAGGAATGGCTCTAAGTAAATTCACCACTAGCCTCACAAGTGGAATCAGAAGAAGAGAACGACTTAACAAATGACTTGATCGACTGAAGGGAAGTGTCTTGCTGTCCAGCAAATATTTTTAATATATTTGAAAGTTTGAGTCGACGTTCGGTTTCAAGAATTTCAAGGTATGAAATGTGATAATTAAACCCTGACATCATACGGTCGGTATAGCCCGAAATGATGTTCCAATTGGTTTGTCTGTAAAAAGGAGGACAAGATGTAGGAAAAAAACAATATTGGGTCAAATGATTTGTGAATTTTGGTAATACAATACAAGCATGCCTAAAACTAGTATACATTTATTACTTAATTTCCCAAATTTTTATAGCATAGTTTAGAGTTTTGATTGTATCCCATCACGAAAAGTTTATTGGTATAGTTTCAATTTGCCAGTGCCGTGTGTCTCAGTGCATCTTGTAACAACGACGGCCAGGAACCCTATTGTAGTTGACGTTCGAGAATCAAGCAACGCATCACTCGTTTGATGAATCCGATATGTCTTTCAGCATCCCATCGGACTCCGGTTATTACGGTGTGGTGTGACGTTTAGTAATCCCTAAGTCATGGCACAGTTCGTGCACCACTAACCCATCCATTCTTCCCCTGACCTGTGAGCATAATATTTGGTACGCTATCTCCACGACAGACCCATCCTTACATGAATGCGTTACCGATGGAGGTGGCGGCCTCAACTGAATTGCTTCGACTTACTGTTAAAAGACATCAATCATGAGTAAGAAGTACCTGTAGCCGCCATTGCTTAGTGTCGTATTCAAGTTATTAGTAAATTCACCTCTGCTATCTGCCTGGAAGATTATGTGCTCCATGTTCATAGAATATGAAGATCTGGTGTCGCATATCTCCAGCTGACTTTTTAAGCGTTCTCACCACAATAAACTTGCTAAAGCAATTCTGGTCATCTGCAGTTCTAAGTCCATCTAACCCATATTCTCTAAACTCCTCCATGTCAGAAGTTCCATGTTCTCTCATAGCCTTGTCTTCCTCGTCGACCTGTTCGGCTGCTTCCTCAGGATATTTAACGATTGGAAGTCCCAAATCACACAAAAAAATATGAAGGACAATTAAGAATTAAGATGGGCTTGGCATTTCCAGAAGACCAGCGGCCGTATTCACTAAGAACTTAAGATCGATCTTAGTGCTTAAGTCTTAAGTTCGATCTTAAGTCGTATTCACTAAGAATGGTATTCACTAAGATTTAAGTTCGGTCTTAAGACCGAACTTAAGACCGAACTTTAAGCAACCTAGGGAGGTGTCTTAAGTATTGTAATTGATTCGATTTTCACTAATTACTCCATAAATGTTGTTCAAACTTACTTCTGTCGAACATTGAATCTATCTTGATTGATATTAGACTTCAAATAAAATATTTTTAAAACATTTCTCTTATTGTGTGTAACATCGCAACATGTATCACATGCTATATTCGTGGCAAATTCTTCTTGGATTTGTATGAATAAACAAACATACATTATTTGATCATATAATCATAGACTCATTCTAATATGCACAATTATAGAGACAGGCTTTATATATTGATTCACATGACTGATAATAATCACTTTGATCCTATTTTCCTATTTACAATGATTTTCCCAGCGTTTCAATCGATAATAGTCCCTCTGTTCTTCTATTAACTGCAGCTGAGAATACAGCCATCTGTTGGAACAAAACTTCATGCTGTAATGGAAGTAAGTCTGCAGCCTTCAAGAGCTCGATCGAATCATCTTGCTCATCAACAGTTCGCCTTCTCTCCCGACTTTTCTTTGATGCCTTATACGTTGTCTGGATTTCAATTTCTGGAGACTTTTTTCCTGATATCCTCTACAGCTCTGCCATGCCATGCACTGAGTTGAGTTTGGCTGTAAAGTCTCTCCAGATTTGTTTCCTCCTTTTGTTTTTGTCAGCAGAATTTCCTGACCCTCTCAAAATCTCACCTGCTGACTCAATTTCATTAATGAGACTCACTCTTCTTCTCTGGTCCAATTTGCTTGCGGGATTTGTCCATTTTGGTTTGGTATTGTTAATGCAAGCACTCAGCAGCAATTTATATACACGGGAGGACGCCGACTTACCATAACCATTAATGACACCAATTATTTTCGTAACACCAAATGACGCAGAAATTTTAACGTCGATAGAGTTCAATTTATTGTTCTTCTCATATCCAGTGTTTATATTTTGTCTTAGAGAGGTTTTCATGTTACAATATACAAAGACACTTGTCGTCTATATGTTTTGTTCAATATAATATTATGAATTCATGAGATACAACTTATGCTCTTTGATAGCTCTTCCTTTGATATTGACTAGTGTAGAATAATTATAGATTTCATAAATAAAACATTAAATTTCATAATAGAATTCAAAGTTAAAACAAAGATTTCACCACAGATATTGTAAGACTCACCAGCAGACATTCCAGGCTGTACAACTACATAGTAGATAGAAGCTATGTCTTACAGGAGTGGGTTAATCAATCTTATTTGCTACTAATATTGACATTAATGGCCTCAATTTTGCTCAAAAAGAAGAAATATAGTTTATTTTCACTAGATCAATAATAAATGACTACTTGCCATTACCAATATTATACTTCAGTTTTGTATTTGATTAGTATAATGCTATATTCTAATCATATTAACCCTAACGTTATTTCTAAGTTCGATCTTAAGATCGATCTTAACTAAGATCGATCTTAAGATCGATCTTAATTCTTAGTGAATACCTCTAAGTTCGATCTTAAGATCGATCTTAACTAAGATCGATCTTAAGATTTAAGATCGATCTTAGTGCTTAAGATCTTAGTGAATACGGCTGCAGATTTTCTTGGAACTTTCTTCACTGTGCAGTCACCCTGGGGAATATCAAAGCGAAGTAGTATATCTTCATCACAGAAATGTCTCGTACAGATGAAGACTCGGAAATTTACGAGCATCATTTCTTGAAGAAACCTTCGCCATTCATCTTGCATTTCCTTGGACCAATGATAAACATTTCAAACCTGGAACGTAATCAATGCCGTCGTAATTGGAGCAGCATTTCGCTACATTACATCTATTTGGCATATTTCTAAGAAAAATGTACATGTGGATGAAAATTTTGGAAATTAGGAAGACAATGTATAATATTGTAAGTAATACAATATAAACTATCAACAATGCTTATACTACGTATATACAGTGCATTTTATCACAGTACATTTATTTCAAACATTATGGTTTGCTTAATAAATACACCACAAATAATCCGTTGTGAAGTAAAATTCGCACCGTCAATAGGCTATAGTTACGTAGGCTGTGTTAATGATATTATTGCTGATTTACCAAAATTTTCCCTTTCTTATTGTTTTGATAGACTATCTATGATTCGATTTGGAAGCATCTGTTTTCTTGCCATATCCTAAATTTTAATGAGCGGTCAGGGTCTACCATTAGGATGTGCTAACGAAAAAAAAAGCAGACTTTGAAACAATGTAACTCAAAAGCTAGAAATTTGGATCAAAGGCGATTTGGGATTCGTTTTTTCTAGAAAGAAATAAGTTCCCACGCTTAACATCGCTTATAGCTCATTTTTTAGCAGGCGGTATACTTAAGATCGATCCTAAGGCTTAAGATCGGTCTTAGTGCTCAAGATTAGCCTTTGTTATGGGCAATTCGTTTTATCGAAAATCAGCCAAAAGTCCTTTTTTATCATTTTTAGATCCCTAATTGAGTTCTAAACATTAATCTCGATTTTAGAATTTCAATGCCAATATTTTGCTACTTAGAGCCACTTGTATCACATGGTGGCACTCTAAAAAGACACAGTTTTGAATCAAATGTCCCATTTCCATAATTTATTTTAACCATGCCAGATCATCATTTTAATTAATGCTGAATTCGCGCTCACACTAAATTTCCAGCCATTTGATATCTATATTGGACACATTTGGAGATTATTTTGGCTCTGGGTTCCTACTAACGGCAAGGAACGTGAAAAAATCATGGCCATTGCTAGGCACGGGCACCCAAAAGATTTTCCAGATATCGTCAATATATATATCAAAACGCTAGAAATTCAATTCTAGTCACGAAATCAAATTAAAAAGATAATATGGCATGTATGGAAGAAGTTATAAATATGGGATTCCGGCGGATACTATTGGATGCGGTTATTTTTGGTGCCCAGTCATGACTGACCAGTTTTTAAAAATTAAAAACTGACAAATTTGATGATTTTTCGAGTGATATTAATAATAACGGTAAGACACACTTATCGAGATATGTTATCTGCCTTATAATTAATTATTCTGAGAGCCCAGGCACCCAAAAGGTGTCTGGGCAGCTGCCAGACACTATGTGTCCGCCAGTTGAGCAGCGCAAGCAAGCAAGCAAATGGCGTTTGTAACATAACTTTTTGTAAATTGAAAATAGATGAGAAAACTCAATGATTTGGTAGATTTTTGATATCCTCACTATTAAAACTCGATCAATATACTATATATATATATATATATATACAGGGTGTCTCAAAAGTTCTGCAACAAATGTTGCTGATGTATTATACATAGACAAATAGATCGAATATCCGGTACCTCTTTTTAATCAAAAATAGGGAGGATTATCTTAATTATTTTGCATTCCCAATGGCCTGCTTTTCTCAATTTATTTGCAATGATGGATTATATATATTGTTGTCTCATAAAGAATATTTTTTATCTCAATAAAAAAACTCATATCCATGGTACTTTTTACGGCTATACTTAAAAATACTCGATCTTATCGAATATTTCTGTTGCATAAATCAAAAGTAATAATATTATATTAGTATTATGAATCAATTACAGAATATAGAAGTGATTAATGTAATATTTCATCAGAAAAATTGAGATCTTCAAACTTGACACTTTTGAGTTCCAAATTTTGTAGTCAATGGTATGTAATCATTTAAAATTTTATAAGAAATGTCTTTTGCGTAATGAGTTGAGCTCATTTCTATGCAAGAAGGGTGCTAGATTTCATTTATGGAGGCTAATTTGGACTAAAACCAAGTGATCTTAGTCAAATTAACAAAGTAAAATTGGTTGTTGCAGAACTTTTGAGACACCCTATATATATATATATATATATACTCCCCGGACAAAAGTCTTCGTATACCTCATAATTTTCCATCCAAATTGTTACAGTACTAATCAATTTATGAAATCAAAAAATATAATCAAGAAACAGAAATATTAAATCTAACTTCTCCTTTAAGATCAATTAGTTTCAGCATTTGCTACCAATTGTACATATCACGAGTTTTCACCATTGTATATGTTGTCATTTGAAATTGTATAACCTTGTGGGAATGTCATCGAGTTGAATGATTGTAAATTGAGCAATTTAAATGTGGAGAATTCGAATTTAAAGTTAAATTAAGGGTATCTCTTACAAATTAAGGGCCCTTGACCCGCTAAATATATTACTAGTATTATAACTATTTTCCCATAGTTAGACTTCCACAATAGCCATTTTACTTTTTATATTTTAAGGCGTTTAATTATGGATTTTAAGGCGAGTATCTTAAATAAATATCTCTGAAAATTAATACAGATCGATATCAGTGAAGTTTTAAATAATATAATGACAGTGACTCTCAAAATCCTTCACTAATTACCAATTGCAGCCAAGATATCAAGATATCCTAAAAATCCGGAGATCCGACTATTTAATGAACCTGTGTATAGCGGTCACCTGCTCAACGCAGCCAACGGCCACCCGTTTGTAGTCCCGTACTGATCCTAAAACTGTGTATAACGGCCATCACATTTTTCACATTTTTATGTGTTTATTAGGACCATTTACGAAAGATAAACAAAGTTTCATGTTATAACTTCAAGTAAATGATTTCTAAAAACCTGATTTTTTTGCACTACGTTGATACCTTTTGGGGATTATATATATGCAGTGGAACCTGTATATAACGGACACCCAAGGGACTGGACGAAATTGACCGTTAGCGCTGCGCGGCTGGCGGACACTTTGTATCCGCCGGAGGCTCCCTTCGGTCGCCTGGGGGTGACATTGGTTAATTATAAGGAAGATATCTCAAAATATGTCAATCTTAGTTTTAAAATCGATATCACTCGAAAAATCACCAAATTTGTCAATTTTAAAATTTTTGATGCGTAATGATGACGTCATAACAGAGTGATGAGTCATCATTTTTTGATGATAGTTGCATCATAGTATGTGAGGCGTGTTAGTATACACATTCTATTAAAATGTAATCCTTCTTTCTCCTATAATAGCTGAGTTATGCCTGAATAACTGTTTTGTTTAACTTTTAAAAATGTGACAATGACGTCATAATTCCATGATGAGTCGACATTTTGCTCTGAACTCAGAACTTACTGGAGCCATACCCAAAATACTCCCACATGCCAAAAATCAGCTTTCTGCGCCCGGCAGTTTCTTCAATCAATTCGTTACAGATATATATATGTATATATATTAATCGAGTTTTAATAGTAAGGATTTATTATTTTTGGCTTTTCCTATAACAGCGATCTTTTGACTTTCTTAACCCATTTTCTTTATTTGTAGCGCATATTTAAATCGCTGAATTATCTGTAAAACTGAATTAATAATTGAATTAACTCCGGTAATACAACCTTTTAGAAAATTTTCCAATTCGTTAAAAGAGGGGTAATCTATTAAATGAACAGACAGCATTTTGAAATAGGAAAATAAGTAAAATTCATACTGAAATCCTCAATAACATTTTTCAGTAATATCGGCAATATATTTTTATTGTTAATATGTCGGTTCATTGTCTGAAAAAGAAGTGCCAAAAAACGGTGTAAAACATTTTTGGTAATTCAGGAATGAAATCACTAAGTTAGAAAATCTCGAAAATCAAGTGGTCCTACGTTCATCGGCTAATGATATGGAACAACTCTTGAAATTTTCAAACCCCTATATCTCAAACCATAGCCTACTATAATAAGGCCTAAGAGTAACTCGCAAATTTGGCACTAGGGATGCAGTAGAAGATGGTTGAAGAAATACATGAGCTGCCTTAAATCATTAACAAAGCACAATAGAGCTTAGGAATGTACTACCAGCATATATAAATATGGTGTCAAAGCACCCATATCCGTTGTTAAAATTTAGATTAGTCATCAAAAGATTGCGCAACATATTTGGGTCAAATTTAGTGATTTTCAGAAGTCGTTTAAGGGCACTTCTAAGTGTTTTTATTATAAAGTTTTTCTGAGAAGTGAATGTGTTAATACGAAAAATTTGGAATTTTTTCATGGAATGTTCTTGCATTCCAGTGTTGCTATGGAAACGTGTTTTGGTCAGTTGGGGCTATATCTTGAAAACGGCGATAGCTAGATATCTTGAAAACGGCGATAGCTTAATCCCATTCGATAGCAAATAGGCTACTTCCTATTCAGCTTTAATACAATTTCTATGTCTTAATTGAATAATTTACGAGTTATTAGACTTTTATCATATTGGTCACATTTGGTAATTTGTCGAATATCTCGTAAACCATTGAATTTAGACACATAAATTGTATTATAGCTAAATAGGAAGTAGCCTATTTGCTATCGAATGGGGTTAAATTTGAATGTCTAACTATCGCCGTTTTCAAGATATAGCCCCAACTGACCAAAACACGTTTCCATAGCAACACTGGAATGTAAGAACATTCCATGAAAAAATTCCAAATTTTTAGTATTAACACATTCACTTCTCAGTTCTATGCGAAAAACCTTTTAATAAAAACACTTTGAAGTGCCCTTAAACGGCCTGTGAAAATCACTAAATTTGACCCAAATATAACCTGTTGCGCAATCATTTGATGGCTAATCTAAATTTTAACAACGGATATGGGTACTTTGACACCATATTTATATATGCTGGTAATACATTCCCAAGCTCTATTGTGCTTTGTTAATGATTTAAGGCAGCTCATGTATTTCTTCATTCATCTTCTACCGCATCCCTGGTAAAGTTACTCTTAGGCCTTATATATAGTAGGCTATGCTCAAACCAATTTTGACTTTTTATTTTTTAAAGACGGTCAATTTTAAAATTTTATAGTCCCGAGATATAGAGTTTTTAAGTTTAGATGTTAATTCCCATATTTTAAAATTTTCCTTGTCCTCTGAATATAATGACGTCATCATGACCCTATATATTATAAATATTTGTTATATATTATAAATATTTGTTACTGATATTTTTTAGCTTTTTTAAATATCAACTTCAAGTCATATGTCTCAGGTCTCAAAGCGTAAACACAGGCAATCTTTTGGATAGAAAGAAACATTCAGTTGCTGAAGTTAGTCAAATAGTAGGTAATAACCAAGTAGGACTGTCTAGAACATTATTCCCAGACTAAAACATGATATTTCAATTTATCACCAGCCGGGTTGTGGTAGAGCAGCAAAACTTCTCCCACAATTACTAAAATCTGTGGCAAAATCATTAAGTTTAAATCCATCAACTTCAATACGCACTCTGAGTATAAAAGCTCCCATTAATGTCTAATACAAAATTCATTGGTGTCTTCAAAGTTTGGACTATTCTAAGCCATATCCCGTTAAGGTTCAGATGTTATCTGAAAGAAAGTTACCTCTTTAGGATCGAGTGGGCATGAAAAATATGATATACACACCCAAAAAGTTCATATTTCGGCAGCCTTTTCATCCTTTGTAACGTTCCCTCTGTGTATTTTTACACAAAACCTGGAATTTTTGTTTATAAAGATTCTCGAAGTCCGTTAAATTGCACAAGCAAAAATGTTCCTTAAGAATGAATGGTTTTCGTGATGGACAATGGTCCAAAGCACAGTGCGAAAAAGACGAAGGTTTGGATTGAGGAAAACATAGAAGGAAAAGGTTGGAGTGGCCTATTCAGAGCCCTGACATCAATCCAATTGAGAATCTTTTCGGATGGATTAAAGATGAACTTTCAATCAGAATCCAAAGAATCTTACATTGCTAAAAGAAGAACCGTTAAGATATTTAAGAATTTATTTGGACGGGTATTGACAGTTATTTTCTGAACCCATCCAGGTCTTCCATTCCGAAGAGGTGCCAAATGATTATAGTTAAGAATGGGTATACAATAGAAAATTAATACTGTATATTAAAGAAATGTATTGACGTCATATTTTGACTATTTGCAATAAATTTCGAAAAAATGTCAGTCGACAGGCCGATAGTGCAGTTCCAGGAAGTGACTCAAAGGAACATTAAATGTGAATATCTGAATACATCAGGAGGCACTTATTTTAGGCAGGGTTGGCAGGTTTTGTCCACTTGGACAAAACCTAGTGGTTTTAACCAGGTTAAAACCGTCCTGTCCAAAACCTCTTGGGTGGACAAAACTGGACAAAACCTGGACAAAACTTGGACAAAACCTGGACAAAACCTGGACAAAACTTGGACAAAACCTGGACTAAACTTGGACAAAACCTATCATTATAACTTATAATGATAAAGCAAAACGATTCAGACTATATTTTCAAACTCACAGGTTATGTCCAAGTTTTGTCCAAGTTTTGTGCAGGTTTTGTGCAGGTTTTGTCCAGGTTATGTCCAAGTTTTGTCCAGGTTTTGTCCAGGTTTTGTCCAAGTTTTGTCCAAGTTTTGCCAGGTTTTGTCCAGGTTATATCCAAGTTTTGTCCAGGTTATATCCAAGTTTTGTCCAGGTTTTGTCCAAGTGTTGTTCGTATCTTCCATGATAAATCGAATACAAAATATAGTTATGGTA
The DNA here is from genome assembly GCA_963281255.1 of Aphrocallistes beatrix. Lineage (NCBI taxonomy): Eukaryota > Metazoa > Porifera > Hexactinellida > Sceptrulophora > Aphrocallistidae > Aphrocallistes > Aphrocallistes beatrix. The sequence continues at coordinate 2,116,611 of OY725489.1, forward strand.
ATAAACAGGAGTCAGCAAGAAAATCCATTCATTGTCCTCGCTCTCTTTCCATCCTGAACTGTTTCGTACCCACTGCAATGATTTACAGTTTCAATTAGGTTTTGTCCAGTTTTGTCCGGTTTTAACCGGTTAAAACCAGGTTTTGTCCACTGTCCTGTCCAAAACCTGTTTTGGACGGACAAAACCCAACCCTGAAATTTTTTAGGACATTTTTCAATAGGTGTGAAAATATGCATATAATCCTATGTAGAGATCTTGCTTATACGAGTATCTTTAAATAAAGCCTTGCAGTGGTATTTATAAAACCGGAATTATTTATAAAACCGGAAGTGGTGAGATTTCAAATGTTGATGGTGCACATCTACACCATAAAGAGATCCTACATGCGAAATTTGGTAAAACCGGACTGCTAGATTTTCGCAGTAGCTCGACGCGTATGGACATACATACATACATACATACATACATACATACATACATACATACATACACTATCATACCTAGTGATTACCCAGCAAACTTATTCTTTATCTCAGTATTTGTCAAAGTTTCAACCACATTTTTCTATGATATAGCAATGTTTTCTTCTATACCACTGAATTTTGTTATAGAAATATCTAAGCATATATATATATATCTTGTAGTTGTGCAATTCTTTTTTTTCTATGTATTTAGCAAGATATAGATTCTGAAAGTCAGAATTAGGGGTGTGATTGAGGCCCGCAGAGAATAACAAAGTAAAAGTGGAATTTAGCCCATACAATTCATAATTTTAAACTTAACTTGTTTAAAGTCATGGTTAACTAATAATTAATGCTATTCATGGGTAAGGACCACAAATACAATTATCTTTTTCTCAAAATTTACTCAAGAATTTTGATTTTTATAGGATAATCACTGGCACATCCCTAATTCTGACTTTCAGAGCCTACATCTTTCCGGATTCATTGAACAAATACTCAAGAATTGCACAACTACAAGATATACAAGTATATATGCTTATATATTTCTATAACTAAATTGAGCGGTAATAGAATAAAATATTACCATACCATAGCAAACTGTGGTTGGATTTTGACAAAAAATAAGACAAAGAACGAGTTTGCATTCTAGAAAAGATGCTGGGTAATTACATGGTATGATAGTCTGACTCAAAACTATGTATAAATAGTAAGAAAATGCATACATGAGAAAATACTGAAATTATAATACTCTTTCCAAGAACAGCGGCCGTATTCACTAAGAACTTAAGATCGATCTTAGTGCTTAAGTCTTAAGTTCGATCTTAAGTCGTATCCACTAAGATTTAAGTTCGATCTTAAGAACCCCTTTAGGGATCTAAAAATGAATAAAAAGGTCTTTTTGCAAATTTTAGATAAAAAACAAAATGCCCATTGGAAAGGCCAACCTTAACTGTGCACAATTGCACTCTGGGAATCATCGCCCATGATAATTTGCACTTTTGACCAAAATGAAATAACAATGTGCTATATTTCGTTGCTTTTTGAGGCCATTACTCACTACATGTCATTAGACGATTTAGTTAGATTACAGGTTGAGAAGGCTGCCTGTAATTGCGCATTTGTTTATTCTTATATTTGATTTTTAGTGTTGAATGGAATTTTTCCTGAATAAAATTTACCTTTTACAGAGGAAACTTAGAATTTTATTACGATTACCAGCAAATTGTTGTAATTGTTTCCTATTTCTTGCTCCGAAATCATCAGAAATTGAAGATATACTCCTGACTCTTGTTCTTGCATATTCTAATTTTCTTTTGAATTCTATTAATTTTAAAAATGTTCACGCATATTTTATACCAATTATTACTTGTAGTCAAAATGAACTTTCATCTAAAAGATTTACATGGGACTTTCTTGAATTTCTTAAGATATATCCTCGAAACTTGATTTATTTAGATTGTTTATCAGAGCAAGAAGGATTCAATCAATTCATAAGTCCTTGTATATGTACACTTCATAAGAAAGTAAATCATTCTTGGGAAATTTTAACTCAGTCAAAAGAAATAATTAGTACAATGGATCTATCATCTTTAGGTGACGAGTTTACTAACATGTGCTTCAAATTCAATTTGCCTTATGATGAATTATTGTACAATATTATTGTTTCTCTCCAGAAAAACAGGACTCAAGTTGATACTTTGACACATAATGCTAAGTTTATTTCTCATTGTTTTGAACATAACACATATTCTGATAAATTTGTGTGCAACGAACATATTAGAAAGTTTAAGGAACTCTCTATAAGTAATGATTCGAATGAAATAACACTTGTTGATATCGAATCTTTTAATTTTGGTGATTTACATGTATTCTATAGTTGTGTTTTTCCATATCCTTATTTCAGCAATCGAGTGGATATTATCAACAAAGTTTTGCACCATTTTATATACAAATATTTTGATGTATTTATTGGAATTATTCCACTCACAAAGGAAAAGGAGATTTGCAATGATATTATTTTTATTCTAAAGATAATCGAGGATCAAGATTTTATAATTCGGATTATTTTATTGCATCTTATTTATGTACATTCTGAGTTGTGTTTGGAAGCTGTTGAATTAGATTGTTCTAAAATACAATGTGATGACATAATCCTCATACAGGTAATTTTTTAAAGAATTAAGTTTGTCCTTTTCTAAAACAACTATTTTTTACTTTGATTTGCGAATTCCAAATTTATTTGTTTTTTCAGTGAAGATTTGAATCGCGCAGTTCTGCAAAATTGCATTAGTATCTCAAAAATAATTTCAAAAATTTCTTTTTGAAATTGGTTAACTTTAAAAAATACCCTTTAGAAATATACCAAATGTTTTTATTAGACGGTGATCTACAGTGCGTTCGGAAATTATTGGCAGTAAATATTATTTCATTATCCTTCACATATATTCTTAACTCACCATATATAAGTTGTATCAGTTATAAAAACTTGAAGTATACACTCCACTTTTTAAAAAACCATAGGCGTAGCATTATTTTATGCTAAACCTATTCTAAAAAAATTCTGACAATCAAATTTTATACGTATTATTTTTGCTCACACTTTTTGACCCATCTTTTCCAATTTCGACTGTCTGTATTCTCCCACAACTTTGGAATGAAGGCTCAAGAAAAGGATAGAATCAAGATAAAGGGACTCTGAAGCTGGGATAACAAATGCGACTGAAATATCGAGACGCCTCGCGATACCTGAGCCGACATTCTATCGTGTTTTGAAGTCAATTTCTGACAAAAAGAGCTTGACTCATAAGAAAGGAGCAGGTTGACCTCCTAAATTGCACAAAGCCGATCGAAACCGGATTATGGAACTAGTTCAACACAATCCAAGGATCACCCTGAATGAATGCCGAGCAAAATTGGGTACTCCAGTTGCCAAAAGTACACTATCGGAGGAAATGAAGAGGAGAAGCCTACAATATCGCCAGGCAGTCAGAATTCCCGCCTTGTCACCTCTCCATATTGCTAAGCGAATGGAATCGTGTAGGAAAATCAGGGGTCAGGACTGGTCTAAAGTGTTCTTTACTGATGAATGCTCTATTTGGATGAATACTGGCAAGATCTATGTATGGACAAAGAAAGGACAGCCCATCAATCTGCCAACTTTCAAACATTCATATTTGGGGTGGGATTTCGGTAATGGGTAAAACGAACCTCAAAATTTTCACCGAAAACTTCAACCAGGAACGATATAAAACCGTTTTAAATGAGTGTCTTATACATGAAGCTAGTGCCTTTTATGGAAATCAATGGGTATTGCAAGAGGATAACAGTCCTATCCACACTGGAAAGGCGGCAAGGGCTTGGAAACAGGAATTTGTCCCCCACCAGATCGACTGGCCGTCCAATAGCCCCGATCTCAACCCAATTGAGAATCCTTGGGCTGTAATGTAAAAAAAACTCCTCAAAAAAAGATTCACCAACACAAATGAGTTGAAGGATGGTATTTTGGAGGTATGGGACACATTTGATCCAGACTTTTTACAGCCATTTTGTCTAAGCATGGACAAAATAATTCGGTTGTGTCAAAGGAAATGGCAAATAAATAAATTATTAGCAATACATTAGTTTCTCCATTATATTTTGCAAGAGGGAGCCCCGAATTGATAGTTTTCTTCAAAAAGAGAGTCTTTTGGCTATGGCTCCAGTAAGTTCTGAGCTCAGACGAAAATGTCAGCACATCATGGAATTATGACGTCATTGTCACATTTTAAAAAGTTAAGCAATACAGTTATTCGAGCATAACTCAGCCATTATAGGAGATAGAAGGCTGACATTTTAATATAATCTGTATACCAACATACCTCATATATGATGCAACTATTATCAAAAAATGATGACTCCTCACTTTCTAATGACGTCATCATTACTCATCAAAATTTTAAAAATTGATAATTTCGGTGATTTTCCTGCGATATAGATTATAATAGTAGGACAAACGTATTTATAGATGTTCTCTCCCGTATAATTAACCAATGTGACCTCAGGCGACCGAAGGGATGTACGCCGCCCGCGCAGCGCTAGCAAGCGAACCGCGCTTGTATATATATATATATATATCGTTTACGGATATTTCGTCGCTGACATTTCGTCACATAGACATTTTGTCTCCTGAACATATGTTGCCGGATAATGAGTAGCGTCCCTGGAATTTTTGTCCCTAAAAAATTCGTTTCATTAGAGACTTAAATAAGCAGTTACTAATATGTAAGATACGGAAATTGAGGCTTTTGGAGTGGAGTATATTTGAAAAAAAAGGGTTGGCATGTAGGAGTCTTTTGGCTATGGCTCCAGTAGGTTCTGAGTTCAGAGCAAAATGTCGACTCATCATGGAATGATGACGTCATTGTAACATTTAAAAAAGTAGAGCAATACAGTTATCCGAGTATAACTCAGCCACTATAGGAGATAGAAGGCTGAAGTTTTAATCGAACCTCTACACTAGCATACCTCACAAATGATGCAACTATCATCAAAAAAATAATGACTCCTCACTTTGTTATTACGTCATCCTTACGCATCAAAAGTTTTAAAATTGACAATTTGGTGATTCTTCGAGTGATATCGATTATCACAGTAGGACAGACATATTTAGAGATGCTATCCCCCTTATGTTAACCAATGTGACCCCAGGCGACTGAAGGGATCCTCTGGCGGACAAAAAGTGTCCGTTAGCCTCGTAGCGCAAGCAAGCGAAGCGCGCTTGTATTCTATTAAAATTCAGCCTTCTATCTCCTATAATGGCTGAGTTATGCTCGAATAACTGTATTGCCTAACTTTTTAAAATGTGACAATGACAACATAATTCCATGATGCGTCGATATTTTCGTCTGAGCTCAGAACTTATTGGAGCCATAGCCAAAAGACTCCCACCTGCCAAAAATCAGCTTTCTGTTCCTTGCTGTTTTTTCAATCAATTCTATATATATGTCATGGGGGAACTTCAAATCTGGGGGAATTTGAAGTTCCCCCAGGGGGAATTCAAATTGGAGTTTCCACTGGGGGGAATTTCAATTGGAGTTTCCCCTAGTGGAATTTCAAATTCCCCTAGTGGGAACTCCAATTTGAATTTGCCCTGGGGGAATTTAAAATTCTAAAGACTAGATTTAGTTGTACAAAAAATTGGAGTTTCCACTAGGGGAATTTAAATTTCCACTAGGGGAAACTCCAATTGAAATTCCCCCCAGTGGAAACTCCAATTTGAGAATTTTAAATTCCCCCAGGGCAAATTCCAATTGGAGTTCCCACTAGTGGAATTTAAAATTCCACTTGGGGAAACTCCAATTGAAATTTCCCCCAGGGGAAACTCCAATTTGAATTTCCCCTGGAGGAACTTCAAATTCCCCCAGATTTGAAGTTCCCCCATGACATATATATATATATATAGATTATCCAGTTTTAATAGTAAGGATTATTATTATTACAAGCGCGCTTCGCTGCTTGCGCTGCGCGGCTGACAAACAATTTGTATCCGCTGCCTGTGGTCACCATGATTAAATATATGGGAGATAACATCTCTAAATACTTCTGTCCTACTGTTATAATCGATATCGCACGAAAAATCACAAAATTTATCAATTTTTAAAATTTTGATGAGTAATGATAACGTCATAACAAAGTGATGAGTGATCATTTTTTGATGATAGTTGTGCCATATGTGAGATATATTAATATACATAATCTATTAAAATTTTAGCATTCTATCTCCTATATTAGCTGATTTATGCTCTGATAACTGTATTGCTTAACTTTAAAAATGTGACAATGACGTCATAATCCATGATGATTCTACATTTTGCTCTGAGCTCAGAACTTAGTGGTGCCATAGCCAAAATGCTCCCACCAGGGCTGGGGTTGGTTAACCGATATTCGGGGTCGGTTATTTTTGTTTCCTCCAGGGCGGTTAACCGGTTAACCAATGTCAATATCAATTAGTATAAATATGGATTTGTCGACTAATATTTAACCTGATATTGAAAAATTGACAATCTTCAGTAGTCTCAAAATATACTATTTGGTTATAAAAATTGTAATAAAAGTAATATTGTGATATTGCAGTAACCAAAATTTTACTTGTAGAAGTAATATTCATGAATCTCCATCGAAAAACAATGAAATTAGTATAAATTTTCAGAAAATAAAGCAGATCGGCTAACCGATCCAAAATTTTCTTAACCGTTAACCGTGATTGATGGCGGTTAACCGGTTAACCGAATCCAGCCTTGCTCCCACATGTCAAAATTCAGCTTTCTGCGCCCGGCAGTTTCTTCAATCAATTCGTTACAGATATACTATGCTTAGGTCATTTCAAAAGTACTGATCACCCCCCACCAATTTAGTATTAAGCAACCACTGATGTGTTATTTAATTACATATTCTCAAATAGTCTCCCTTGACGCGAATACACTCCTTTAGACGGTCTAACCAGCAGCGGAATGTCTTTTATGCTCGGAATGTCTTTTTATACGAGGGTGATTCAGTGTTCATCCCTATATCCTCGATGTATGCGGCGACTTGTTTAGTTTTATGGCTACTGGCATTATAATGTAGAAGTTTTATTTCACGAGGACCAGTTCTCGGCCGACGCTCTGTGTAGTGTTTACTGACTCTGCCTCGCGTGCATTAAAAGTATCCAGTATAATTCTGGCTCTTCGCAACGCAAACCTAAGCAACTGGGCCGTAGGCGTCAAATGCAATTACGTACATCACCCTCTTGGCACGGAAATATGGACGCGGTCTTTTAGATCAGGGTTCGCCCGGATGCAGCCAACACTTATATTCTTCCTTGGATTTCGGTTGTGAATAGTAAATCCATGTTTCATCTATTGTTACTATCTCATAGAGTCGTCTTGCATCAAATTTTTCGTAATGTAGTAGAAGATTTTGCAACATTCTACCTCTGTTTCATCTGGGCCTCTGACAGCAAATACGGCACCCGCCGACCGCAAACCTTCCTTACTCCGCGATCTTCCTTCAGAATGCGGTAAATACTTCCCGTTGAGATATCCGTATACCTAGAAATCTCTTCAATAGAGCAGAAAGGTTCTTTTCGAAGAAATTCACCAACTAACTCAATTGAGGGTTCACAGGTTGCAGATTTAGGCCTACCAGTCCGAGGCTTATCTTCAATGCTGTCTCTTCCCTCTCTAAATAGTTGAGCCCACCTTCTAACTGTGGAATAAGCAAGTGCTTGATCTCCACAAACTTCCACGAGATCATTGTGGATGTTCCTGTTCGAATCTTTTAGCAGTGAACGAAACTTGATATTTGCCTTTTGCTCTTGCTCACTAATTTACGATTTTGAAGCCATAAATGTATAAGTAGCCAAAACTGACAAGATTGAAATGATGATTATAAGAAAAATACTTATGTTATCTTAAAATTTCTTTTAGATATCAGGAGAGAATGGGTAGTGCTATCTAGATTATATTAATTGGTGCATTAGATATACACTAGCTGTCGAAAATCAATTGTGATCAGTACTTTTGAAATTACCTAAGTATATATATAAATATACATTAATCGAGTTTTAATAGTAAGGATTATTATTAATTATTATTATTATTCTCAAATACGTCGCTAGAGTCAAAATGTTAACAATGACCACCTTTAACACAAAGGATTTAAAATTTGTAAATATATGCAAAGAATCCTTCAACAGCCTTAAGTTTTGTATTGTAAATTTCCCATCTAAAATTGTTTCAGTCATCATAGCTCATAATGGTATTTGTTTTCAAAATTTCACTATCACAAAGGTTTATCTTTTCATTAGAATGACTCGTTAGAAATGCGAAAATGCCTTTTTATACAGTTATATTTTTTCCAAAATATAATACCCAATTTGTGGGATTTTTTAATTTGTATACGATTACTGTGGTATGAGACATTTTCCCGAATCCATTGTGCCAATCAATCTATTCCTCCTTTTGCCATTTTATGTAATATTTAATGATTTAGTATTAGGATGACGAAGGATTTTATTTTTTTCAAATATTCTAGAGACAATAATGGTCCTTAGTGGCCAAAATGGTGTTTTTGCATAAACACTAATTCAATTGTCCCAAATACCCGTCCTTAACAATTTATGTTTTGATTTCAGTGGGTTTTTTTCCATCTTGAATCCTTAATTTAAGTACAGTGGAACCCCGCTTAACGGCCATCCCGATTTAACGGCCACTTTTCGAATTCCCGGACAACTTACAATAGACATTAATATTAATTTGCTTCAGAATTCCGGCCACCCCGCTATTCCGAATTACGGCCATCCTTTTTGGAACGAAACCCTTTTTTAACCTCAGAATACGGCCAATCTTAACAATAGGGAATCATTATTGCAGTTTTAAAAACGAAAACAATTCTTGACAATTCCTTAACAACACACTCAATTGTATAACGTATCCATATAAATGCAAATCATATTAATCAGTAAGAAATTCATACGTTTATTAATCTCAAGGCATTCTTGAAAGACAAGTCAATGACAAATGACCTAACCATGATATCTTCTATTGAAGATAGAGTAATCGAAAAGGCCATTTTCGCACGTTTTTCAGATTGCAAACAATCAACACTAGATAAAATTTATGTATTAGCTTGTTATAATTAGTATAGTATGGTCAATATGAATGGATTATGATTTCCGTAATTCCGTGGTTCCACTGTATGTGATGTTTGAGCCTATTTAGAAACGTCAATATTTGTAAACCTTCACGATTGCGTGTACCTTTTCTAGGATGGAATTATATCTTGTTTCATTAGTGATTGAGTTGAATATATTATATTTGGTAAGGATATCGCTCTCTTTACTTTGCCTGATGTAAAAAATGCACTAATTGTTTTATTGTTAATCCGATTGTATAACTAAGTGGTGTACCATCTAACCGTACTAGTTGGAAGGTATTTAGCAGCGGTTCTGAACCTAGGATACGCGTACGCACCCCCAAGGGTACCTGAGGTGAATTCAATCTGTCCAAAATGTTTACTAGAACCTTAATAGAACTCTTAGTTATTGTTTGTCTATTTTGTTAAGGATACCGCCCTCGAAAAACTTTGTTTGGCGTTAAAAAACGGCAATTTTTTTATTGTTAATTTCATTGTATTACTGAGCGGTCTACCATCTGATAGTACTATAGTTGGACGGTATTTATTTTGATTTTTATGAGTTAACCCCCTAAAGTTTAGCGTTACTAAAATTGAAAAACTATTGGAGGTTTTTGATGCATTCACCAATTAGTTTTTAAACTTAATTGATATTTTTTTAATGATATGGACCTCAACATTGTTTTGGCACCTATGGAGATTATATGCCACAAAGATTCAGAAAAATGGTCAAATAAAATCCAAACAAAATAGCTCTTTAAGGAAGTCCATTTATATAATTCTCGGGAAATCGCCTGTTTGATATCAAATATTTAGCGATCACTCACTGGATCAGAAATATAATTTGATCGGATCCGACCATTTGTTCGTGATATATCGCTTACTATAGGTAAAGTTCAGGCATAATATCTCTCTATGGTCCCGAAAGAGGCCGATGTCATATCTTCAAAACTATTCAAGATAGTCAATCAAAACTATCAAAACTATTGAAGATATATAATCTATTATATTCTTAAATAATGGATATATGCGGAGATATATAGGTTCCTCAAACATTCCTTTGTCAAAAAATATATTTTTCTCGACTCATCATTGACTGTAATACAAATTCTATGGAGAACTTTGAATATATTAGAAATTGGCGAATCTAATCATTAAATATGTATCCTAACGTGGTTATTGTGCTAAATAATGAATACAATTGTCGTTAATAATGTGTACAGAAAAAATGGAGAACTTTTGATAATTATTTTGAAAGTTCTGGCCTTGGACATCCCAGATTCGGTCAAAACCCCCCATTTAGGGTCAAAAGGAGATATCTCTCTCTCTCTCTGTAAATATAATCCCAAATTCTTAGTTCTCACTTCCTAATATACTTTTTATGAGGGTACAATATGATTCTTTGATAATGATTGCACTACATCCTTTGGAATGTTAAATTTTAGATTTTGTCATATGTTGACGTAGTATTTTTCGAAATTCCTAACTTGAAAATAAAAGTTGTAGACTTTCGTTCTAACTTCTTAATGTACTTTTTTGAAGCTATTATTCATTTTAAACTGATAGATTATACTCTTAGTGCAAGGAATATGAATTATTAGTCACAATTATCTCCAAATATTCAGGGTTAGAGGCATCAAGGAAATTTGTGGATTTTCAGGGTATTCTTGCTATTATATGTAAATATTTGGTTCAAATACACCTAAATCAGCTGTATAAATACAAATAAATGTCTGTGAATGCTTTTGTTCATTTTTTCTAACTCATTTACATTCGAATATAAGCTCTATATCTCTGGACTTACTTTTTACTGATATCTTAGTAATTTGGTGATTTTATTCCTGATTTCAAAAAAAAGACATTTTTGGCCCTTTTTTTCGGAGACCGATAAAATTTACAATTTTTGTCATTTTAAACTTTATTTTGGTCTTATGAAGTGGCAAATATGATATAATATCTATGATTCGATTTTGGAAGCATTTTTTTCCTTGGTATGTCATAAACAATTCCTTGACGGATTTCTACCATTAATATGTACCTGCGATAAACGAAAAATAAACTTCGTGACACTATATCTCTAAAACTAGAAATTGTAATCAAAAACGGTTGGAATTTGCAAGTATTTCCAGACAGAGATGCGTGCCCTCGCTTAACATCTCTTATAGCTCTACTTTCATCGTATGCTGTGAGCCAAATCATACGGTTTTCGAGGGCGGTATCCTTAAAATAAATCGTAGCGTTATTTTCAAGTTCAACAACATTGATAGGGGACGTGAAACCTTATGTTGACACCAAGGAATACCACTAACTGAAAAGGTTCCGACCCACTACCCTAAAGTTTTGAGTTAGTAAAAATTGGAAATTATTGTTTTTCGACGCAGTCATCAGTTAGTTTTTTACTTATTTGATATTTAATCGATATCATTTGGAAAATGATCAAATTTACCAATTTATCAACTTTTGATCTGTATTGATGGCGTCATTGCACAGTAATGAGCAATCAATTTTTGATGATAGTTGCTTCATATGTGACAATATTATTCTACACATTCTATTATAATATCAGTATTTTATATTATCACCTAAAATGACTGAGTGATAGTCGAAAAATTGAGTTTCTCTTAATACCAATTATATGGGGTACTTTGAATATTCAAGTATTAGAAAATGTTTTGGCTTTGGGCCTCCCAGATTAAACCCTTTTAGGGTCCAAAAAGGGATATCTCAATATATATGTAAATATATGCCCGAATTCTTAGTTTTCAATTTCTAATATACTTTTTTAACGGTAGATTTATGATTCATTGTTATAATTGTACTACATCCTAAGTAATGTTCAGTTTTAGATCTTTATCATGTTGTGGTGTAGTATTTTTGAAAATCCCAACTTGGAGACCAAAAGTCGTAGATTTTCGTTCTAACTTACTAAGATACTATTTGAAGCTCTTTATATATTCTAAACTGATGGATTGTACTTGGAGCACTAGGAATATGAATCTTTATTCCCAATTAGCTCAAAATATTCGGGGTTCGGGGCCTATGAAAAATTGGTGGATTTTCCTTGTACTCTTGCTATTTTCCGCAAAACAGCATGGAACATAGCATTATAATACACTAAGGCACTGGTGCTGCATGTACCATGGATGAGTTAATGCCGTTGAATGTAGATTTTGAAAAATTGTGTTTATCATCAATGATATCATTTTGATATGCAACAATAGTAGGTTCTGAATATGTTATTGACTATGTTAATCCAGTATTACCCAATCTAATCGCCCAGACTAAATTTTGAGAATATAGTAGATTTTTATTGACAATTCTAAAGGCAATTACAAACAGATCACTGTTCAACAATCACAAAACAACATTAAAAAAATAACAAAAGCAGTGCACATCTAGTAATTTCATCTGTAATGAGTAATGAGTTTAAGTGCACAATGATATCTAGTATTGTTAATGAGTGATGAGGTTAGTTTGTAGTTAGAATACATCGTACATCTAGTATGTTGAATGAGGTAAGTACACATGAGAATATAGTACACGTATACACATCTAGCATAGAATCTTGATTGCACTAAGGTAAACTGGAATTAAGTGAGGATCTTCGGAGTATCATCAAATCAGCTATAGAGATAAGTACGAATTAGATACTAAATTTTTTATGCTCTGTATTGTCAGACTTCGCGACAAATGCATTAAAAATTATTAACTCTCCTTGATAGAATACAAATCGAAACATTAATTACTAATTTATGTAAAATGTCCCATCGTTATACTTTACAATCACATAATTCTCTCCATTTTCCAATATACGTATTAGTTTTTCTTCAATTATTGACATACTTATTCGCACTAACAAACTACGGCATGGGCCAGCATAAAAGTTTTTACATATAATTCTGAGGTGTTTATCTTCCTAAAAGTCTCGGAAATAATGTTCACACAATCAATAACGGTAAGTGATGAAAACATAGATAAGTGAACCTCTACCTAATGAATCAACAAGTATGGCGGAGTTATGCTTGAATAACTGTATTGCTTAACTTTAAAAAATGTGACAATGACGTTATAAATCCGATTGGCGGACATTTCGTATACGGACATTTCGTATACGGACAATTCGTATACGGACATTTCGAATAACGGACATTTCGCATAACGGACATTTCGTATAATGGACATTTCGTATAATGGACATTTCGTATACGGAAATTTCGTACAGTGGACAATTAGTCTAAATAGAATCGAATGTCACTCGACCCCCCCACACGCCAGACAAAATGCCCAAATTCACTGCCCATTTCACAGTGTTCACAACTGAAAATGCTCACTTTCACTTTGCTCTTACAACGTTTCTTACACAAAATGCCTACATTTCCGCTCTTTTGGCAGCATTATACGAAATATCCGTATAAGAAATGTCCATATACGAAATGTCCGTATACGAAGTGTCCGATTACCTATAAATCCATGATGAGTCGACAGTTTGCTCTGAGCTCAGAACTTGGTGGAGCCATAGCCAAAAGAATCCGACATGCCAAAAATCAGCTTTCTGCGCCTGGCAGTTTCTTCAATCAATTCGTTACAGAGATATACATATATATATATATATACACACAAACAAACAAACATTAATCGAGTTTTAATACCATTGATTAATTATATGGCAGATAACATCACTAAATACGTCTGTCCCAATGTTATAATCGATATCGCACGAAAAAACACCGAATTTGTCAATTTTAAAAATTTTGATGCGTATTAATTACGTCATAACAAAGTGATGAGTCATCATTTTTTGATAATAGTTGCATCATATGTGAAGTATGCTAATATACAGTTTCAATTATAATTTCTGCCTTCAATCTCCTATAATGATTGCGTTATGCTCGAATAACTGTATTACTTAACTTTTAAAAATGTGACAATGACGTCATAATTCCAGGGTATCGGTCACTTCGTACCCAACACTCTTTCGTACCTTAATTATGACACTTTCGTACCCAATACACTTTCGTACCCAATACACTTTCGTACCCAATACTCTTTCGTACCCAATACACTTTCGTACCCAATACTCTTTCGTACCCAATACTCTTTCGTACCCAATACTCTTTCAGATTTGTGTTTTTATAAAAACGAAATTGTGTTTTTATAAATGCGAAATTGTGTTTTTATAAATACGAAATTGTGTTTTTATAAAAACGAAATTGTGTTTTTATAAATACGAAATTGTGTTTTTATAAATACGAAATTGTGTTAGGTACGAAATTGTATTAGGTACGAAATTGTGTTAGGTACGAAATTGTATTAGGTACGATATTGTGTTAGGTACGAAATTGTGTTAGGTACGAAATTGTAATGAGTACGAAATTGTATTAGGTACGAAATTGTGTTAGGTACGAAATTGCAATTAAGTACGAAATGGAAAGAGTACGAAATGGTTTAGGTGCGAAATGACTTGTATTCATAATTCCATAATGAGTGGACATTTTCGTCTGAGCTCAGAACTTACTGGAGTCATAGCTAAAAGACTCCCACATGCCCAAAATCAGATATATATACAGTCGAACCTGCTATACCGGCCACTCTATATAACAGTTACCTGTCTATAGCGGTCACCAATGAACAGTCCCGTCTGAAATTCCATAATATTGAACCTGTGTATAGCGGTCACCTACTCAACGCGGCCAGCGGCCACCCGTTTGTAGTCCCTTACTGACTCTAAAACTGTGTATAGCGGCCATCACATGTCTATAACGGCCACTACCTGTCTATAATGGCCATCACCTTTTTCACCTTTTTATGTGTTTATTACAGAAATGTACGAATGATAAACAATTTTCATGTAATTACTTCAAGAAATGGACTTCTAAATACTTGATATTTATTGCACTAAACTATTGAAGATATATAATCTATTATAATCTTAAATGAAAGGATATATATGATAATATATAGGTTCCTCAAACATCTCTTTGTCAAAAAGTAAATATTTCTTGACTTATCATCGATTTTATTGTAATACAAATTCTATGGAGAACTTTGAATATATTAGAAAATGGCGAATCTTGTCATGAAATAAGTTCCCAAAAGTAGCTATTATACTCAAAAAACATTGCAATAGTCACTAGCAATGTATACAGAAATTTTGAAGCACTCAACATGATTATTTTGGAAGTTCAAAGCATTTATCTCCAAAATTCGGTCAAAGCCCCCCATTTATGGTCCAAAAACAGATTCCTCCATATCTCGGGAAATATACACCCAAATTCTTAGCTCTCAATTCCTAATATACTTTTCAAGACGGTATATATCTGATTCTTAAATAATAAGTGTACTACATGGAATGGAATGCTAAGTTTTAAATTTTTATCACGTGATGACGTAGCATTTTTCGAAAATCCTAACTTGAAAGCTAGAGTCGTAGACTCTCGCTCTAACTTCCTAATATACTTTTTAGAAGCTCTTTATTCATTCTAAACCGATGGATGATACTTTGTAGTGCTAGGAATATGAATTATATTGGTTCAAAGCTACACTAACTAGCTGCACATTTGTCTAGTATAAATAGAAGAGCAGTAAGTGCCTATCTGTCTAGTTTCACAGTTGTTACTCCTAGCCAGTTCTAACCTAATTCGTACATTACCCTCCGTTTTAAGAGAAGTTCGCATTTTCCTCTGGCTTTCTGTTTAGGGGTCGACTTCCCCAATAGTCCTCCGTATATTTCTGGTTTGTTTTCCGCTGGCGCTTCGGGTACCTTCTTTCTTGTCCTAGATCCTTGTCCACTTCTGGGGCCGCAACCTCTGCACCTCTCTCTCCCGACAGCTCTTGCTCCGTTTCGTTTGTCTCTACCTCCACTAGTTCGTTGTTTTCAAGCTCTACATTTTCGTGACATTCTACACCGGGCTTCATGTCATCCTCTTCGCCGGTGCTTGGTACAATGCTTCCACTATCCTCCCTTACGTACAGCTTGCATCGGTTCAAGTGAATCCACTTGGCACTTCTACCCATATCTACTTTGACTGTTGCTCCTTGACGCCGCAAGACCTTGAATGGCCCCTCGAACATAGGTTCTAGTCCATCTGACCTCGCACCTTTCCGTACAAATACATGTTCACCTTCTTTGATCGTCGCAGGTTTCTTGCTCCTATCATACTGCATTTTGGCCTTGGCTTGGCTCTCCCGGTCGTTTTCTCTCACTAATTGATAGAGCTCATCTCTCTGTTTTTGAAGACTATCCACATACTCTTGTGGAGACTCTCTTCGGGAACTATCACGCAGTCTAAGTCCTGCGTCTAAAGGTGACGTGGGTTGCCTACCGTAACATAACATATGTGGTGAGTACTTCGTTGATTCATTTTCCACATTATTACAATAGAACGTTATTTCGGGGAGGAGACTTGGCCAAGATCCTTTGTTGAGGTGTCTGTCGGCCATAAGACATCTAGCAACTTGTTTCACCCACCCTATGCTCCGCTCCGCCAAGCCGTCTGCTTGTGGATGATAGGGCGTTGTATGCCTCTTCTCAATGCCCAGTTGGTCGCACATCCTTCTGATTTCTGTACCATCAATATTCTTCGCCTGATCACTAAGTAAGATTTTTGGTACTCCATGACCCCGAAATACCCAACCATTCTTAAATTCACTAACGAGGGAGTCTGCCGTGTACTTTCGTCATCACTTCCTGTTGAGCCACCTTGGGTACCACTATTTGCTGATCGAAGTACAAATGGCCGTCTCTGAGGCTTAGATTATGGAGAACCCTTTCGCGAAATTCGTCAAGCACTGTCTTGATTTGGTCTCGTTCTGCCGGTTTTAGTTGTTCGTTAACCGCTTCTATTTCAGGCTCAATAGCCAAAGGTTCAACTTTCATTATCGCTCTTGAGCGACCCAAGGGGTCTCCTCCAGTATCCGTTGCCAAGATCGGTACCTCTTCTTGTCCTAGTTCGATTGTGCCCCGATCCCAATTGAAGGCCACGCGGCCGAACTGTCGTAAGAACTGTCTACCCAACAATAGAATTGGTTCTCTGGCTTCGAGAACGTAGATGCGATTCATTATTGGAACTCTCTCTGCCACTTGGATTGGGATATCGATGACATCATAATGAGTAAATTAAAAGAGAGTGATCTGACTTGATTAAACTATTGTTTTTGTTCGAAATAATATACAATGATGTTATATCCGATGCGTCTGCCTAGATCTGAAAATAACCTTTAAACCTATTTTTATCGATATCGAACTTCAATCTTAGTGAATACGACTTAAGATCGAACTTAAGACTTAGGCTCTAAGAAGGATCTTAAGTTCTTAGTGAATACGGCCGCAGATCGCATCGCATAGAAAGATTCAGGAAAGCCTGGCACAGTTCTTGGAAATCATTGTGATATCCTTGAAATTAAAACTCGATTAATCTATATGTATATATATATGTACAAGCGCGCTTCGCTTGCTTGCGATCGCGGCTGGGGGACACTTCGTGTCCGCCGGAGGATCCCTTCGGTCGCCTGGGATCACATTGGTTAATTATAAGGGAGATAACATCTCTAAATATGTCCATCTTAGTTTTAAAATCGATTTCACTCGAAAAATCACCAAATTTGTCAATTTTAAAATTTTTGATGCGTGATGACGTCATAACAAAGTAATGAGTCATCATTTTTTGATAAAAGTCGCATCATATGTGAGATATGTTAGTATACAGATTCTATTAAAATTTCAGCCTTCTATCTCCTACAATGACTGAGTTATGCCCGTATATATATATATATCCTTACTATTAAAACTCGATTAATGTGTATATATGTTAGAACAAATTTGCGAAATCAACAATTATGCATAATTGTTCATTTTACAACAATTATGCATAATTGTTCATCTAATGTAACATTTATGCATAATTGTTGTTAAATAAACAGTTTTACATAATTGTTAATAATGTAAGCAACAATTATGCATAATTGTTGTGAAATGAACAGTTTACATAATTGTTAAAAATGGAAGCAACAATTATGCATAATTGTTGTGAAATGAACAGTTTAACATAATTGTTAAAAATGGAAGCAACAATTATGCATAATTATTAATGGTGCTACTGAGTTCCAAAGAAAAACCAATTTATTGAACAAAAAAATAATTGGTAGTACAGTCCACTCCCCGAAAACCGGGGCACCTCGGGACCAGAGCTCAGCCTTCAGCCATTGTATAGTATATACGTATATGTACACACTACACACTACACAGTCAGTCTGTCACATAGATAACTATAATTTCACTATAACACAACAAGCATAACCGTATGGAGCCAAGTAAAGCTCAGTCTAACACACGAAATTCCAAAATTTATCTTCCGACGGTCAGTCAGACTTATTATGACACTTGGAGCTACGCTGTAGGTCTTTACTAACATTAAGGTAGCTACAGATAGCTGACAGGCAGAATGCGCGAGTCAGGATGACAATTATGCCTAATTGTTGCTTACATTTAAAACAATTATGTAAAACTGTTCATTTCACAACAATTATGCATAATTGTTACATTAGATGAACAATTATGCATAATTGTCGTAAAATGAACAATTATGCATAATTGTTACATTATATGAACAATTATGCATAATTGTTGTAAAATGAACAATTATGCATAATTGGCGACAATTATGCATAATTGTTGATTTCGCAAATTTGTTCTAACATATATATGTATATATAAATATATATATACGTATATATATATATGTAACGAATTGATTGAAGAAACTGCCAGTCCCAGAAAGCTGATTTTTGGCATGTGGCAGTTTTTTGGCTATGGCTCCAGTAAGTTCTGAGCTCAGAGCAAAATGTCGCCTCATCATGGGATTATGACGTCATTGTCACATTTTAAAAAGTTAAGCAATACAGTTATTCGAGCATAACTCCATTATAGGAGATAGAAGGCTGAAATTTTAATAGAATCTATATACTAACATACCTCACATATGATGCAACTATCATCAAAAATGATGACTCATCACCCTGTTATGACGTCATCATTACTCAAAATTTCATTACTCAAAATCAAAATCATTCCTCAAAATCAAAATTTTTCAAATTGATAAATTTGGTGCTTTTTCGTGCGATATAGATTATAACAGCAGGACAGACGTATTTAGAGATGTTATCTCCCTTATAAATAACCAATGTGACCCCAGGCGACTGACGGGGGCCTCTGGCGGATACAAAGTGTCCTCCAGCCGCGCAGCGCAAGCAAGCGAACGCGCTTGTATATATATATCCTTACTATTAAAACTCGATTATTGTTTAAATATACAGTCGACTACGCTTAATATGGTCACATCGGTCAGAGGATATTTTGCCCCGATTAAGCGGAGAACCCTATTAACCGAAAATATTTTATATTAGCTTCTATGTGTGAGAGCTATTCCGGTCCTGCCAAAAGTGACCCGATTAAGCGGCTGACCCGATTAAACAGTGGCACTATTAAGCGGAATCGACTGTCTATATATATCTCTGTAACGAATTGATTGAAGATACTGCCGGTCATAGAAAGCTAATTTTTGGCATTTGGGAGTATTTTGGCTATGGCTCCAGTAAGTTCTGAGCTCAGACGAAAATGTCGACTCATCATGGAATTATGACGTCATTGTCACATTTTTAAAGTTAAGCAATACAGTTATTCGAGCATAACTCTGCCATTTTAGGAGATAGAAGGCTGAAATTTTAATAGAATCTATATACTAACATACCTCACATATGATGCAACTATCATAAAAAATGATGCCTCATCACTTTGTAATGACGTCATCATTACGCATCAAAAATTGACAAATTGACAAATTTGGTGATTTTTCGAGTAATATCGATCATCACAGTAGGACAGACATTTTTAGAGATGCTATTTCCCTTATAATTAACCACTGTGACCCTAGGCGACCGAAGGGAGCCTCTGGCGGACACAATGTGTCCGCCAGCCGTGCAGCGCAAGCAAGCGAAGCGCGGTTGTATGTATATAAATATACAATAATCGAGTTTAATAGTAAGGATACATATATATATATATACTATATATCTCTGTAACGAAATGTTGAAGAAACTGCCGGGAACAGAAATCAAATTTTTGGCATGTGGAAGTCTTTTGGCTATGGCTCCAGTATGTTCTGAGCTCAGAGCAAAATGTCAACTCATCGTGGAATTATGACGTTAATGTCACATTTTTAAAAGTTAAGCAATACAGTTATTCAAGTATAACTCAGCCATTTTAGGAGATAGAAAGCTGAAATTTCAAGAGAATATGTATACTAACATATCTCACATATATTGCGACTCTCATCAAAAAACGATGACTCATCACTCTGTGATGACGTCATCATTACACATCAAAATTTTAAAAATTGACAAAGAGATTGGCAAGAGAGACGTATTTAGAGATGTTACCTCCCATAAAATTAATCAATGGTGACCACGGGCGACCGAAGCGAGCCTCCGGCGGACACAAATTGTCTGGCAGCCGCGCAGTTGAAGCAATCGAATCGCGCTTGTGTTTATTATATCCCAATTAGCCCCTGTCTTAGTGGAGTTAGATCCCTCTCTAATCTGCTTTTCAACACTGTTAGCATTATCGGATTCAAAATATGAAATAAGGATAAACTCTTTGAAATTCAAAAGAGATATTTCATTTCTGCTTGTTAAACAACTTGTTAAACAATTTCCTGGTCTTTGCAATGTTACAATACTTGGCGATCCTTTTCTTTTGCATCGTATAACACCAGTAGAAATCGTAGAATATCTTAATAATTCTTGTGCTATTGGAATTAACATATACCAATTATCAATATATATCTTGCGTCCTTGATTTGGATATGTTTGAGCATGGCTTACTAAATATACGGCTATATATGTCCCCTAAGATTTCATGCAAGAAGGTCAGTTTTAACACAGTCAACTTTTAAATACGTCGATAAATCAAAAATCGATTAAGATAGGCATTTGAAATATATTATATAACCATATACGAACATTATATCAGTGTATCCAATTTTACTGTCAAAAATTTGGGATATCATCACAGTATTATGCAATAGGCTCTTTTTAGAGCTAAAATGTTATTTTTCAACCCCATATTAAACATCGTTATCTGCATTACTAATGCTGCTTGATTTTTTGATATAGCAACAATAGGATTACCTCAATCCCAAAAATTTGTTTTAGTTTTAAATGGAATGTCTGTATTCCTCAGTTGCGAAACATAAAATTGCATTTTTAATCCATAACTCGAAAAGTATATATCGTGATAAAATTCTAGATGAAGACCCGAGTTGGCGAGTAAACATTCGATGATTTGATTATTTTTGTGATTTCTTCGACTCGGATTAAACAATTCCAATGTATAGAAGCAATTGTGCATCCAAGAAACATGTAATATACAAGTTCACAATCTACTAAATATCGGAGAATTTTGAAAAATTTCGAGAAATTTACAAAAATAACAGAAAATGACGGTTGAATGTCTCTAAATGGAAATTGAAGAGGATATAATAATTTTTGAAAGATTTCCTTGCTTTTAGACACCAAGATTACAGGGTGTCTCAAAATTATTGCCGTAACGAATTTTCAGTTATGTAGGATATTTCTAATAAATTGCTCAACCCAATGAGTAAAATTATCAACCTGTGACACAAGAGGTAGTACATCACCATAATGTATAGTGATAAAAAGGGACATATGTGGCACAAGGTGGCAGTGATTGATAATTTGAAAACATTGGGAATTAATAATTGATTAGAAATATCCTACAATAACTAATTCGAATGCGAAGATTTCGAATCTGAAACCCGATTCGTTGTATCACTTACCGTTTCGGAGTTTTAATCTTCATAAATAGCCCCATTTTAGTATTAAATCAACGTGAGATAATGAAGTGTACAAATACTTTTGTCTGGGTACTGTACGTCTCCAGTCTTCAATAGACCAATCTACCTTATCTTTGCAAAATTTACTTTGTTATCCTTCTGTTTGGCGGTCAATTTTTGACATTTCCGTCGCTTGTAAGGGTAAACAGCTAAGTCTTTAGTCAAATACCGATGAACAGTGTCTTTTGAAACAGGATTGCCCATGCTGGTAAGTTTCTTTACCAAATTCCTTGTTGACTTGTGACTTTTACCCAAAGATTTCGAAATGACAATCTTAGAGACCCTATCGAGCTTTTTTGGATGTCCAGCCATCCTTCGATGCTGAAGCGTCTGGTTCCCTTGGTATCTTGACCACCATCTTTGAATGGTTCTGATATCTTTCTCCAACATGTTAGCAGCACTTAGCTGTCTTACCACTTAGTAACATGCCTATTGCTCTGTTACGGACTTCAAGTTTGTCTATTTGGACTTCCATTCTCAAAGAAATAACAAATAAATATTTTTTAAATGGGAAGTTTTCCAAATTATTATAATATTTTGTGTTTTTGTTGTTTAAACTTAATTTATGGTCAAATAATATGATCTAACTTGCTTTCAGTAAACTCTGATGGAAGATAATATAAATAAACTCACTTTTACGATTTCGTGCAATACGGCAATAATTTTGAGACAACCCTGTATGTAGAAATCCCAAGTAGCACCACGGACTTCTTAAATACTTAGAGTTTCAACTTCTTTTTACGGTAAAATTAGCGTAGGCTGAAAATGAATATCGATGAGTTACGTTTAGTACATTTGGCATCACATTTTTCGTGATATATGTATTATTGTTGAATAGGAAGTAGCATATGCTGATTTCATTGGCCATATTGGAATACTTGAAATATTTGTGGTTTTTGAGTTTCTGCGATTTCAACACCTTCCCATATATGGTAATCCCGTTAATAATTCGTAATTGGTTAGAGTTAGACATGTTAAATGTACTATTGTTGGGTAGGAAGTCATACATAAGGTGTCGTTTGAGCGTATCGACTGATCTTAGTTATGTCTGACCTTTTTGATTCCGCGCTTTTCATACCTCCATATATCTTTACTATTAAAACTCGATTAATCTATATATGTAATATATATATATACAGTCGACTCCGCTTAATAGGGCCACATCGGTCAGAGGACATTTTGCCCCGATTAAGCGGAGGACCCTATTAACCGAAAATATTTTGTATTAGCTTCTATGTGTGAGAGCTATTACGGTCCTGCCAAAAGTGGCCCGATTAAGCGGCTGACCCGATTAAACAGTGGCCCTATTAAGCGGAGTCGACTGTATATATACATATATATGTATATCTGTAACGAATTGATTGAAGAAACTGTCAAGCCCAGAAGACTGATTTTTGGTATGTGGAAGTCTTTTGGCCTTGGCTCCAGGAAATTCTGAGCTCAGATGAAAATGTCTGCTCATCATGGAATTATGATGTCATTGTCACATTTTTGAAATTAGAAATTTCAGTTTTTCGATGATAACGCCATTTTAGGGAATAGAAGGCTGAAATTTTAATAGAATGTGTATATTAACATACCTCATATATGACGTATCTATCATCAAAAAAAGATGACTCATCACTCCGTTATGACGTCATCATTACGCATCAGAATTTTTAAAATTGACTAATTCGGTGATTTTTGTGCGATATCGATTATAACAGTAGGGACATACGTATTTGGAGATGTTATCTCCATATAATTAATCAGTGATGACCACAGGCGCCCAAAGGTCGCCTCCGGGTGACATAGTATCCGCCAGCCGCGCACCGCAAGCAAGCGAACCGCGCTTGTATATATATATATCCTACTATTATAACTCGATTAATGCGTATATATATACAAGCGAGCTTCTTTGGGCGTTTGAAGTCACAATGATTAATTATATGGGAGATAACATCTCTAAATACGTCTGTTCTACTGTTATCGCACAAAAATCACCGAATTAGTCAATTTTTAAAATTCTGATGCGTAATGATGACGTCATAACGGAGTGATGGGTCATCATTTTTTGATGATAGTTGCATCATATGTGAAATATGTTAATATACACATTCTATTAAAATTTTAGCCTTCTATGCCCTAAAATGGCTGAGTTATGGTCAAAAAACTGAAATTTCAAATTATAAAAATGTGACAATGACGTCATAATTCCATGATGAGCCGACATTTTCGTCTGAGCTCAGAATGTCCTCGAGCCAAGGCCAAAAGACTTCCACATTCCAAAAATCAGTCTTCTGGGCTTGACAGTTTCTTCAATCAATTCGTTACAGATATATATATATATAATATATATATAGTAGTATATATAGATTACATACGTATATAGATTAATCGAGTTTTAATAGTAAAGATATATAGAAGTGTGAAAACCGCGGAATCAAAAAGGTCAGACATAACTAAGATCAGTCGATACGCTCAAATGACACCATATGTATGACTTCCTATCCAACAATAGTACATTGGGTATCGGTCACTTCGTACCCAACACTCTTTCGTACCTTAATTATGACACTTTCGTACCCAATACACTTTCGTACCCAATACACTTTCGTACCCAATACTCTTTCGTACTCAATACACTTTCAGATTTGTGTTTTTATAAACACGAAATTGTGTTTTTATAAAAACGAAATTGAGATTTTATAAATACGAAATTGTGTTTTTATAAAAACGAAATTGAGATTTTATAAATACGAAATTGTGTTTTTATAAAAACGAAATTGTGTTTTTATAAATACGAAATTGTGTTTTCATAAATACGAAATTGTGTTTTTATAAATACCAAACTGTTGTTTTTATAAATACGAAACTGTGTTTTTATAAATACGAAATTGTGTAGGTACGAAATTGTAATGAGTACGAAATTGTATTAGGTACGAAATTGTGTTAGGTACGAAATTGTAATGAGTACGAAATTGTATTAGGTACGAAATTGTGTTAGGTACGAAATTGCAATTAAGTACGAAATGGAACGAGTACGAAATGGTTTTGGTGCGAAATGACTTGTATTCAGTACATTTGACATGTCTAACTCAAACCAATTATGAATTATTAACGGGATTACCATATATGGGAAGGTGTTGAAACCGCAGAAACTAAAAAACCACAAATATTTCAAGTATTCCAATATGGCCAATGAAATCAGCATATGCTACTTCCTATTCAACAATGATACATATATCACCAAAAATGAGATGGCAAATGTACCAAACGTAACTCATTGATATTAATTTTCAGCCTACGCTAATTTTAACGTAAAATGAAGTTGAAAGTCCGTGTATTTAAGAAGTCCGTGGTAGCACATAAGTTATTGTTGTTCAAATTAGGCCTACTAGAATTTTCTGTGGTTTAAGAGTGCCACGTACCTTCATGTAGATGTCGGTGGTTGAACTTACACAAAGTGATTCCAACATCTACATTTTTTTTATTTGAAAGTTGTAAGGATTATCTTTACAATTTTGACTCGATCGATATATATAAGCACGGTTCGCAGGCTGCGCTGAGCGGCTACAAGACACTATATCCTCCAGAGGCCCCCTTCAGGCGCCTGGGGTCACATTGCTTAATTATAGGTGTCATAACATCTCTAAATGCGTCTATCTTACTGTTATAATCGATATCCCTCGAAAATCACCAAATTTGTCAATTTTTTAAAAATTTTGTTGCGTAATGATGATATCATAAGCCAAACCCAAATGACTCCCACATGCCAAAAAACTCGCTACAGATATATATATATGTATATATATAGTATATATATTTAAGAGAAAGGATATAGAACCGCTCATAGCTTGATATTGAACCGAGGATGTTGAATCGCTCATAGCTTGTTTGCGCTGGGCAACTTTCAGACACTTTGTCTCCACCAGAGGCGACCTTTGGGTGCCTAGGCTCACATTGATTAATTGTAACAAGCGCGTTTCGCGCTTGCTTGCGCTGCGCGGCTGGCGGACACTTTGTGTCCGCTGGAGTCACATTGGTTAATTATAAGGGAGATAACATCTCTAAATATGTCTGTCCTACTGTGCTAATCGATATCACTCGAAAAATCACCAAATTTGTGAATTTAAAAATTTTTGATGCGTAATGATGACGTCATAACAAAGTGATGAGTCATCATTTTTTGATAATAGTTGCATCATATGTGAGGTATGTTAGTGCACAGATTCTATTAAAATTTCAGCCTTCTATCTCCTATAATGGCTGAGTTATGCCCGAATAACTGTGTTGCTTAACTTTTAAAAATGTGACAATGACGTCATAATTCCATGATGAGTCGACATTTTGCTCTGAACTCAGAACTTACTGGAGCCATAGCCAAAAGACTCCCACATGCCAAAAATCAGCTTTCTGAGCCCGGCAGTTTCTTCAATCAATTCGTTACAGATATATATATATATATATATATATATACACAAATAACAATCGAGTTTTAATAGTAAGG
The DNA here is from genome assembly GCA_963281255.1 of Aphrocallistes beatrix. NCBI lineage: Eukaryota > Metazoa > Porifera > Hexactinellida > Sceptrulophora > Aphrocallistidae > Aphrocallistes > Aphrocallistes beatrix. Next base: position 2,143,124 of record OY725489.1, read on the forward strand.
ATGTAGATAACATTTCCAAATACTCCTGTTATGCACAGTATTATTTATGCATATATTTACAAGCGCGCTTCGATTGCTTGCGCTTCATGATGGCGGAGTGTTTGTATCCGCTTGAGATTTTAATGATTTTATAGTGTATTAATATATCTGAGTCTCTAGGTGGCCAAAGATACCTCTTGCGGACACTTTGTATCTGCCCACCGCGTACCTTCTCGTAATCTCTTCTTATTAACCTATACTTGCTGCCTTTTGAACACAACATCCCAAACTTAAGTAATAATGTCAATTGACCTCTGAGGTGGCTTAAATATCTGTTAACTTTTAATTACACAACACAACAAGATTTTTCATCAGAGATCACATACCACTATCTTAGCATACTTTGGAATGCTGAATTCGAACCTGCAATCAGAATTTCTCTAGCACGTCTAGTTTTCCTAAATCAAATATTCGTTTTTTCAATAGTATCGTGTTACATAGATACTAAATTACTATATAGACATGTGTATTTTGTTTCAATTATCTTGACTATAAATAACTTTACTCATTTCAATTCAAGCAAATCAAATTCTAATCATGCATCGAGCTTGTACAAATCATCCCGACAATTTTTGCTACGTTTTTGGGTTTTTGTGCGTCAAATCTCAAAGAAGAACAATCACGAATCAATTGAAGAATATCTACGAATTCTATTTCGGATGTCCACTTTGGCGACCAGGACAAGTCATGGGCACCAAGGAATTATCTAGGAGCGCGAGACGCTCCTTTAAGAGTATGATTTTAAGCCCGAAAGTGTTTAGGAGCGTGAAAATTTAGAATATTACCCAATTTAACCTATTTTATAATGTTAGTAATCGATTTAGGCGTATGAAAATTTATGAGTTTGAGCCTAGGAGCGTATCTCTGGAGGGCTGTATAATACCCTGATGGGCACCACATGTGATATGCACTTCTTGTTCAAGTGGACTACTTGATTGGTTAAACAAAAGGAAACTTTCAATGCCATTTGCTATTCCCATGGTCTGGAGGGAACAGAAAAATCACTATGATGATTGTTACTTCTGTCTTATCAACATTACAGGATTTTCAAGCAAGAATAAGCATACCATTGTTTACCCCGACTTGGAATCTGCTCGCAGACCAATTCCACACGACATCTCCTTACCAATCCCAATTCCTAAGCCACAGCAAATCAACTTCGAGTCTGAAATGGTGGAAGATTGGAATTTGCCGCGGAAGAAGTTCATACATATTGTACAGATCCTAACTATGTCCCAGAAGATGAATTACTAGCGCCACAAACATTTTCACAGGGAGAATTGAACGACCTGATCAGGGATTTAGACTTATCTAAAGAAAAAGCTGAACTTCTTGCATCCAGGCTCAAACAGAAAAACCTACTCGACAAAAATGTCTAAATATCTCACTATCGCAAGAGAAATTTGGATATCGCTCAACACTTCACCACTGATGGTCCACTGTGTTATTGTAATGATATAGATGGACTCTATGCAAACCTATTACAAGAATATTCTTCCTCTGATTGGCAAAAAGGAAACCCGATACCAAGGTTTCTGGAATGAAGGCATGATGTCCGATTACTGTTGGAGGCTGTTTAGAGATAATCCCAACAAGATATACAAAAGAAGTCATACTCTCAACACCTTTAGATTTAGTTTTCTTAGCTTATCTTTCCACTTCTAACATTATATATATTCTCCCTAGTTTGTGAGTAGTTGATCTATGTTAAATAAAAAACAGCCATGACTATCAAAATACAGGGAAATTTAGGAAAATACCAAAAAGTCGATGACTTGTAGCTAGAAAAATCTAGGCGTGCTAGAAGGAATCTGAAAGCAGATTTGAATTCAGCGTAAAAAGTATCTTAGAAAATGACAACGTAATACTTGATGAGATCGTGAAGTTAAATTTTGTTGACCTGTGTTATTGACATATTGTCGATTTTTCTTTGGATTATCAACTATTTTGACATTGTATTACATTGATATATAATCCAACTTGTTTTGTCCTTCATTGTAATTGAAATAGACCCTAAATAAAATATCATTTGATGTACTTGTAGATTTGATTCATGCTGATATGCCTTATACGTAGAGTGTGTCAAAAACTTAAAAAGTTTGAATTTTTATCTAATTACCCTTCAAATAGTTTACTTTGATCACCAAATGATCAAAAAATTCAAACAATTTTATGGTGATTTAGTTGTCGCGAAACTAGTCTTCTCCAAGTGCAGATTTCTGATGCGATTTGGTTTAGTGATAAAATTGCAAAAGACTACAGGGTGGTCCAAAATAGAATGTACCCTAAATCTTTTCTGCACTGTTCAATCAATTATATTCTTGAAGCTATGAAACTGAGAAATATCAGGATAACTTAGCTTGGAACATATCCTGTGAATATCAGGGGCCTTATTCACTAAGAAAACTTAAGATTTGCTTAACTTTTGAATCTTCAAAATTAGAAGAGATTTTTAAAGAATTCAAATAGATTGCATACTCTATTAATTTTAAGTGGTACAATTGAAATGCTTGACAAATTTTGACTCATTTGTTGAACTTTTCAGAAAGTTACGTAATTTTTCAAGTTAAGTATGACGTCATAATACTTAAGTATGACATCACGAATATTTCGAGAGTGACTTGGAATATTTTCAGTATTTAGGTAGTTTATATTTCTATTGGTATCATTGAACATCTATTTACCCAAATCGTATTGCAACTCTTCAAAATTTCCACTATATAAAGTTATATAAAGTTAAGCAAATCTTAAGTTTTCTTAGTGAATAAGGCCCCAGGTCTCTAACTCGAAAACTCTCGGTTTTAGAGGAGGTGCTCGATGTGGCCACCCTTGCGATCTTGGACATTTTTAGTCGCAGCACAAAATTCAGGAATACTGAACTCAGAGCATCATTGCTTATAACCCTGATTTCTTCCTCAATGTTCTTTTTCATCTGCTCAAGTGTTCGGGGCTTGTTCTTATAAATATTGTCCTTCAGATAACCCTATAGGAAGAAGTCTGGGGACTAAGGTCGGGCGAGTAGGGGGGCCATCCGATGGTCTTCCTGCTGACGACTTGCTTCTTGAAGTGAACCTTGAGCCAGTCAAGGGAAGCGTTGGCGGTGTGGGCGGGGGCCCCATCCTGCTGAAACCACATCCTCTTGTGTAACTCTGGGTACTGGGTCTGTAGTTCCTGCCAGAACAGCTCTAACACAGCGATGTACCACTCACTGTTGATCGTTGTCATCTTCCCATTTCCTCGAAGTAGAAGGTGCCGATGATTCCTCTCTGCGAAAGCGCACACTACACAGTACCCTTTTTGGAGTGAAGGGGCGTGGTTGCAACCGTGTCTGGCTTCTGGGAACCCCAGAAGATGTTGTTTTTACTGTTTACCTGTCCGTCCAGGTAACAGTGGGCCTCATCAGAGGTCCAGAGGAGGGAGTGGAAGGACTTGTTCCCATTGCGCGCGGTGGCCTCAATCTTATCTGATAAAACCTTTGAAATCTCTAACCTAACTTCCTTGTCCTTGTCTGAGAGAGTCTGGTGAGTGCTGATGCGGTAGAGCAACAAGTGGAAATCCTCCTTCATGACTCTCATCATCAATGTTCGCGGAATAGCGAGTGTTTGACTCCTCTTTCTGGTGGATCTGCTGGGGGATTCAATCACGGAATCTCGGATGCGGTCTTTGGGGGCCTGTGCATACAGTTTCTTCCGTCCTGAATGGGGTGGGGTCCCTATTAGAATATCCATTTATAAATCTGCACTTGGAGAAGCCTACCCTGCGCGACCACTTAATCATCTCCAAATTGCTTGAATTTTTTAGGGGGAACATTTGAAAAGCAATGTATACTATTTAAAGAATAATCATCTAAACATTCAAACTTTTTTTACACACTCTAATGACTAGTAATATCCATATTTCTTAATTAACCAATATATTATGCTAAGTTGATCATGATGCAAAGATCTATCTATGAGCCTCTACATCTGCAATTGCTAATGATTTAATTGTTTTCCTTTTTCAATTTATATTAAGTCATTTGTTCTTCAAACAATTGCAGTTGCTCCTAGAACAGCCATTTTTTGGTAAAGTGCTTCCTGTTGCAGAGGAACTATATCGGATGCTGTCAACCTAGGACTTCTTTGCTCATCAAACTAAAAGCTTCAGAAACTTCACGTTTCTGTTTTTGATTACTTGACTTTTGCCCTTCTCTGCAGGATAAGAAATCTTTGCTTCCACCACAAGAGATTCAAGGATCTCTTCACTTTCACGCTCAAGGGGTTCAAATGTTGCTTGGAAGAGATCCACTGTACCTGAAATCCCAATGAAAGATGGACTGCTCCCAAACATTTGAGATATTCTCTCGGTGTCTATGAGAGTCTTGTCTGCAGAAAGAATGAGCGACTCAACATCTTCTAACGCCACCGGTAGAGTTAGAGCCACTGCCAGTCCTACTAGCCTCCTTATGACTAGCATCTACTTTTTTGATTTAGCAGCAAGTTTCAAGTTGTTTCGCTTCTTTTTGACCTCTTTAATTAACCCTCAATTACTTGGATGTAGGGAATCTGCTTTCTCTGCGATGTCGATCCACAGTGCCTTATTTTTTTAGAGATTTCGGCAGTATTTCTTGGCCCCCATTTGAATCACTAGCAATTTCAATGCATTCGATCAGTGTGCATTCCTCCCCCTTTCACCAATTTGTGTTGTGTACTTTTCAAATGATGATCTATCATTAATTTTGAAGTTCTGAGCGAAATTTCAACCTCTGCATAAAGATTGAATCTGCCAAAAATGGAAATTTTTCTCATGTTAATACAATAAATACTATGCACGATTTCACTCTCAGAAATCATCGTACGTTTCAATTGTAGGCTGTTATTGTTAATAATACTTTAATGCAATAACTGATATAGATGTCTCAATTATGTTATAGTGTATAGCAATATAAAATTTATGTGTATATTTTCACCCGTTTATATACACAAGCGCGCTTCGCTTGCTTGCGCTGCGCGGCTGGCAGACACTTCGTGTCCGCCGGAGGCTCCCTTCGGTCGCCTGGAGGTGATATTGATTAATTTTAAAATCGATATCACTCGAAAAAACACCAAATTTGTCAATTTTTAAAATTTTTGATGAGTAATGATGACGTCATAGCAAAGTGATGAGTCATCATTTTTTGATGATAGTTGCATCATATGTGAGACGTGTTAGTATACAGATTCTTTCAAAATTTCAGCCTTCTATCTCCTATAATAATAGTTATGCCCGAATAACTGTGTTGCTTAACTTTTAAAAATTTTGACAATGACGTCATAATTTCATGATGAGTCGACATTTATATATATATATATATATATATAAATAAATAAATAAATATACATTAATCGAGTTTTAATAGTACCGATATTTTATCGATTATATCGATTATAAGAGTATTACAGACGTATTTAGAAATGTTATTTCCCTTATAATTAATCAATGGTGGCTACAGGTGCCCAAAGGGCGCCTCTGGCGGACTTAAAGTAAACAAATTGCAAAAATTGACTAGACACTAGCTTTCAACTAAAATGGCTGAGTTCTATAGAGTTAAAGACATAAATTTCCAAATAAAAATAGGTCACTTTTATATTATATATCTACAGGGTGGGGCATAAGTTCTGTCCCAAGCATAATTGGGCATATTATTTCCATTACTCCCATAATCTTAGTTATTATAATGATTAGATATTGTAGATCGAATATTCTGAACGATTTTGTGAGAGTTTATCCAATCTAGAACCTTGACCTACAACTTGCAGAACAAAGTTTGTGAAGAAAAATTTGTCGCGTGCCGCAGCTAAAATCGAGAATATGGGCCCACTGCTTTCCTAACCATCTCTCTAGACTCCCTAAATTATGGAGAAATTTAGCTCAGACATTTCCATCAAACCTACAAAATTTGTAGAGATAAATTAGATTCAAATCTAGAGATATTGGCAATCATTTGGTCCTGATCTTTTGGTGATATGAAAAAAAGTATCATTTTGAGGTATTGTCCAAATTGACCTGATTTCAACTCGTCATTAAATTGCCAGCTTCTTCTATAGAACTATGTTTAATGGATTTCTTTGATAATTCAACGTTTAACAAAAGATTTCGGGCGCTAATCCATTTCGAATATCGATGCTGAAGAGATAGTTTGGAAAGCAGTTGACTCATATTCTCGATTTTAGATGCGGCACGCGACACATTTTTTCTTCACAAACTTTGTTCTGCAAGTTGTAGTTCAAGGTTCTAGATTGGATAAACTCCCACAAAATCGTTCAGAATATTCGATCTACAATATCTAATCATTAGAATAACTAAGATTATGGGAGTGGTGGAAAACATATGCCCAATTATACTGGGGACAGAACTTATGCCCCACCCTGTATATATCTATATATTTTATGTACTAGCACGGAATCATTCTAAGAGCAAAGTTAAGCATATATATATATATATATATATACATATTTCCGCAGTTATGTTGAGCAAGGCAGGATTCGGTTAACCGGCTACCCGCCGTCAATCATAGTTAACGGTCAAAAAAATGTTGAATCGGTTAGCCGATCTCTTTATTTTCTAAATATTTAGACTAATGTCATTGCTTTTCGATAGAGATTCATGAATATAACTTCTAAAATTTTTATATTACAATAGTATTTCTAATTTTTAAACCAAATACTATATTTCGAGATCACTGAAAATTGTAAATTTTAAATATCAGGTTAATTATTGGTCCCCAAATCCATATTTATACTAGTTAATATTGACATCGGTTAACCAGTTAACCGCCCTGGAGGAAACCAAAATATCCTACCCCGAATATCGGTTATCCAACTCCAGCCCTGTGGTGAGCATTGGGTTCTATTGGTGGTGAGCATAGGGTTCTATAGTACCTCATTGTGTGGAAACCAAGATCTCAACATCTAAAACTATACAAAAATCGTTTTAATCTAGATGTCACAAAACGCCTCTACTTTATCAAAACTACTCATTCAAAATCTAATTCACTAAACCTATTACTAAACAAGAAACGAGGCGACAACATTCCTAGTCTATGAAAGGTGTTAATTTTTATGGAATATAAATTCTTAGAATATTTTGGCTGCCTTTCCATTTCCCAGTGGATAAAATATTAACTCATCACCATTATTGTGCCACTGATTCTCATTTCGTATTTAAACCTTTTTCCTCTTATTTTTTAAAAAGTGCATATTTACTATATTAAATCTTTTATTTCTTTAGTTATTTCACTCAAAGAATACAAAGAATTGTATATTTTCTATCATTAAAATTATTAATAAACTGATTCACTCTTTCTCGCAAGTTATTGAGAAAAATATGTCTGCACATAGGATTTCATTACCTCTAAATTCTTTTAAAGACTTTCTATTATTTCAAAGTAATGTGATTCAGGTGATATATCCTCTTAGAGAAGATGAGGTATATCTTTTATTACAAATATTGTTTCCTTCATTATTTATTGATAAAGAACATTACATATCTTTGATCGAGTCATTCTTTCTGGAGAAATATGTTGTGAGTTATTGTGAATTTTTAATTCAATCAATTGTATAATTTGAATGTCGATCTCCCTAACAGACGCGAACTAAAACTGACAAAAATCAAAACAGCTACACAATAAAAACGACTGCATCAAAACAAGCTGGGATTTGTGAACCTCCAATTAGTTTTTTTATATTCCAGTGACCCTATCAACCGAAATTAAAATTTAATTTATTTTTTTTGTCCCATGAATTATTGACAACTATGGCGTCCATGAATGCAAGGTTAGGAATGAGTGAGCCTTAAAGCCTCCTAAATACCTAGTTTCATGCCCGTTCCTTGCATCAGATATTATTTAAGAATACAATTTAAAATTTAAAATTATCCTCACTTATTCCACACCTCCGTAAGAGCAAGATGTAGTTGTATATATAGCTAGTTGTTCGCTATTATTGAGTTGCAAATAAATGTACTGTATTCTGTTCATCATTAATTAGTTTGTCCAAATTATAATTAGTATATTATTTGACAAATAATTGCTGATATATCAAAAGTAAGATTCCACCATTAACATAAGTATATTTTGTTATTGATCACCGATAAACGCAACTGAACGGCACATTTTAACCGCATCACTTATAGCAGAATTGCGAGATTGAATGAGTTTTGATGCTGCCCAGCACTCTTGGGTATCAAATGAAGTTTCCCAACACGTGAAATTGTTCTGTTAACTCATGATTCAACTATCATCAAAAAATGATGACTCATCACTTTGTTATGACGTCATCATTACTCTTCAAAATTTGAAAATTTGATAAATTTGGTGATTTTTCGCGCGATATCGATTATAAGAGTATTACAGACGTATTTAGAAATGTTATTTCCCTTATAATTAATCAATGGTGCCCACAGGTGCCCAAAGGGCGCCTCTGGCGGACTCAGTGTCCGCCAGCAGCGCAGCACAAGCAAGCGATGCGCGCTTGTATATATATTTTGCAGTCAGAATGCTTTTCCAATCAAAGCGTGTTTTGACTGACTTTCTAGTCGAAACACGTTTCGACTAGGTAAAATGCATTTCCACTGTTAATTTCTAATAACTGTGGAAACGCTATCATGGGTTAATTATAATTTTAGTGTACTGATTTGAAGTAAATGTTGTTTTCAGCACGATAACGATCTAAGTTTAGGATTCAAACTGTATTTATTCATTAAAATAAGTTATGCTCATTTCTAAACTTCGCAATCAATTCGTAATCGAAACATATGATAAAGAAGAAAATATTGGTATTTAAACTGGTCATATTCAATTGCGTATCAAGCAAAGACTTTATCGCAATAGCAACAAAGACAGCTGAAGGGATTAGTTTAAGCTGTCTAAATACTTCAATTGAATGGACAACACTTGTAGATATTTATTTCTTGAGAAGCTAAATACAGAAAATTATAAAAAATGACAATACGTACAATCGGCAGTCATGATAAATCTGTTTCATAATTATTTACAATTTTTGAGGTGATTTTGAATGACTATAACTTACTATGTAATCTGGTAGACTGTACTTCAATGTTATTTTTCTCAACTATATACACTCATTCTAACGATTTCTATTGATACCTTTCCAACTCTTTGAAACCCAACTATTTTTTTCAATTTATTCACTTCCGGCGGGCTTTTTTCTCTCTTTTTGGTCTCGAAGTTGATTCTGACAAGCAAGTTAAGGTAATTCAACTAATTTTCAGTGAATAATGGAGAAACAACAGAGAATATGTGTCTAAGCTCATTGACACTTCAAAACTTCCAATGAAGGACATTGCTTCTATGTGCGGTGCCACCTTGAAGACGGCCTATATGTTAAGCAACGAATTTCGAGCTGGGCCTAAAAGGTACCTCAACAAAGGAGACAGGATCTCACTATCTCTAAATATTAAAAACAATCCCCGAATTTCTTTGCGGACTAAGCAGAATAGTCTTAAGGTTTCACGAGGAGTTGATGTGTAGTATTCAAACGGTGAGAAGATGCATCAAATAGATGTCCTATTCCAAGAAAACTGGCATCAAAGGACCAAATATTACTCCCTCCCATGAAACATTGAGTTTTCTGGGATAAGAAACACAAGTTCATCAATTGGAACAAGGTTTTCATTACGGATGAGTGCTCCATTTGGCTTTGTGGCGGGAAAGTACAGATGTGGACCAAGGGTACTCAAAAGCCCGCCATCAACATTCCGAGACATTCACCCAAGATCCATATTTGGGGAGGGATATCTACTCGAGGAACTACTCCTGTGCATATTTTTAGACATAATTTCAATTATATCGCATATTGTAATGTGATAAATGAATGTTTGACAGAGACACACCAGGCCTACTCTTTCCAAAAGGTTAGAAACTTCAGGAGGATGGTTCAAGCATTCATAAATCCAAGCTCTCTGCTTATACAAAGAGGAACGCGCCATTAGATGCATAGATTGGCCATCCTGCAACCCTGATTTGAATCCTATTGATAATTTATGGGCTGTTCTGAAGGAAAGGATTCTAAACAGGGCTCCTAAGACGATCGAAGATGTCAAAAACTATGTGGATATAGAGTGGGGAACCTTTGATCCTGAATTCATTGGCAACTTCATAAAAACTATGCGTAAGCGGTGCGACCTTGTGATTGCTGCTCAAGGCAAAAAGATTAACTATTAAACCATATCCTATTTAATTGTTACTAAGGGGACATATATCCAAAATAAAACTTGAATGAGTGTATATCAACTTGAGTTATCAAGTTGCATTGGGTATAATAATTGTAAATATTTATGAAACAGACTGTATCCCCTCGGGAAAAGTTCAACAATTCCATTGAATTATATCAGTCTGTCCTCAGCTCAGATTACAGATATCATCCGCATTTATTCTGGGACTCCACCTGTCCAAAAAGGAGCTGGGGCCTTATTCACTAAGAAAACTTAAGATTTGCTTAACTTTATATAACTTTATATAGTGGAAATTTTGAAGAGTTGCATTACGATTTGGGTAAATAGATGTTCAATGATACCAATAGAAATATAAACTACCTAAATACTGGAAATATTCCAAGTCACTCTCGAAATATTCGTGATGTCATACTTAAGTATTATGACGTCATACTTAACTTAAAATATTACATAACTTTCTGAAAAATTTAACAAATGAGTCAAAATTTGTCAAGCATTTCGACGTAGCAGTTAAAATTTATAGAGTATGCAATCTATTTGAATTCAAAATCTCTTCTAATTTTGAAAATTCAAAAGTTAGTTTTCTACTGTAAACTACCATGAAACGGGATTTGTGGACTTGATTCAAAAATGGATGTTGTAATAACTGATAAAATTAATTAAAGGTGATAACTGATGACAATGAACGTGAAAAAAGAAAACAAATCTGAAAAATTTAAAAAGGAAAAAATAAAGGTTCAAAATGTAAACAAACTTAGCGGGATTGTAAGCTTAGCGAATTGCAGGACCTAGCGGGATTGCTGGACCTAGCGGGATTGCAGGACCTAGCAGGATTGATGGACCTAGCGGGATTGCAGGACCTATCGGGATTGCAGGACCAAGCGGGATTGCATGACCTAGCGGGATTGTAAGACTCAGCAGGATTGTAAGACTTAGCGGGATCGCAGGACATAGCGGGATTGTAAGACTTTGCGGGATTGCAGGACCTAGCGGGATTGCTGGAACTAGCGGGATTGTAAGACTCAGCACGATTGTAAGACTTAGCGGAATTGCAGGACCTGGTGTAATTGCAATACCTAGCGTAATTGCAAGACCTAGCGGGATTGCAGGATCTGGTGTAATTGCAGAACTCAGCGGGATTGTAAGACTTAGCGGGATTGCTGGACCTAGCGGGATTGCTGGACCTAACGGGATTGCAAGACTCAGCGGGATTGTAAGACTTAGCGGGATTACAGGACCTAGCGGGATTGCTGGACCTAGCGGAATAGCTGGACCTGGCGGGATTGTAAGACTCAGCAGGATTGTAAGACTTAGCAGATTGCTGGACCTAGCGGGATTGTAAGACTCAGCGGGATTGTAAGACTCAGCGGGATTGTAAGACTTAGCGGGATTGCTGGACCTAGCGGGATTGCTGGACCTGGCGGGATTGTAAGACTCAGCGGGATTGTAAGACTTAGCGGGATTACAGGACCTAGCGGGATTACTGGACCTAGCGGAATAGCTGGACCTGGCGGGATTGTAAGACTCAGCAGGATTGTAAGACTTAGCAGATTGCTGGACCTAGCGGGATTGTAAGACTCAGCGGGATTGTAAGACTTAGCGGGATTGCTGGACCTAGCGGGATTGCTGGACCTGGCGGGATTGTAAGACTCAGCGGGATTGTAAGACTTAGCGGGATTGCAGGACCTGGTGTAATTGCAATACCTAGCGTAATTGCAAGACCTAGCGGGATTGCAGGATCTGGTGTAATTGCAGAACTTAGCGGGATTGTAAGAATTAGCGGGATTGCAGGACATAAAAAAATTAAAGGAGTTAAGTACAAATATATTCAATAAACTAAAATAGATTGATTTAAATCATAAATAAATGATAGTGCAAACACAAGCAAGATTTCCGAGGACAAGAAGCCAGAAAGAGATGATAAAGGAATGACAGAAATTAAGAATATAAAAAGAAAAGGATCTAGAGAAATTTAGAATTATAAATAATTAGCCAGAAATTGTTTCAATTATTAAGATAAAGATTGCTTATGTTTAACGAGTGTGAATTAAAGATGAAATTATGAGTCAGGATGGATTAATGTGTGCAAGAAATGTTATAAATTCATTAATATCTAGAATTAAAAAATTTTATGAAACTGGAATGATGATAGAAATTCGGGATTGTAGGACTTAGCGGGATTACCGGACCTAGCGGGATTGCAGGACCTAGTGTAATTGCAAAACCTAGCTGGATTGTAAGAATTAGCGGGATTGCAGGACCTAGCGGGAATGCAGAACTTAGCGGGATTGCAGAACTTAGCGGGATTCCAGGACCTAGCGTAATTGCAAGACCTAGCGGGATTCCAGGACCTAGCTGGATTGTAAGAATTAGCGGGATTGCAGGACCTAGCGGGATTGCAAGACCTAGCGGGATTCCAGGACCTAGCTGGATTGTAAGAATTAGCGGGATTGCAGGACCTGGTGTAATTGCAAGACCTAGCGTAATTGCAAGACCTAGCGTAATTGCAAGACCTAGCGGGATTGCAGGACCTGGTGTAATTGCAAGACCTAGTATAATTGCAATACTTAGCGTAATTGCAAGACTTAGCAGGATTGCAAGACCTAGCGGGATTGCAGGACTTTGTGGGATTGCGGGACCTAGCGGGATTGCAGGACTTAGCGGGATTGCAGAACTTAGTGGGATTTCAGGACCTAGCGGGATTGCAGGACCTAGCGTAATTCCAAGACCTAGCGGGATTGCAAGACCTAGTGTAAGGGCATAACTCAGCCATTATAGGAGATAGAAAGCTGAAATTTTAATAGAATCTGTATACTAACATACCTCACATATGATGCGACTTTCATCAAAAAAGTATGACTCATCACTTTGTTATGACGTCATCATTACGCATCAAAAATTTTAAAATTGACAAATTTGGTGATTTTTCGAGTGAAATCGGTTTTAACACTAAGATGGACATATTTAGAAATGTTATCTCCCTTATAATTAACCAATATCACCTCCAGGCGACCGAAGGGAGCCTCCGGCGGACACGAAGTGTCTGCCAGCCGCGCAGCGCATAACTCAGCCATTATAGGAGATAGAAGGCTGAAATTTTAATAGAATCTGTATACTAACATACCTCACATATGATGCAACTATTACTATTATAAAAAATGATGATTCATCACTTTGTTATGGCATCATCATTACTCTTCAAAATTTTAAAAATTGATAAATTTGGTGATTTTGGGTGCGATTTCGGTTATAACAGTAGGACAGACGTATTTAGAGATGTTATTTCCCTTATAATTAATCAATGTAACCCCAGGCGCCTAAAGGGCGCCTCCGGCGGACACAAAGTGTCCGCCAGCCGCGCAGCGCTTACTATTAAAACTCGATTAATGTGTATATATATACACTAGCGCGCTTATTTGTGTGCTTGCGGTCACATTGATTAATTATAAAGGAGATAATATTCCTAAATGCGCCTATCCTACTGTTATAATCGATATCGCTCCAAAAATAACCAAATTTGTCGTTTTTAAAATTTTGATGCGTAATGCCGACGTCATAACTGAGTGTTTCGGCCAATCAAGTATTCCAATATGGCCAATCATTTCTGCATGTGCTACTTCCTAAATCAACAACTTTAATACATATTTCACCAAAAATGTGATGCCAAATGTACCAAACGTAATGCTCATCGATAATAAGACGTCATAAAAGTTTAGAAATGCTGTTATTCGAGCCTAACCAAGATATTATAAGAGATTGAAAAAGCTGAAATTTTTATTTAATCTGCATACTAACAAACCTCACATATGATACGACTATCATCAAAAAATGATGACTCATTACTTTGTCATAATTAGGGCATTAGGATCTTTCGATCCATGATCGTAAGATCCGCTTCGCGATCCTTTTTAGAGGTTTGCGATCGGATCGACGAGCATTTTTAAAGGCAGGATCGGGCGATCGGCATCGGGATCGGATTGAAACTTTACTCAATTCGATAAAATCCTTTTTTTTTTAATCCCCAAGTTGGAGGTGAAAGTGTTGAAATTTATGTTGATTAAATATATTTTTAAAATTGTTTTATAATTTGAAAACTAACTTAAGCACTAAGTACACCCCAGGCTTCCGCAGACGGGCGGACATTGCACGTTGTCCATGCCATAAGGTCCTTCCAGGAGCTGTACTAAAATGATAGTCCTCTGACTATTATTGAAAGGATCTTTTGGGGATCGTGATCGGATCGGAGATCCTTTTATAAAATTAGGATCCTGATGTGATCAGATCGAAGATCCTTTACTTTTATAAGTTAGGATCGGAATCTGGATCTAGATCCTTTATTTGAGGATCGACTAATGCTCTAGTTATGATGATATAATCACAAATTAAAAATTTTATCAATTGATAAATTCGGTGATTTTCGTGCGATATCGATAATAAATAACAGTTGAACAGACGTATTTAGTTAGAAAAGTTATTTCCCGTATTAACCAATGTGACCACAGGCGACTGAAGGACCCATCAGGCCGACACAAAGTGTCCGCCAGCCGCGCAGCGCAAGCAAGCTCAGCATGGGTGTAGAAATGTGGCATCAATGATTTGTGGATCGAAAGTCAAATGGATAGATGAATATTTTCTAAATTGTGTCCTATCTTCAATTTCATTAGGTTATTCAATCAGGAGTTTTTTGGTGCCAGGTTTCGGCCACCACTGGAATTACAAGATAAACCACAGTTTGGGGACCAAGTAACCTACCTCTATTACCTTCAACAAAGTGCCGGATTGGAATATCCTGTATAAACCCATCGAAACATTCCCTTTGCGTTCTTATTGTCACAGTGGTACCTATAAAGGCTTATTCTGCATGTTTCTAAACTGTTAAGTCCTTATTTACTGTTGCCTTATCTGTCACAATATCTGTGACAATTTATGTGACAATTGCCAGTCGAACAAAATGAATAATTTTAAGGTGTTTCGCATACTGATTTAATGTCTACGATTGGGTTATGTTGACATTCCCATCCCCATTTGTTGGCCATCCCATTTGCCATGCCCATCCGCGAATCATCTTGTAAGTTGCTCATCATGTAGGAAATATCCTGGCGGAGAATGTATGTGGCACTCTTTATGGTTTCACGAAGATTTTCACTGGACCCCTATTCTTGTAGATATTGTTTCCTGATTTATTAACACTATCTCCAATGTTCAGCCATAGCATTCTATATACTAAGGCAATGGCACTCACCAAAAAATTGGTACCATGGATTGGTTAAATACTTCAATCCTAAAACCGCTGATTAAATAACTGTTATTATCAACTATATAATTATCTCATATTGTGAGTTCATGGTTGTTTAAATATTCATTTTGAAAATATTATGTAACCACAATATTTATATTTACTTCACATACAACACTAGTGTATTTATTACAATAATGTATTATTTTGCTGCATATTATTTCTATTACTCATTTATAATACCTCACTTGACAACACTAATTGCATAAATCATTATTTGAACGAGATGTCTTGTCTCGCTCCTGACTCTACTTCCAATTACAGAGGAGTAGAACACTTCATGAAGTTTTTCAATTTCCTAAAGATGGTGCTATTCGTGAAAATGGTATTGAGCCATTCCAAGAAGTGTGAATACTACCAGAACAACAAGATCCCGGGTGAGTGATTTCTTAAGTAATGTAGTTAATTATTCTAGAATCATGCATACTGTATATGTACATACTCAAGTTGGGTAGAAACAATTGACTGAATTTAAAAGACTAAGAAAAAGTGTTGCCTTCCCCAAATTTAGTAAATGCAATCCTCGACTACAAAAACGTGGGTATAAGTACCTTTTTAAAAAATTCGGATAAGTGCAATTTAACTAAAAAACGTGCTTCAAATTAACTTCGGAATTATCTAAACGTGCTTCCCAATTAACATCGGAATTATCTAAACGTGCTCCAAATTAACATCGGGACATTTCGCCTTTCCAACCTGACAAGCCTGCTTGTTGTCAGGTTGGAAATGCGAAATGTAATTTTGGCCCTTAAGATTTCCATTAGTCAACTTCAGCCCGACTGTTAGCTTATATTATGGATAAGAACAGTGTAGACCAGAACTAAACTGTTGAGTTCTTGAAATTCGTTAATGATGTTTAGAAAATGTTCAATGTGAATTGGGTAGGGAAGAATAGTCGTTTAACGACGATCATAGGCGTAACTATTTTGTTTTTTTTCATGGTTAGCTGGGGTGGCGAGATTTGTAAACATCAAACTAATGTGACATGCCACCCCAAGTCAACATAACATTTAGGTCTGGGTGGCACGCTACCCCTGCCACCCCTGGAGTTACGCCTATGACAACGATATATCTGCATCCTCAGCAGAAATTTAAAAGATTCATTCTGGCTCTTCCTGTACACGTACTAATATTATTCATTTGGCATGTGCTACTATGGAACTAGAACATTGTACACTTCTAATAAAGTTAAGACCTATATATAATGCACTAGTATTGAAACAAGAGAATAGTAAACTGGCTAAATTCAAGAACTAATTTAATATATTATTTGTTTATTTAGTCAATTTCACAGACTGTAGAAGCCCGGAATGTGTGACTATATTCTATTGAAAGTCCGGAGTGCGATTGTTCCTTAGTACCTTGTAGAGGTATATCGTTCCCTTATGATGCATCAAGTCTCAGGTCGGTCAGGTTAAGTCAAGTCTGTCCCTCAAGCTAAGTCAAGTCTGTCCCTCAAGCTAAGTCAAGTATGTCCCTCAAGCTAAGTCAAGTATGTCCCTCAAGCTAAGTCAAGTCTCTCTCAAGCTAAGTCAAGTCTCTCTCTCAAGCTAATTCAAGTCTCTTTCTCTCAAGCTAAGTCAAGTCTCTCTCTCAAGCTAATTCAAGTCTCTCTCTCTCAAGCTAAGTCAAGTCTGTCCATCAAGTCTCAATATTGTGATTAACTATCCTTTTGATATTTTGTATGTATTAAGTATTAAATAATTCGATTATGTTCATTAAAAACCAAATAATATATCTCATTTCAATTGTTCTGATATAATAGTTCGTTTGTCAGGGTAGGTGAATGCCTAAATTGATGGAAAATTAAATTATCTACAATATCAAAATTATTGGTTTTGAAGTATTTAACCAATCCATTTTACTAATTTTTGGGTGAGTGCCATTGCCTTAGTATATAGAATGCAATGCTATGGTTCAGCATTGAACATAATTAATCGTGATATTACAACTAGTGCCTCCTCACAATCGGCTGTTGGTTTGGTTCTGAATAATCGTAACACAGCTTTCTAAGACGAGTCTTCTTCCTTCTACTCTTCTTTGAGCAGATTTCTTTTCCAGCCGGAAAATGGGAAGTGTAGTTCACTCAGAAACTAACTGCACGTGAAAGAGCAACTGTTGACCCATACACATGCTTTAAAACCTTTATTTCAAACCTTATGTTTGTTTCCCCTATCGCCGAGCTGAAGTACCATCTTTGCATTTTTTGTTAACGTCCTGAAACACGAAATACTGCCACCTATAGCTTCCGACACGAAATTTCACCATATGAAGGAAGAGCTACTTTCTGGTGATGCTGTTGTTAAACTGTTGTTGTAGATCTTCCTCCTTGCAGGTGTTTGATCAAAAATATTATGCACAAAATTTGTGCATTATAGTGTGTATATCAAATTGCTAATTTGAAAATCAATACATATACTTACTATTAAAAGTAGAGCTTACAATCAATCCCAGACAAATTTTGTATTACTGGGATTTCGGGATTGACTTTATTTTCTAATCCCTGAATTCCGAGATTAAGCAATTCACATCCAGTATCACCATGGCCCACTTAATATATTAAGTAGGCAATTGTATCACGAATATACAGGGTCTCCGTTTATTTATTTTTAAATACTGAAAAGGAGCCCATCGCATGCCGTCATCCTTGCAAGTATTGCCAAGAGATGCAGTGTTGGCTAATGTCAATAGTGTAAATTTTAGTACGTTTTGTTTGAGATTCGTTTTCTAGAATTTCGGTATTTTTGTAGTAGTATATCGATTTGATCCGTTGATTTGAGATGCACGTGTAATCCTTTATTAGAACCAAAATCACACTTTAATATTTAGTTACATGATTTGCATTGAGCCTGCTTACCACATACAGATCTCAGAAAATGTTTCCATATTTCTGCACTAGCGAAATTTTAAAATTACTATTTTCAGCCTTAAAGCATAGAATATAAAATTTGCGTTGAGAATGTATTAGTTATAGAATTATATATATTAGTCATGATTTAAATAGTTATATTCGAGTCATTGTTTGTTAAATAATAACAACAATGACCTAATCTTTGTGTTCATTGTTATTATTTTCATTGAACACTCAATCCAAATAGGAATTGTTGAGAAATTATATCAACCTCCCAATACAAGAGCATAATTATTCTAGAAAATCTAATCAAATACGTTTGTATTTATACAAGCAAACCAGTCCCATGCTTTGACTACAATTAATGCCATTTTCTAACAAACTCGGAATATCGGGATTATGAAATAATCCCGGGAGTGGAAAACGGGATCGGGGTTGAAAAAGCAAATCCCGGGATTGAATCATGGAGGTGAAGTGGTTCGGGATCCCCGGATTGTAGGCCCTATTTGAAACTCAATTAATGTATATATATATATATATTTATTGCTGTAACACATTGATTGAATAACTACCAGGCGCAGAAATCTGATTTTTAGCATATCCACTAAGTTCTGAGCTCAGAAGAAAATGTCGACTCATCATCGAATTATGACGTCATTATTACAGTGCTACCAAGCTAATGTCACTGAAAACTTAAATATCTGATTCCAAAACTGGCCTACTATGCAATAGCTACAGCCCCATCTTAATATATTTAATACATTATTCTATTATTTTATTAAGGGTTATTTATCTGACATTGATGATATCAGGAGAGGAAAGAGCGCTTATATTCAGAAAAACCAAATCTGTCAATCTACCGGTATTCAGAACCTTTTAAATGTTGATTGGAAACGTTTGAGGAGAAAATTTAAGCGAATAAAAATTAATGATATAGAGTATATATTAGGTAAGTAATATTTGAGGATTTTATTTTGTTATTCTCAACCTATTTACTGTTGTATATTGACTTCTCAAGAATTTCCTTTTAGTGTGCCTCAATATATATATCCCAACCTTTCATGATTATTGTTTGTAATTCGAATTTTATCAGACTAAAAATCTTTATATTATGCATTTTCGATTATGATGATGATCATCATTACTCAAATTTTTAAAAATGACAAATTTGGTGATTTTTGAGTGATATCGATTTTAACACTAAGATAGACATATGAGATGCTATCTCCCTTATAATTGACAATGTGCCCCCAGGCGACCGAAGGGAGCCTCCGGCGGACACAAAGTGTCCGCCAGCCGCGCAGCGCAAGGAAGTGCGCTTGTAATATAACTAGTTTTCAAGGCATAAATAAATACGCGCAGCACCGCAATCAAGCTAACTGCGCTTGTATATTTATATGAATATAACGAATTGATTCTAGGTATGTTTTTAGGCTATAGCTCCAGTAAGTTCTGAGCTCAGACGAAAAAATCAACTCATCTTCTAATCATGACGTCATTGTCACCATTTTATAATTAGATGAACCATAGCCTACTACAATAAGGCCTTTTCACTGACCAATTTTCCATGGCTCCAGGGATAAGATAAAGTGGATTTTCTTACGCACCCATAATATGAATAAATAATTTTTGTTCCAAATCTAATTCATCATTTGTTTGATGCATAACTACTAAGTATATGAAACTAGTCTACGTTCCAATAAATTATATATCAATGTTATGGCTATTTTCTTTCTCTGCTATATGGTCCCTTTTTACTTTTACGTTGTATTTGTTAAGAAGGGTCGGTGCTTTATTTGCGACTCGGACAGGCACTTTATGGCCCAATGCCCGGAACGGCACTGTGCGAAATGTGGCGAAAGAGGACACGAGGTCCGCTATTGCCCACATACACGAAGTCGAAGAGGGCTATTTCAGGCCACTTGTGGTACCTGTGGTACCGTTGTGGTACCAGTTAAATGGAACGGCAAACACATCAATGTAATGATGGACAAGGGGGCGGATCCTTCGGTGGTGGACAGAGGCACCGTACAAAAGATGAATATCCCTTACAGTACAATGTACAGTCAAGTGTATGGGCTAGGGACAGCGCTTGCGGTCTGTGGTACGGCCTGCGTGGCGATTGATGTGGGGATGGTCGACCACTAGAACACGAAATCGAAGTACTCGATACTAACAATAGGGTGGTTATATTGGGGCGAATGTTCCTCGCGCGCTTCAAAAATACTTTCGATTGGGAAAATATGAGAGTTAGGCTAGGTGGTTGTTGGAAAACCTCTTTAGCTGCTGCACGCGGGGGATACGCGGCGACTAGAGCAGAAATTATGCAGACTGAGATGGGAAAGGAGGGAGATAGCTTGGAGGCCAGGTTCGATATAAACCCGAAACTATCACCGCCAGAAGAGACAGCCATACGCAAGGTGCTGTCGAGATGGAAAGACGTTTTCGCGGAGAACCCGAAGAGCCCGCGCGAAATTGGAACCGCGAAACACGTTATCACTCTTCTAGATGAACGGCCGACCAGAAGCCGGCCGTTGCGTGTTTCTCCGGAAATTGAGGCGTAGATATCCAAGCAGATAGATGAAATGCTCGAGAATGGGATCATACATCCCTCTTCTTCCTCTTGTGTGAGTCGTGTGATCTAAAAAGGACAGGACTCATCGATTTGCCGTAGATTACCGGGCTATCAACGATGTAACGAAGCTAAGATGCCTATCCGATGCCGGATCCTCGAGATGTTTTCGATCGTATGGGTGGGGAAACTGTATTCTCTACACTGGATGGGGATTCCGCATACTGGAGCGTGCCTGTGAAGGAAAAGCATAGGGAGTTCACTGCGTTTGTTTCAAGGCGGCCAGTTTGAATTCAACAGCATGCCCTTTGGATTGTCAAACTCACAGGCTACCTATCAGCAAGCGTTAGACCAGGCTCTACGAGGGTGTCCGAATGTACAGGCATTTGTTGATGACACTGTGTCCACTCGCCCAGTTTCGATACGCACCTGGAGCATTTTGATCAGGCTTAGTTGGCTATTCTAAAAATTGAAGATGAAGAATGTGAGGATTCGGCTTTGAGTGTACTGCTTGCTGTATTGACGAAAAAGATATGCTACGTTGTATTTTAATGTCTTCAAGTAACTGTTCACTCAACAACAAGGCCAAGAATATTACTTCTACCACCTCTTGTCCCTAAGATACTCAAAGGAAGATACTTAAACTTACCTCTAATTAATATATGTCTATATATACACCTATATATTTATGTAGTATTCCTTGTCCGTCAACCAGATTATGCCAGCAGCCAGTATTATAATTATTGTGGGGTAGAGGTTGCATAATTACACGATATTAAATACAGTCGACTCCGCTTAATAGGGCCACATCGGTCAGAGGACATTTTGACCAGATTAAGCGGAGAACCCTATTAACCGAAAATATTTTGTATTAGCTTCTATGTGTGATAGCTATTCCGGTCCTGCCAAAAGTGGCCCGATTAAGCGGCTGGCTGACCCGTTCAAACAGTGGACCTATTAAGCGGAGTCGACTGTATATCAACATGATATTGTGTTAAATTTAATTGTATTAAAAACTCGACTTTATCTTATCCCTGGTCTAAAGTAGTGAAATGGCCTGTATGTAGTAGGCTATGGATGAACAGATTTTTTTAGACGAAAAAATCTGTTCATATTATAGATACTTTCAATAACCACAGACTACGTTACTATAGACTATTCACTGAATTTTCCATGGATTACTTCAAGTCTAGTGCTTAGAAAAATCAAATCTATAATATACTCTCTAATATTTAATAACATGCTTTGAATCGTTCAATAAATTGAAAAACAATTAGATTTATTGCATTTTATCACATTACGCATCCCTGCTTACACAAATTAACTAATATTACAAGTAATATTACACTGTTAGAAATCACTCTGACTGCAACTTTTGTAGTTTTTCTTTGATCCTTTAGGATGATTATCCAGTTTCGTTCAGAGTTTAAATTCCTTATCATATTCTTCAGTAAACAGTTAGTTGTAGCAGAGAGGATTTGAGCCAGGTAGCTTGCGAAAGGTCTTTGACAATCAGGGCATTTATCTCTCCAGAATTCAAAACCTACGAATTCAATTCTTGACATCGCTAATTGAATTAGAATACTTTTATCTGATTCAGAAATAAAATGACTGAACAAAGCTGGGTTCTGCTCAAGAATAACAAGTATTTGCCATTGAATAGTAACTGCACTTATTATATCTCTGGATGGATATTTAAGACCACCCTGGTCAGCTAAGTGGATGAGAGTAAGATCAGACTCTTCACACGACTCAACTTCAGTGAGTAGAGAGATACACAATGTTTACAATAAGAAGTGGGCTTAGACTTTTTTGAATAGAGCATATTCTTATATAAATGTTGTGAACAGCATATCCACCAATAAAAGCAAATGCTTGGCGAATTTCCACAGTAGGTGAGAAATCAAAATTTTCATGTAGAAGAGGAGAATAAATGCTCAAGTCTGATTGGTGAACTGGGGTATTCGGCTGAACTGAAAAGCTTCTAACAAATTCCTTCAGTGAAGACTCATACTTGCCATCTTGGGCTTGGTACAACTTCAGAATGTTACCAATATTGATTGATTCGTCGCTCACTCTCAAGATTTTGACAAAGAAATGTTGTATTGGCAACCAGACATTAATCGGTAAACACCAAAATGCTTCTCGAGTGAGTCGTTTTGTAAGAAATCCGGTTAGCACATAGGAAAATCCACATTCATCGCTGGTCAAGTGATTGATAATTTTAGGAATAACTCTAGTAGTGTGAATTAAGCTTGCAAAGGTCTGTGAGCTAAGTTTACCAGCATTTTCCAGTACATCTAAGTATTTTCCAGTCCTCAAGCCAAGAACAAATTTTGCAAGGAATTCAAAACGGTCATCTTGGTTTTTAAATACCCTAGAATCAGCATCGAGTAGACAAATATCTTTACCAGGACTATGAATGTTGCAAATCTTCCAAAATCTGGATATAAGAGCAATAAATTGATGAGTCTGATTGAAAATTTTGTTTCTCTGGTTGAATACGAAGATAGCATTGTGTGTTGATTGATCCCAAACTGCTAGAGCTAAAGGTACACTTTGTCTCTCAAATATTGATGGCCAGACTGCTTGGGAAGTTAATAAGTGGGCTGTTTTAGCATTTGAAAATTTCTCCAACTTGTATAAATTCCTGATATCCTGGAAGGAAGCCGTTGCTAGTTGATAAGGTAAGGTTCCGTTGAAATCACATAATTCAGTATGGTCTGTTGGATCCATCGAGTTTTCTGATTTGACTGAAGTGCTTCTGTTTGTAGCATGTTTTATCCCAACAACAATCCTTGCAGGTTTTGCGATACCCATTTACGTTAAATCACACCGATTTACGTATTAGTTATATTTTATGTATTCGGTATGACATTCATTATAATAATGCTATGGTGTGTTTAGCTCATCATAGAAAATGAAGATCCATGGTTCATGTATAAGGGGGTCATTTTTCTATGCAACAGTACTATTCGAGAGATCCCTCATGAATCTAGTATAACCCTCGAGTTGATAACATAAACACATTTCCCTATTTCCCTATTGAAACGCTTATCTGGATTTCTAATCCTAGTTTGCGGAAAACCATAAAATAATATATTGAAAACGGATTATCTCCGATCTTAATTGCAGATGATGTTGGAAGCTATCATTATTGTGTTACCCACAGCTATTCTGCTCAGATAAATGGAAATAGTGTAATATAGCTACAATTACACCAAGTGGAATATTTATAATCAATTAATCTTTCCCAATGTTTTCAACTTTCAGAAGGGCTATTCTATGCCATATACACTGAGTGGACAAAATATTCGTACCCTATGTTTACGTAGTATGTATATCTAAAAATTCAAACTCTACCGTATTGTACTATTTATCTATACGTCTAGTATAATTGATATATGTAATATAATATACATATGTATGTATTATCTAACACTTACTGAACATAAATAATAACAAAAATGTGTGTGTGGGTGGGTGTTCTTCGATTATATAGCAAGGCCCCAATGTTTTCAAAATACAATCTTTATTGAATCGTCCATTACTTTGTCTCCATACTTTCATCTTTCCATCAGAGTGGAAAAGATTAAAACGTGATTCATCAGAGCATGTTACTAATTTCCAATCATTATTTGAAAATGATTTATATGTATTATAAAAGGACTTCTTTTTCCGGTTACGTTCTGAAATCAGGGGCTTTTTGACAGGGCGCACGTTCTGAAATCCATGTCATTAAGCCGGCGACGCACGGTTTTAGACGAAATATTCAATGAGTTCCAGCGGTTCTTCTTAACCGTTCTTTTCAAAGTTTTCAAGCTTCTCTGTTGCAATTTGCGTGGTCTCCCAGTCCTCAAGCAGTTATCAGTTTTCCCGTATAATTGCCACATTAACACAATATATTGAATCGTAGATTTTGGTATACCGAGAATTCGTGATATTTTCTTCGGTGAATAATTGCCTTTCAGTAGGTCCAATCGCTTGGTTACGGATGTCTTGAGATATTTCCTTCCGTTTAATCATGTATCTAATACTTTCAGTAGACAAACAGTAGTAAGATCGTTGTAATACTTAATTAATTTAATACCAAACAGAAGTGGAAGGTTGATGGGATGACAGGGTAACACAAAACAGCACTTGCAAATAAGATAAAACATAAGCAATTGAACCAATTAGAAATTGCAGTAGACTCTCGTTAATACGTACACCAGGAGACCGTCAAAATTTGTTCGTATTATCCGGAATTCGTATTAACCGGAGTGATTTACATGTTATCGTCTTAACCGTGTTCGTACTAAAGAGAGTCTACTGTAGTCCGAAGAGAAAATGCCCTTGAGTTAGGTGATAGTAAAACTTAAGTACTAGATTAAGGTTCTGTATGAAATTATTATCCTTAACTTAGATTTTGTAACCAAGGATTCCTAATGAAATATAGAAATTACGAATACTTTTGTCCAACCAGTGTATGTCCTTTTTAAGCACTATACATGATGGTGATGAATTACCGCAAGTGGTTCCGTAAGAAGAACAAATATTCTCGTGGCCTCCCAGATGCCAAAGCAGATCGAATTGCGCATATACTCTCTTGTTGAAGTACAGAACCGCGTTCAAGCTGCTACTGAAATTCAAAAATTTTTAATGGAATGTTGCTACATTCCAGGGTTACTATGGAAACGTGTTTTGGCCTCTTGGGGTTATATCTTGAAAACCGGGATAGCAAGCTACACATTCAAATGTAATTCCATTTGATAGCAAATAGACTACTTCCTATTAAGCGATAATATAATTTCGATGTCCAAATTTTACGAGATATTCGACAAATCACCAAATGTGACCAATATGATAAATTGTCTAATAACTCGTAAACCATTGAATTTAGACAAATAGATTACATTATCACTTAATAGAAAATAGTCCACTAGCTATCAAATGGAATTACATTTGAATGTCTGGCCCATGCGCTTTTCAAGAAGTAATCCCAACTGACCAAACACGTTTCCATAGTAACAATGGAAAATAGCAACATTCCATGAAAATATTTTATATTAATCCCATTCACGTCTCAGTTCTATGGGAAATAAATTATAATAAAAACACTTAGAAATGCACATAAACGACCTCTGAAAATCACCAAATTTGTCACAAATTTAACCTATTGCGCAACCATATGGTGAATAATCTATTTTTTATCAACGAATATGGGTACTTTGACACCATATTTATATATGCTGGTGATACATATTCCTAAGCTCTATTGTGCTGTGTTAATGATTCATTTTCTATTGAATGAGGAATAAGTTATTTCGTAGTGGACTTGGCTTCTGGTGTACCAGGAAAAGTTGAAAGGTTCACCTGACTTGCTGTACAGGAAGATGCTTCATTTAATGATTGACAAAAAGGATATCTGTATACAAGAAAAACTTGAATCCAGATGCCTGTTAGTATTAACCAAAAGTATTTCGATTTTTCCCGCATTTGAGAAGAGCTTCAAGCATAAAAAATTTCTTGATTTATCAAAATATTAATTACTATCTTCATGTTTCATCTTTACAAAAGTAGATTGCTGAACTATAACCTCGACGATCGTACTCTTGACCCTGGTTGTAAAAAGGAATTCCCAATGCTAAAAGTATTATCTCCCGGGATGATAGTCATGTACTGCCGTCATGGTATTTATAGTGACTTTAAAATACGGACTTCAGGCGAATCTACGTTAATTCTATTTAACATTTTAATGACTCACTACCCAAATACATCATGACGCCTGCAAACTCACAACACTTGTCTGATGAGAAAATAATTTTCTTCATTAACACCTTTTCCATTCACTTTGATTTTATCGTCCATTCAACGATATCTCCTTTATAGATCCTACTCTCTTTCGGAAGAGTACTTTCTCGATTCCATTCAAGGAATCATAAATACAATCCAGCTTATTCAATGCACAATGTTCAAACTAGAGATTCAAACGCTCAACTACAAGTCTATGAACAGCTCTACTCTCGGTTACTGGGGATTTCAATCCAATTGGCTAATATAAAAGTAGAAAATATATATTACACTACCCGTTATTTTTGATGTCAAACAAACGGATATTTTTCTAGATACAGCCAAATACTTCAAACTATTATGTGCAAATATTATATTTATCTCATTGAAGAAGTGCAATTAGAGAATTTAAATACTATAGCATATAGTAATAGTAAATTTTTGAAAATATTAAAAGTAATTTAATAAAGAATGGACTTACTTTCTTTCTGTTTGCATGAGTGATAAGTTTGCGTAATTTTTCCAATGGTAAAGTGGAAGGACCGGTCTTAAAATCGAGATTAGAATATCTCCTCAGCAATGGAATTGGAAGAGATTGGCCGGACAAGTTCTTTCCTAGATCATGCGACCTTTCGTCATCTCTCCGGTGGTAGAAATGGTTTGCGAATTCCTTGAAATACTTACGTTTTCCTGATAACAGTGAGATTTCCTTTCCAAATGAGTACAATTCCTCATTGTTCGCCAGTAATTTCAATAAACTTCTTCACTGCTTAACAAAGATGCTCCTTAGCATTTCCTGGAGTAATCCTGGGCATGTTCACTTTTGTTATTAGTTAATTGTTGACACATGTTTATATCAGTAGAGAAAACTAGTAACCATCCTGCTATAATATAATGTATTTAGTACGCCATTCGCCCTAGAAAAGTAAGTGCTCATAACAATTTTAATTCATTAGTGTGGTTTTGAAATTTTGAAATGGTAACAATTTTAAAATTCAAATCTGGTTATATGACAAATGAAACATTAAACCATTGCCACAATATCTGTGGTATACAAGCACTATGTAGAAACAATCAGAACGCTAGGAATTGGACAAAGTTGTAAGATAGTTGCATATTTGGTAATAAATAATGTTTCCGTCCACTCTTTTTGCAAATGACTCGTTTCGTATTTTTAATAGACAAAACAACAATATAGGCCAGTTTGGGTACCCATTTATTTGAATTGTCACTACTACCTTGAAGCGTCACTAATTTTCTTTTAAAATATGAGATCAGTCTTTTTTTTGAAGAAACAATATACTATCTTTTTGAGCTGTGATAATCGAGGATATAAAGAATACCTTTGGCAATTAGGATTTGAATTTAAAAATTATGTTAAAATCAAATTTGGATTTGGATTTGACA
This sequence comes from Aphrocallistes beatrix, assembly GCA_963281255.1. Lineage (NCBI taxonomy): Eukaryota > Metazoa > Porifera > Hexactinellida > Sceptrulophora > Aphrocallistidae > Aphrocallistes > Aphrocallistes beatrix. The sequence continues at coordinate 2,171,273 of OY725489.1, forward strand.
AATTTCAATGATTATTTTTATTTAGCAGAGTAACTAAATATTTCATTTGGCCCCCTATATGCAATATTTTTTTATGTCAAGAATTTGAATTCACTATTGAGAATTAACTATTGAGGAGCGGGGGGCGATTAGGAGATTGGTGGATTATTTTCGTGGTCAGGCATTCGTTCCTAAAAGAACGGAGAGCGTGATATTCAGATGCCAATACCTTCATATGTTAGTCATATGAAGATCAGATGTGTGTTCTTGAATTTGGGAGTAAAACAGAAACGCTTCTGAAGGCATTTTCTTGAGGCCTGACCTGGGAACAGGGAAAAATGATCGATTCCTTTTTTTTCAGAGCAACAGCCGGAAGCCGAAGTAGATTTCAAATTCATTATTTCTTTGGTTGCTTCGCAGCCTCGACACGATGTCGAAGCTATGATTAAATCGGACAATTACTGTTGTCGATGTTGAGTTTGAGTGCGCCGCGGGGCGAAAAATCCTTGTTGATATAAAACGATAACTCAATTATTATGGATATAAACTGGGCAAAGTGGACCGACCCGACCGTGTTATTGAACGAATCATTAAATTAGCTTTGATTTCCAAAAATCTTTTTATTTGCACTGAGTTATTATTGATGATACCTATCTGTTTACTTAGCAAGTTAATCAGTGAAAATGCTCAATTCGAGAGTTGGATCATAATCGATCGATATAGACCGATATAGAAATGAGAGAGCTAGGCCTGAAGCAATGAAAACGAGAGCGTGAGTACATGGTACACGGGATTGGAAAAATCTCATTCTTCTGATGAGGAAGGTAAATAGATGTCGCAGACAACCAACGAGTCATTCATTCCATCGTTCTGCGACAAGACACAAACCTTGCTCGGATTTAAGTAGACACTGTTAAAGATATCGGATCCACAGAATTCAATTAGGAAACTCACCGCGAATATCGATGATACAAGATAGCAAAAAATGTGAACATCGGAAATCCCATTCAAGTGTCAATAGGAAAATTGACTCATTATTAAAATCATACCACACGGTGATTATTAAAGTACAATCAAACAGTCATATCTGAAGGTAGTTTAAATTTTATAAATTGTCGATTCACGTGTTTCTTGGTTTTATATCTTGGCTTGCTTGCGCTGCACAGCTTGCGGACACTTTATGTCCGTCAGAGGATATGGCATCTCTAAATACGCCTCTCCTACCTTTATACTTGATAGTCGCACGAAAAATCACCAAATTTGTCAATTTTTTTATTTTCAATCAGGATTCGGTCTATAACTGAATAGAAAAGAACGTAAGACTGCGAAACACACGGTTGTATATCGACGCCTTCTTTAGGAAGAGTTGCCAAAATGACATCAAACAGACTTTGAGCATTCAGCTCATTAGCAGGTTTGAAATTGAGGAATTCTTCATGTGGTTCATTTTTCAGAATGTATCTCAAGCGAATTGAAATTTGTTTCATTTACTTGTAGGCTGAAGAATCGAGCAGAATGAACTTCATTCACGATCTCACGTGACACTCTAGAGGCTATAATCCCAATGATGTCATTTTGGATATCTGGGGATGAGTATTTAACATTTTTTCTCTTAAGTTATTTATCCACAATTCCTGAATACTTTGATAAAAGGCCTAAAACTTCCAGAAAATTGTATTTATTATTGATTGCTAGATTCCCCTTCTAGATGTCCACTGAAGGCCAGTCCTTGTTTCCCGAGCAGAAGAACAGCATTAATAACTGTTCCGAGATATTCTCGGTTTTGTTTGATTTCTGTTGCATATGATTCGTTTACCAGAGACTTGATCCCAGGCTTTGCGGTCTTCATGGGCAGTCCAAGCTGCCATACTATATTTGTGTCCGTCTTTAAAGCAGAATTTGAGCCCCGAAAAGTGTTTAGTTCTACTTACTACAGCTTTTGATGATTTAGCACCTGTTAAAACAACGGTTTATAGCAGCTTCAAGTAGGGAAGAACAAGTATACTGTTTGTCCCATAATTATTGAGAATCGCTTCTACATACACAATCAACAATTAGAGTTTCTTTTAAAAAATAGTTATTGCTACATTTTGAATACTAACTATACTACTTACGCTAGTATTTAATTGAGTATCCATCTTTTTCGACACACATTCTGCACCTACGAGGCATTGACTTCCAGTAGGGTTCTAAAAATTTTAGTTTTTAGAACCCTACTGGAAGTCAATGCCTCGTAGGTGCAGAATGAGTTAGAGAATCCCAAAGTCCCTGAATCCTGGATATGAGGGCTTCTATTGGCCTGGGACGCTTTCTGTCTAGTTGATGTTTCATCCAGGCGCAGAGATTTTCAATTGGATTAATATCGGGGCTTTGACTCGCCCTGTCAAGTTATGTTTGTTTGGCATATTTTTGGCCAACTTGGAAGTATGTTTTGGGTCGTTGTCCTCGGTTAAGAACCAACTATTCCCATGAAAAACTAGCTTTCACAGGTAAATACCACTCTAATATGTTGACAAATAATTGAGCATTCATATTCTGTTGAAAAATGCATAAGGGGAACATTCCCATGGAGGGAAATGTGGCCCATATGTCAACTTTTGCAGTGTTTTACTGTTGGTTGGAATCGTTTGCGGCCCTGTTTGGACCACATCTTAACTCTGCAACCTAAAAGCCAGAATGATGCCTCATCGCTAAAAATTGCGTTTCTCTACCATTTTTTTTCATTCTTTTTTCGCCCATTCAATTCGTTCAACCTATTCTTTTCAGACAATAAGGGTACTGGCTTGGGAAAACCGTTGTAAGTAACAATATGGTCCCGCAATTTATATTTTCCAAATTCAATTTTATGCTTGATGAACTGACACCATGAGACACACCGGTCTTTTTGAACCTCAGTCAGACCATGTGGGATAGCACTAGTGGACACCATAGGTACTTTGAAGTACTAGTGAAGTATTTCGTTCAGAGTGGGTGAGTAGAGTGTAATAATCTCTCCCAGAATAAGTTCGGTGTTGATCTTCTTTTGTCATTTTTGGATTTCACAACTTTGGATTCATTAACAGCTAGCTGTTGGAAGACGGCCGCTACTTGTTAATAATCTAAAGTCTGTCCCATTATTTATTGAGAAATTATTTCTGTTTAGTTTTATACCATCATATTGATTAAACGCAATAGAAACAACAGTGTTAACAATTTACTGAACATATACATTATAAACATTCCAATTCTAAGACCGTTACACCTTTTTTCTCAATACAAAAATGTGATACATCATGATGACGAGACAAAATTAGGAATTTCAGTGTTTGACTTTTACTTATGTTTCTTACTTTAAGTCAGTAGATTATAGTATCCAAGATGGCAACTTGATACTAGAGAGAAAGTGAAACAATATTTAACAGGAGCAAAATTTACTCCAAAATAAATTACTAAGCTTCTTGTCGTTTCACAGGCTACAGTTTATCGTGTAATAAAGAAAATCAAGGATGAGGAGTCATTACAGCACAAAAGGGGTGCAGGGAGACCGCCTTGTAAGCAAAATGCAATTATAAAATCTGTGGGACAGTACATTAGACACGATTCAACTAGACCAGTACGTGAGTTGACCTCTGTGATCTCAGACAATATTGAATACGTTTCCAAAAGTACAGTTCATCGAGGGTTAAACTGGGTTAAAGTGGGTTTTATTCTAATGTACTTGTAAATCAAGTTAATTTTAGTGATATCAATTGTTCGGATTGAAAATCCTTATACTGCAAGTATTATATTGAGATTCTGTAAAGATGTTTTTAATAAGACCTGATGTACAAACATGGAATTTCTTAAAAGTTACAACAATCTGAGGTGCTTTAAGTAAACAATCAAAATATACTAGTATATAGAGCAGTTTGTTCATCTTGCTTACTCTAATCATAGCAAGTATTACATGTATAATTGCAAGTTTTGTTGGTGGCCCAGTGATCCTGTTCAAAGCTTTTTTTCTAACAGTAGAAGGTCCAATGTGAGGCGCATAAATGCTTCTATCGAGTGGATATTTTCTAACTTTAGTTTAGTCCAGAACAAACTTCAAAATAGATTAGACTTAGAGAACCAGCAAAATTGGTAACCTATTATCGGGAATTGAGAGTAGGGTTTGGAATTATCCGTCTTTCACAAATATCCGGATACCGAATACTTTTTCATCAGAGTATCCGGATATCCGGATATCCGCCTACAAATAATACCTCTGTCTTTCACATGTATTACCTAAGATAATTGACTAATTCAACGAACATTAATTATTAATCTAAACGAATGACAAAATAAGTAATGATGTGTAATATATTAGTCTAATTCTTTTGATTCTTGAAATAACTTCTGATGAAACATAAACTATCTAAAGTATCATCAGCTAATCTAGATCGTAGTTTTGTTATGAAGAGACCAGCAGCCGAAAACGCTCTTTCAGACTCTATGCTAGTTGGAGGTATTGTGTCCAAAGCTTCCGAGACTAAGGTGAGATTTTTTGACATTGTACCAGTCTTTCTGAAGAGATCCAACTCATCACTTATAATTTGATCTAATGTTTGAGTGGGAATCTTGACGTTTGTGGTAGTTGTTGATTCGCGAATAGCACTTTCAAGTTCAACCAGCATTAGGTTAGTAGGTTGCATGAGACCTGGGCTTGTGAAGTTGTGTACAATTTCACAAGGAGCTTCTTGACCAGCATGACTCTCCTCGAATATCCCTTCAACGTTTATGAATTGCGATTCAGTATCTGAAAATAGGAAATAATCTCAAAAATAATCTCTTAATAGTTGAGACAAGCATGTGCTTGGAGGGTAGGGTGGAATTGTTTGTCTGTACTCCAGATATTCCACTTGGGTTAAGAAGAAAACGATATATATTCACAATATTATTTTGTCTTCGTTCGAGAAAGCGCTTCTCTACAGCCGATTTCAGATCTTGACAGAATGAAATTGACGAATTTTTATCAAACGGATCCATCAAAAATCGGTATACCCCTTCAGCTGAGAGCAAAGTTGCATCTCTACGACTTAAGGCACAAACAGCTATCTCAATTGGTTTTTCCCAATCAATTGAGTCCATCTTCTCTGTAGCTGCAATATCGATCAATGCTTTGCTTATAGGTTTTTTATATTTGGAGGAAATATTTGGATAATATACTTATAGTCATCTTGTAGCTGATAGAATCAGACAGATAGTCGAGTAGTATGTATAGAAATGTGTGATAGCAAAACAATCATTGTTATTGGTATTATGCTTAAAGCTTGTTAACAGCAACGAATCTATATTTGTATCAGATTTGTTATAACGATTTTAAACGAATCAATTGTATGAATCCGGATATCCGTCAGGCTAATATCCGGATAGCGGATAATTTGTATGGTTTAGGTAACCGGATAGTATCCGGATATTACTATCCGGATTCCAAACCCTAATTGAGAGGTTCAGTGGAGTTTGACTGGTGATTTGCTTTTCATTTGTTTTAGATTTTCATTAGTGTATTAGATTTTGATACCTCTTACAATATATACGCTAATATAAATAATTACATCGTTGAATTTGAAAATAAAGACATTAACTGTTAAAATCCGTATCTGGAGAATAAAACCCGTTTAATCCGGGTTATACAAATTAAACCCTGATTTTACCCGGGTTTAACCCACTGGGTTGGGCAAAACCTATTTAACCCGGGTTAAATTCCAACCCTTGAAAAGCAGTAATGCGTCTGCATATTTCGTGGATTGTAAAATACAATCCAGGTGAAACGCCAAAGCAGCACCGGTAAGCAGATGATTCCAACATTTTTGCTAAATGGGATCTTGTGACACTAATACGTTATTTCGAAAATAATTAGAATGGTATTCTGAAGTTTGTATACCTAAGCATTCTCATGAGGGAGCATTACATGCTTAAAAAATGTGTATGAATGCAATTCTAAAGTTTCATACAAAATACAAGATTCACACACTCACCGATTCCCCTGATATTGCGCCGTTCGACGATGAGTATCATAGATTTATATTTTCGATAGCTAGAGAGTGCTGTTGTAACATACTCGAGTTTTCATTGTACAGAATAATATTTTACTTTATCCTAGGGGTTAATAAAAAATACATTCTAACGTATCTTTAATTGATGCTCATTTCTGGTGAGATTATTCGATTCGATTTTTTGCTTCAATGATCATTTATATTAAAATGTTGAATAGTTATCACTAAGTATCATTATAATGACTCTCGATCTCCGATTTTGATCATTACATCCAATTTTATTGAATTTTATTTTATCCTAATTGGTATTTTCTGTATTATTTCTAACAGTAATTTTGATAACTATGAGTTTGATTGAGAATGTTATGATAGTTAAGACCGAATCATATTTTCTGCAAGGTGATATCATTAGGATAAATTCTGTGTGTTTTTTAACTATTTCCTTTTTTTGAAAGTATAATTTCCACCATACCACTTAATGTAGTATTTTACCTGCACTTGGAAAGAGTATTATATATAATTTCAATATAACCTCATGTATGTATTTTCTTACTATATATGCATTGTTTTATCTAAGTATGTATATATCTTGTAGCTGTGTAATTGTAGTTGTGTAATATCTAAGTATGTATATATCTTGTAGTTATGTCATTCTTTAGGATTTGTTCAAAAGATTCAGCTAGATATAGGTTCTGTAATAAGAATTAGGAGTGTGATTGAGGCCCGCTGAGAATTATTTTGATTGATTGGAGTAACTGATTAATTGATTGGGTAAAGTATTATTGGATTAGTGGAGGATTGTAAATACCGGTTAGGGAGGTATAAATGATCTATAAGATATATACATACACATTGAAGTCTCATTATAACCTAATAGGTTATAACGAGGTGGTTATTTGTCCCTTTTAAGGATACCGCCCGTGAAAAATCTATAGGTTTGGCTTACAGCATATATCAAGAAAAGAGATATATAAGATGTTAAGCGTGGGCGAGTAGTGCAATTAAAAAATATTGAGACATGCCAAACAGTTTTTGGTTCGCATTTCTAGTTTTTGAGTTACAGCGTCTCAAAGTCGTTATTTTCCGTTTTTCCCTAGCACATCTTAATGGTAAGCCCTCCTCCACTCTGTGATTTTTTTGAAACACATGTTTGGGTCAAATGCTTCGAAAATTTATTCATATATAGTCTATAAAATTTGCTATCGCATAGAACCAAAAGAAAGTTAAAATAACCAAAATTGATATTTTTATAGGGGTTTGAAAAAAATTGCCAAAAACGGCGAAAAAAGCCCGATTTTCTTTTAAAAAAAGCAATAAAATCACAAATTTATAAGATATCGAAAATCGAGTGGTCCTACGCTCATCGCCTAATGATATGGAACAACTCCTGAATTTTTCAAACCTCTATCTCAAAGCAATTTTGAATTAAAATTTTTGAAAGACGGTCAATTTTGGAATTTTAAAGTCCCGAGATATAGGGATTTGAAGTTTTGATGTTAAGAACGATGTAAAATGAGCTATTAACGATAAATAAAAGCATCAATGTGCATTTAATCGCATGTATACTAATGAATTAGATCTATTCCAACATATTTTGGTGAAATAGCAAAATTATACTGAAAATTCACAAATTACCTTGAGGCCTCTAACCCCGAATATTTTGAACCAATTAGGGAATATAATTCATACTCCTAGCACTACAAAGTATAATTCATCGGTTTAGAATGAATGAAGAGCTTCTGAAAAGTATATTAGGAAGTTAGAGCGAGTGTCTACGACTTTTAGTTTTCAAGTTAGGATTTTCGAAAAATGCTACGTCATCACGTGGTAAAAATTTAAAACTTAGCATTCCATTCCATGTAGTACACTTATTATTTAAGAATCAGATATATACCGTCTTGATAAGTATATTAGGAATTGAGAGCTAAGAATTTGGGTGTATATTTCCCGAGATATGGAGGAATCTGTTTTTTGGACCATAAATGGGGGGGCTTTGACCGAATTTTGAAGATAAATGCTTTGAACTTCCAAAATAATCATGTTGGGTGCTTTAAAATTTATGTATACATTGCTAGTGACTATTGCATTGTTTTTTGAGTATAATAACTACTTTGGGAACTTATTTCATGACAAGATTCGCCATTTTCTAATATATTCAAAGTTCTCCATAGAATTTGTATTACAATAAAATCGATGATAAGTCAAGAAATATTTACTTTTTGACAAAGAGATGTTTGAGGAACCTATATATTATCATATGTATCCTTTCATTTAAGATTATAATAGATTATATATCTTCAATAGTTTTTATGCATTGACATCGAGCACTTTCGGGGCCATAGAGAGGTTTGATGTCCGAAATTTACCTACAATATACTATAACTTACGAACTAATGGTCGGATCTGAAAAATTTTTTTTTAACTGTTCAGAATTCTTTTCTATACACAATAGCTAATATCACAACGGCCATTTACCGAGCATTTTAGAAATGAAGTCCCTCATAAAGATATTTTTGATTGGATTTTAAGTGCCTCTTTTTCTAAATTCATCTGTTTTATAATATTTAAAAGGGCCAAAACCATTTTGAGGTTCTTATAATTGAAAAAATATCAGATAAGTTAGAAAATAATTGATGAATGCGCCGCAAAACCACGAATAACTTTCCGATTTTTAGTACGACTGAGCTTTAGGTGCTCAGTTCTAGAATATCAAAATAAATACCGTCCAACAAGTACGATTAGATGGTAGAGTACTCAATAATCCGATGGAATTAGCAATAAAAAATTTCACAATTTTTTTTTATTTCAAGCGATGTTTTTCGAGGGCGGTATCCTTAACCATTTTAGGATAACTAAATGGGTTCTAAACAATAATTTTGATTTTTAGAATTTCAATGCTAATATTTCGCCACTTAGAGCCACTTGTACCACCTGGTGTCGCCTAATAAAGGACACTTTTTGTCTCATATCCATAACTTCTTTGAACCATGTCAGATCATCATTTTAATTCTAAATTCGTGCTCAGCACTAAATTTCCAGCAATTTGATATATATATTGGACATATTTGGAGAAATTATTTGGCTGCGGGTTCCTAACAACGGCCAGGAATGTAAAAAAATTTCTGGCCGTTGCTATGCACGGACATCCAAAAACTTCTCCAAATATGGTCAATATATATATCAAATTGCTGGAAATTTAGTGCTGAGCACGAATTTAGTGTTTAAAATGATGATCTGACATGGTTCGAAGAAGTTATTGATCTCTAATTCCGGTGGACACTATCGAATGTGGTTATTTTTTGGTGGCCAGTCAGCAATGACCATTTTTTCCCACTTTTGATGGAGAAAATTTGATATACCATATTTTGAAGTTAAGTAGTGCTATAAGTTGTCGAATAAGGATATTTGCATGTTATTTAATATTCCAAAACAGATAAAACTAATGGAAATTGAGTGACATATATGAATATTTTCTAAATCCTATTTTCTGAGACTTTTTTTCAGCAATTATAAAGGTGATAACTTTATGTAAATTCAACATAGGGACGAAAACTTAACGGTTTCTGATAGATCTCGAAGAGTAGAACATAATGAATAGACAGAAATTTGATAATACAAATAAAAAGAGAGAAAAATAGTCTCAAAATTACTAATAAAAAAATAGTGTCAAAATTACTAAAAATAAAATTCCTCGGTTGTTTTGGTGTGAATTTTTAACAATTTTCAAAATTTCAAAAATCTGTCTGTTCATTAGTTAGATCATCGATTTATGAATGAATTTGAAAAGTTTCTAGTGGATTGAAAGCATATTGTTTCCGATTTCTTACTTGTAAAATGACAAAAAATTTAAATTTTTATCCCTTTAATTATTTCAATTATTAATGCAGTTTTGCAGATAACTCTACGATTCAAATCTGCACTGAAAAAATTAAATGAATCGGTTGAAAAAGTCAAAAGTTAGCTATTATAGGAAAGGCCAACCTTAATTGCGCTATATACTTGTGCATATATTGATTGATACAGTAAATTACCGAAACGAACTGCTGCTTGCCAATCAACAATAACCTTTGTATCTCTTGGATTTATTACAATTTGATGGTTTTTCATGTATATTTCAATGGTCTTCCATTGCATCCATCGTTACGTTTTTTATAAGTTTTAATATAGTTTATTTTAACGTTGGTCACATTTCGATATACCAATTGATTCATTCTTTAGCTTTTCTTGTTAAAACATAATATTAATTGATTATTAACCAATGTCTTGTCCTATTCTTGCCTTTAGATATGGAATTGATTGCAAATTATACCAATACATTTCAACATGGCGGATATATGCAAGATATTGATAGGTTACCCGTTGTATTAATTTTTGGGAAATATCTTCCTCTTAGAACAACGGAAAATTATGAAAAAATTTTGAAAGAATTGTTTTTCTATATATTGTCATTACTAGACGGACTGATTTTTGATCAATATATCTTGATTTATTTTCATTCTGGCGTTTCCACGCACCATCTTCCCAATCAGGAATGGATACGTCAATTTTATGAAATGATTAACGAGAAAATGAAGAAATCATTGATTGATTTATACATTGTAGAACCTACACAGTGGGTTAAAACCATGTTGAAGCTTTCAAAACCATTTATCAGCAAAAAGTTTTTTCACAAGATTAAATATATTAGTTCAATAGCAGAACTTTTTAGAAGAGTTCCAATAGATTCGAATGTGATCCCTGTAGATATCCTCAATGCTCTCGGTTCTAAAATACGAAAAAGACGAAAAATTTTTAAATGACCAAGGTAATTAAAGAATTAAAAAATCACACTATAAAACCATTGTCATTGAACGTTCTTAATTTGATATTTTTGTTATGTGTTATTATAATCTATTAATGGTTATTATTTATTATCAACCAATTTATATGTGCCTTATATTCATTTGTTTTCGAGAATTATACATAATTAATCAGATATTGATTCCTTGATTTATATTTATTGAGGAAACACCGGGATATGGGAGAAACATGGACCTTCTAGAAAATTTAAATTAGCTAGTTTTACCTTGAGGTTAGCGCCCGCAAAAACCTTTCGATTTGGACAAAAGGAGCGCGAAAGAAATCCTATGTTGGACACAAATCCCCTTATAATACTTACTAATAGTTACACTTTCCAAACTGCATTTGATTCTCATTTCAAGTTTTGGGAAACAGTGTCTCAAAGTCTGTTTTTTCATTTCGCTAGCATATCCTAATGATAGACCACCGGCCGTTCAAAATACATTTTAGGACATGTCAAGGAAAGAAATTGTTCCAAAATCGTTTAATTAATAATCAATCATATTTGCCACTTCTTGGAGCAAAATAAAGTCAAAATGACAAAATTCTTAATTTTATATTGATCTTTTGAAATTTTTCATTTTAACGACGGTTAATTTTGTGTTCTAAAGTCCTGAGATTTACGGATTTTATTTTAAATGGCAAGAAAAGTGTAAAATGGGTTAGTAAGGATAAATATAGCATTCACGAAAATTTCCTCGCTTATATACTGATGATTTGGATATGTTCCAACCAAATTTAAGGGGGAAATAGCAAAAGTAAACTGAAAATCGACAAATTTAATTGATGCCACCAACCCCAGATATTTTGAGCTAATTGTGAATAATAATTCATATTCCTTGCTCTACAAAGGATAATCCATCATTGTAGAATGTATAAAGAGATTCTAAAATGTATGTGAGGGAGTTAGAACAACAGTCTTCGACTTTAGTTTCCAAGACAGTATGTTCAAAAAATGCTTTGTCAATACACGATAAAGATCTAAAACTTAACGTTTCTTAGGATGCAGTTCAATATTTCATGTACGTATGCATAAACCGTTATAAAAAGTATATTAGGAATTAAGATTTTGGGGTTATATTTACAGAGATAGAGAAGTAACATTTTTGACCTTGGTTTTGACCTAATTTATGGATCCAACGACAGAAATTCTTAAATAATTATTAAAAAGTGCGCCAATATTATTATAACAATATTTACGACAATTGTATTGATTGTTGTAAAAAATATCTACCACAATTGGTACATATTCTAAGGTTAGATTCGCCATGTACTAATATGTTGAAATTTTTCAAAAAATAATATTACAATAAATCAGTTAGAGTAACCCATGTGTATTATCGTATACAAGCACATAGCTTGAATGCACTGCGGACTATGGAGATAACATGTCTAAATGCGTCTGTGCTACTGTTGTATCCGATATCGCACGAAAAATCACCAAATCTGTCAAATTTAAAAAAAATTGATACGTAATGGTGACGTAATGAGTCACTATTTTTGAAGATGGATGATATTATAAGATTTATTAATAGACACATTATATTAAAATTTCAGCTTTCTATCACTTGAAATGCCTGAGTTATGGTCGAAAAACTGAAATTTCTATTTATAAAATAGGTGACGCTGACTTCATTATTCAATGATAAATCGGCATTTTTGTCTGAGGTCAGAACTTAGTGGAGCCACAGCCAAAAGATTCAGAGGCGTCTGGGGTCAAATTGATTAATTATAAGGGAGATAACATCTCTAAATACGTCTCCTACTGTTATATTCGATATCGTACGAAAAATCAACAAATTTGTCAATGTTTGATTCGTAATGATGACGTCATAACAAAGTGATGAGTCGTCACTTTTTGATGATTGTAGCATCATATCTATGAGATATCAATATAGACATTCCATTAAAATTTCAGCCTTCCATCATCTAAAATGGTTGAGTTAGTCGAAAAACTGAAATTTCTAATTATAAAAAAAGCCCCTCACAGACGGGCCACAAGTGTGCTTCCACCTTCCTTGGATGATGATACAATACATGTTATTCAAGGAATTTGGAAACACTTAGAAGTACCCTTAAACAAAATCACCTAATCTGTCACAAATATAGTATATTGCGCAATCATATGGTGACTAATTTAAATATCAACAACGGATATGTGTACTTTGATACTATATTTATACGGTATATGCTAGTAATACACTCCTAAGCTCTATTGTGACTTGTTAATGATTTAAGGCAGCTCATGTATTAGTCCAACCATCTACCGCATCTCTAGTCCTCTAATCTGCAAGGTACTGTGAGGCCTTATATACTGTAGGCTATGACGGAGCATAATTTTACAGTATGGCTTTAAACATGCTAGAGATAATTGTAAATAATTGTAAATCCCTGCAATTGAATATAATTGTTAATGATACTTCCAAGCAATCCTTACTTTATAAATTCGATTCATGTATATAGTATGTCTATGTAGCACTATATGGAATAATTGATTCAAGAAAAAGTCCTCCACAGACAAATGATTTTATGCATGTGGGATACTGGATGTTGCTCTACGCACGTGTAACTTTATAGATTTCTCAATTTTCTTATAGGGTTAACCATAACATTCTATATACTAAGGCAATGGCACTGACCCAAAAATTGGTACCATGGATTGGTTAAATACTTCAATCCTAAAACCGCTAATTAAATAACTGTTATTATCAACTATATAATTATCTCATATTGTGAGTTCATGGTTGCTTAAATATTCATTTTGAAAATATTATGTAACCACAATATTTATATTTACTTCACATACAACACTAGTGTATTACAATAATGTATTATTTTGCTGCATATTATTTCTATTACTCATTTATAATACCTCACTTGACAACACTAATTGCATAAATCACTATTTAGACGAGATTTCTTGTCTCGCGCCTGACTCGACTTCCAATTATAGAGGAGTGGAACACTTCATGAAGTTTTTCAATTTCCCAAAGATGGTGCTGTGCTCTTCGTGAAAATGGTATTGAGCCATTCCAAGACGTGTGAATACTATTACTACCAGATCAACAAAATCCCGGGTGAGGATTTCTTAAGCAATGTAGTTAATTATTCTAGAATCATGCATATATGTACATACTCAAGTTGGGTAGAAACAATTGACTGAATTTAAAAGACTAAGAAAAAGTGTTGCCTTCCCCAAATTTAGTAAATGCAATCCTCGTTACTACTTGTACAAAAACGTGGGCATAAGTACCTTTTTTTTAATTCGGATAAGTGCAATTTATCTAAACGTGCTCCAAATTAACATCGGGACATTTCACTTCGCCTTTCCAACCTGACAAGCCTACCGGTTGTCAGGTTGGAAAGGCGAAATGTAATTTGGGCCCTTAAGATTTTCCATTAGTCATAGCCCGACTGGCTTATATCATGAATAAGAACAGTGTAGACCAGGGGCCTTATTCACTAAGAAAACTTAAGATTTGCTTAACTTTTGAATCTTCAAAATTAGAAGAGATTTTTAAAAAATTTAAATAGATTGCATACTTTATTAATTTTAAGTGGTACAATTGAAATGCTTGACAAATTTTGACTCATTTGTTAAACTTTTCAGAAAGTTACGTAACATTTTAAGTTAAGTATGACATCATAATACTTAAGTATGACATCACGAATATTTCGAGAGTGACTTGGAATATTTCCAGTATTTAGGTAGTTTATATTTCTATTGGTATCATTGAACATCTATTTACCCAAATCGTGATGCAACTCTTCAAAATTTCCACTATATAAAGTTATATATAGTTAAGCAAATCTTAAGTTTTCTTAGTGAATAAGGCCCCAGAACTAAACTGTTGAGTTCTTGAAATTCGTTGATGATGTTTATAAAATGTTCAATGTGAATTGGGTAGGGAAGAATAGTCATTTAACGACGATCATAGGCGTAACTATTTTGTTTTTTTCACGGTTAGCTGGGGTGGCGAGATTTGTAAACATATATCAAACTAATGTGGCATGCCACCCCAAGTCAACATAACATTTAGGTCTGGGTGGCACGCTTCCCCTGCCACCAGGGTTGCCGTGGGAATTAAATTTCAATTCCCATCCCATTCCCATAGAATTCCTGTGGGAATCCCCGTGGGGATTCCCACAGGAATTCTATGGGAATCTTGTGGGAATCCCCATTAGGATTCCAATAGGACCCTATGAGAATCCCTATAGGAACGCTGTAGGAATTCCCATAAGACCCTGTGGGAATCCCCATGAGGATTCCTATAGGACTCTGTGGGAATCCCCATAGGAATATGTGGGGATCCCCATAGGAATCCTATGGGGATCCCCACGGGGGAAAAATCATTCCCATTCCCATCCCATGGGTATGGGGATTCCCACTCCCACGCCAACCCTGCCTGCCATCCATGGAGTTACGCCTATGACAACGATGTATCTGCACCCTCAGCAGAAATTAAAAGATTTATTCTGGCTCTTCCCGTACTAATATTATTCATTTGGCATGTGCTACTATGGAACTAGAACATTGTACACTAATAAAGTTAAGACCTATATATAATGCACTAGTATTGAAACTAGAGAATAGTAAACTGGTTAAATTCAAGAACTAATTCAATATATTCTTTGTTTATTTAGTCGACTTCACAGACTGTAGAAGTCCGGAATGTGTGACTATATCCTATTGAAAGGCCGGGGTGTGATTGTTCCCTTATGATGCCTCAAGTCTCAGGTCTCAAGTCAAGTCATATCTGTCCCTCAAGCTAAGTCAAGTCTTTTTCTCAAGCTAATTCAAGTCTGTCCCTCAAGCTAAGTCAAGTATGTCTCTCAAGCTAAGTCAAGTCTCTCTCTCAAGCTAAGTCAAGTCTCTCTCAAGCTAAGTCAAGTATGTCCCTCAAGCTAAGTCAAGTCTCTCTCAAGCTAAGTCAAGTCTATCTCTCAAGCTAAGTCAATTCTATCCCTCAAGTCTCAATATTGTGATTAACTATTCTTTTGATATTTTGTATCTATTAAGTATTAAATAATTCGATTATGTGCATTAAAAACCAAATAATATATCTCATTTCAATTGTTCTGATATAATAGTTAGTTTGTCAGGGTGGGTGAATGCCTAAATTGATGAAAAATTGAAATATCTACAATATCAAAATTATTGGTTTTGAAGTATTTAACCAATCAATGGTACTAATTTTTGGGTGAGTGTCATTGCCTTAGTATATAGAATGCTGTGGGTTAACCAATGGAAAATGGTTTATTTTTACGCCTTTATTTGCATATTTTAAATTTGACGATTTTTGAAAACTAAGGACTAACTTCCAACGGTTGGCATTGTGTATTTAGTGGTGTAGCTTTCCACTTTCATATATTTTAGGAGTCTATTTGATGTATCTTTTGGTTACTTTTATATATGATACATAATGTATTCTCAAAAATATGTTAGAAAGTAGCTTTCAACGGTTCAGATGAGGTTGGGGCATATATTTCGAAGATCATATTTTTAGATGTATATGGTAAATTTTATTAGATATCATCTTCAATAGGTACATCAAATACACATATACAAGAATATACCAGAAATTTGCCTTCAACGGTTAACATGGGGTTTCGCTGGTGTAGATTCAGACTTCATGGCCGGCGCCATGTTTTATCGGCAGTGGGTGTCCTAAGAGGGATTTTTCTGAAACTAGGTGTCCATTTATGGAGGGATATACTGTACAATTAGATAAAATAGGAGGCAGTGGGTGTCCAGACACCCAAGACACCCCCGGTGGCGCCGGCCCTGGACTTCTATAGTTGAAGCTTCAAGTGTGGATTAGCCAGTTATCCTCCTGTAGCACCCAGCCATCAGGATTAGATTTCTAGCAGGGATTCATCTAGAGCAGGGGCCTTATTCACTAAGAAAACTTAAGATTTGCTTAACTTTCTATAACTTTATATAGTGGAAATTTTGAAGAGTTGCATTACGATTTGGGTAAATAGATGTTCAATGATACCAATAGAAATATAAACTACCTAAATACTGGAAATATTCCAAGTCACTCTCGAAATATTCGTGATGTCATACTTAAGTATTATGACGTCATACTTAACTTAAAATATTACGTAACTTTCTGAAAAGTTTAACAAATGAGTCAAAATTTGTCAAGCATTTCAATTGTACCACTTACAATTAATAGAGTATGCAATCTATTTGTATTCTTTAAAAATCTCTTCTAATTTTGAAGATTCAAAAGTTAAGCAAATCTTAAGTTTTCTTAGTGAATAAGGCCCCTGCAGGACTTCTGAACTGAATGCAGGCTACTCACCAGGGTTGCCGTGGGAATGGAATTTCAATACCCATCCCATTCCCACAGGATTTCTGTGGGAATACCCACAAAAACACAGAATCCCACAGAAAAACCCACAGAAACCCACAGAAAAACCCACAGAAACCTACAGAAAAACCCACAGAATCCCACAGAAAAACCCATAGGAAACCCACAGCAAAACTCGCAAAAACCAATTGAATTTGCTGATCCTAACTAATATACTAATAATAGACTACAAGATTATGTTTACAATGATATTATATAGGCCTAAGTAGGATTTCTCTGAATCCCGACAGATGCCTGCAGATACCAAAGGTAAACCCACAGAACCTACAGGAAAACCCACAAAAACCCACAGACAAACCCGCAGGAAATCCCACGGAAACCCACAGGAAAACCCACAGGAAATCCCACAGAAACCCACAGGAAAACCCACAGAAACCCACAGGAAAACCCACAGAAACCCACAGGAAATCCCACAGAAACCCACAGGAAAACCCACAGAAACCCACAGAACCCACATGTGGGAATACCCATAGGCTTAAAGTCATTCCCATCCCATCCCATATGGGAATACCAACCCTGCTACTCACCCATCTGATATATAGCGTTTTGTTGACTCGACTGATCAAAGCAACATTCTCAAATTAAAGGATGAAGTCCAGAGTCGATACAGGCTAGTATTGACAAATTCTTGTGAGATAATTAATGGGCATTAATTCTGGTTTTATCAAATCTATTGAAACCGTCATAACATATAACAAAATGTAATCAGCGCATTATCCGTTTGGAAAAAGGTTTAGAACGCTACTAATTTTTAAACATCCTTACTATTAAAACTCGATTATTGTTTGTTTGTTTGTGTGTGTATATATATATATATATATAGTATATCCTTACTATTAAAACTCGATTATTGTTTGTGTATATATGTGTATATATCTATATCTATATATATCTGTTACGAATTGATTGAAGAAACTACCAGGCGTAGAAGGCTGATTTTTGGCATGTGGGAGTCTTTTAGCTATGGCTCCAGTAAGTTCTGAGCTCAGAGCAAAATGTCGACTCATCATGGAATTATGACGTCATTGTCACATTTTTAAAAGTTAAGCAACACAGTTATTGGGACATAACTCAGCCATTATAGGAGATAGAAGGCTGAAAGTTTAATAGAATCTGTATACTAACACGTCTCACATATGCAACTATCATCAAAAAATGATGACTCATCACTTTGTTATGACGTCATCATTACTCATCAAAATTTTACAAATTGACAAATTTGGTGTTTTTACGAGTGATATCGATTTTAAAACTAAGATGGACATATTTACAGATGATATATCCTGTTTAATTAACCAATGTCACCTCCAGGCGCCCGAAGGGAGCCTCCGGCGGACACGAAGTGTCCGCCAGCCGCGCAGCGCAAGCAAGCGAAGCGCGCTTGTATATATATATATCTGTAACTAATTGATTGAAGAAACTGCCTGCGTAGGAAGCTGATTTTTGGCATGTGGGAATTTTTTGGCTATGGCTCCAGTAAGTTCTGAGCTCAGACGAAAATGTCGACTCATCATGGAATTATGACGTCATTGTCACATTTTTCAAAGTTAAGCAATACAGTTATTCGACCATAACTCAGCCATTATAGGAGATAGAGGGCTGAAATTTTAATAGAATCTGTATACTAATACGTCTCACATATGATGCAAAAAATGATGACTCATCACGTTGTTATGACGTAATCATTACTCATCAAAATTTTAAAAATTGATAAATTTGTTGATTTTTCGTGCGATATCGATAATAATAGTAGGAGAGACGTATTTAGAGATGCTACCTCCCATATAATTAATCAATGGTGACCACAGGCGACCGAAGGGAGCCTCTGGCGGACACAAAGTGTCCGCCAGCCGCGCAGCGCAAGCAAGCGAAGCGCGCTTGTATGTATATATACAGGGTGTCTCAAAATTATTGCCCTATTGTATTTTTATCCATAAAATATTAGAATAGAGAGATATATGATCGGTCATTTGGAGATATAATTTCCATCTAGTTTAATACAAGATTTTATCCTCTCGGGCATTCCATCTATCAGACCTTGTAGATAATTTGGTTTTATGGATGACCAGGCCGATTCCAGCTGTATTTTTAGGTCACAAATACTTTTGGCGGTGTCCATCTTGTTTAGCTCTTCCTGAAGATATCCCCACAGGTTCTCAATTGGGTTTAAGTCAGGAGAGTTGCCTGGTCATTGTGGTTTATCCCAAAAGTTAGCTAGGTTCCTCTTGCACCAATCTTAGGATTTTTGGACGTGTGAGCAGGGGCGCCGTCCTGCATAAAAACAGCTTTTGACATGTTTTTGAGCATTTTTCTATCCAAAACTTTATTTTCACGGGTTCTGTGAAGAGTCTCCAAACAGGACTTTGCCAGGATTTCATCTATATAGTAGGCTGTATTTACTGTTTGTTTGGGAGGGATAAAGTGCAATTTAGAGATCGCTCGAAAGCTCATCATCCCCTAAACTATAAATTTCGGAGAAAATTTGACAGTTTCCTGTGGGATGATATTTGAGCCATCTCTTGCCCAAATCCTGTCATTTTGACGATTTGTGGGATGAAATAGCTCAAATAAAGACTCATCAGACCAAAGGATGTCTCTCCAGTCAGCGACAGTCCAGTTCTCCATTGCCAGACAGAAATTTAATCTGTTTTCTCTCTGTTTTGAGAAAAGTTTGGGCTGTTTTGGTCGCTTATAGGGTCGAACTTGCAAATCTTTCCTCAAATAGCGATGGACAGTATCTTTCGAGACAGGTACACATGTCCTCGTAATTTGTGTAGCGATTAATGGCGTTGATTTGTGTCGCTTTCCCAGAGATTTTGCGATCATGATCTTAGACCGTAGATTCAGCTTTTTTGGCCTTCCAGCCCTCTTCCTATGCTGAAGATCCTTTGAACAATTGTATCTTGCCCACCATCTTCGAACTGTTCTAATATCCTTCCCAAGTTCCTTTGCTACAGAAATCTGAGTAGAACCAGCGAATAACATCCCAATAGCGCGATTTCTGACCTGTAACTTCCCATCGTCAACATCCATATCGGCCAATAAAACAAGACAAGAGAAAAAAAATTTCGTAATATTTTCAAGGTACGTAGATAAATCTTCAAGTTATCAAATTTCAAGTTATATTCTAATACTTGAGTTACTATAACTGAAGTCTATACTGATTTGAGGTAGATTTATAATCCATACTGTATAGACTTACAATAGAGCAATAATTTTCGACACCCTGTATATATATATCTGTAACGAATTGATTGAAGAAACTGCCATGCACAGAGAGCTGATTTTTGGCATGTGGGAGTCTTTTGGCTATGGCTCCAGTTACTTTTGAACTCAGAGCAAAATGTCGACTCATCGTGGAATTATGACGTCATTGTCACATTTTTAAAAGTTAAGCAATACATTTATTCGAGCATAACTCAGCCATTATAAGAGATAGAAGGCTGAAATTTTTATAGAATCTGTATACTAACATATCTCACATATGATACGACTATCATCAGAAAATGATGACTCATCACTCTGTGATTACGTCATCATTACAAAATTTAAAAATTGACAAATACGGTGCTTTTTCGTGTGATGCCGATAATAATAGTAGGAGAGGCGTATTGAGATGTTACCTCTCATATAATTAATCAATGGCGACAGAAGGGAGCCTCCGGCGGACACAAAGTGTCCGCCAGCCTCGCAACGCAAGCAAGCGAAGCGCGCTTGTTATTTTTATAATGCCAAATATAACCAAATAATGGACGCCAACACCTTAAACTTCCCTAGAAATTTTGATAGAATTACAGGTAAAGCTGTAGGATCGGTTTATACTTGGAATGAGTTCGCCAAGAAAAATGGAGGTTAACTATGGAACTCACTGAAACAATCTGCTCATCTGACAGGTTAATCAAGTCAATCATTATCAGAACTGATCCAAATTCAAAGATTGACTGAATAGATTGTTGTTTTTCTCAAACTTCTTTTCATACTTCTCGACCTGTCCATTGCTTTGTGGCTAATTAAAGGGTTCTTTTCAGTTCAACGTCAAGTTTGTTTAGAATACTGAAATATCTAAAAATATTACTAAAGTTTGGTCAATTGTGTCGATTTTGAAAATTTCATAAAGCCCCCCTTGGTATCTTTTGGGGATTTTAGCTGCAAAGGAAAGTTTAATGAGTACTTTGTCCAAAACAATGCTTTTTTGAAATTACTAAGGGCAACCCATGGGTTCCAGGATTAGAGATACAAAAATTAATTAAGCAATAATTAAAAGACAAAACTATATTAAATGTTCAAAATATTCCACTTTATTCTGAATCCTGAGTTCCAACCGCTACAACCACTTATGAAAAGTTTTTTTGCAGTCTTCTTTGGGGATGGCTTTGAGATACTGGACTACTGGAAGCCGAGTGTTATGGGGCATAGCATTATCGTGAAGAATTCGCAGGCCTTTACATATGGTAAGTGGGCGCCTTTCTTTATACGTACGAGGGTCAGTCCAAAAGTTTTGTCGTACAACAGTTCTACTCAGCGTACAGTCTAATAATTTAAAGACTACAAGCGCGCTTCATTGCTTGCGGTGTGCGGCTGGCGGACACTTTATGGTCATCATTGATTAATTATAAGGGAAATAAAATCTATAAATACTTTTGTCCTAAGTTATAATCGATATCGCACGAAAAATCACCAAATTTATCAATTTTTAAAATTTTGATGAGTAATAATGACTTCATAACAAAGTCATGAGTCATCATTTTTTAAGATAGTTGCATCATATGTGAGGTATGTTAGTATACAGATTATATTAAAACTTCAGCCTTCTATCTCCTATAATGGCTGAGTTATGCTCGAATAACTGTATTGCTGAACTTTTTAAAATTGTGGCAATGACGTCATAATTCCATGATGAGTCGCCATTTTCGTCTGAGCTCAGAACTTAGTGGAACCCTAGCCAAAAGACTCCCACATGCCAAAAATCAGCTTTCTGCGCCCTGCAGTTTCTTCAATCAACTCGTTACAGATAGGCTTATTTCTTGACTTATGCTATTTTATCCATACGCGCCTATACAAAATTATAATTACTCAATGGAGCTTGAAAGAATTGATTTTAGAGCCATGATGTTCTATGACTTTATGCGCAAGTTATCAGTGGAGCAGAGTCAATAATTTACTGGAAGCTTTCCAAGACCAAGCTCCATTTAAGCACACGGTGGTGCGTTGGTTTCTAGAATTCAAGAAGGATAGAACGTCATTGCAAGATGAGCCTAGGTCTGGGCAGCCTTCAACCGCCGTCACTTCAGAGAATATTGTCACTGTGGAGTCGATGATCAAAGAGGATAGCCGCATTACCTATGAGCAGTTTGTTGAGAGCCTAGACATCGGAAAAGCAGCCATTAATACTATCCTACATGATCACCTCGGTGTCAGTAAGCTTGCGGCCCGTTGGATCCCTCATAAACTCACAGAATTGCAGATGGAGGTAAGGGTAGAGTGGTGCAAGTTTATGCACAAGAAATTCAACAGAGGAGGGTCCAAAAGTGTTTATGATATCCTAACATGTGATGAGACATGGATCTATCAGTACGATCCGGAAACAAAGCGGCAATCTTCAATATGGGTATTTCTTGGAGAAGATCCCCCTGTAAAAGTTTGCCGGGCTTGAAGTGTCGGGAAGAAGATGGTGGCCGCATTTTTCTGTAACACGGGTCCAGTAGCCATAGTTCCTCTCGAGGATCGTCGTACAGTCAATGCTGATTGGTACATCAACAATTGTCTCCCCAAGGCCTTCGAAGCTTGGAGTTCTCGTCGCCCTAAGGCCGGCATCCGAGGCCTACTTCACCACGATAATGCATCGGTACACACTGCAGCCAAAACACTGGACTTCCTGGATGAAAATTCGGTAGAGCTGGAATCGCATCCCCCCTACAGTCCAGATTTGGCCCCATGCGACTTTTTCCTATTCCCAACTATCAAAGAAAAGATCCGCGGAATCAGGTTTGGCAATCGGGAAGAGGCCCGACTGGCGTTCGAAGAGGCCCTCTGCACCCTACCAGTGGAATAATGGCATAACTGCTTCGAGAATTGGTTTCATCGTATGCAATTTTGCATAGAATGTAGTGGTAAATACTTTGAGAAGCTGTGAAAATTTGATTACTATTGGTTAATTATTTTTTGTGTACGACAAAACATTTGGACTGACCCTCGTTCTACTGCAGCAAGGCAGACATTGGCATAATACTAGGGCATTCAAAAAGTCTTGCGGGTCATACCATAAAATAATAAATAAATGTCATAGAATATGTTTCAATGTATTATTTATTCGAAATACCCCCCTCCTACTTCTACACAGCGTTTCAATCTTTTCACTCACTTTATGAATGCATTTCTGTACTCTTCTTCGGGGATGGATTTGAAGAAGTGGTACAGGGCCGGCCCGAGGGTTTGTTCCGACTCAAATTCGCTTCCTTGAAGGTAGATTTTGAGCTTCGGGAATAGCCAAAAATCACAGGGAGCTAGGTCTGGTGAGTAGGGTGGGTGGGGAAGTAAATCTAACCCCTCTGATTCCAAGAAATTTTTAGTGAGCTTGGCTGTATGGGAGCTAGCATTATCTATCAATAATTTGATTCCCCTCATTTTAGCCTTGGGACGGAGCTCTTCCACGTTTTTTATTAGGTTTGGAAGTACTTTCTCTGTAAAAACAGAAACAGAAATCATTCCAATATGGTCAATATATATATCAAATTGCGAGAGATCAAGTATTCATAAAATCAGCATTAAAATGATGATTTGGGACAGTTGAAAGAAGTTATGGATGTGGGACATTCCGCAATTATAATGTGTCGTTTTTAAAGCGACATCAGGCGATCTAAGTGGATCCAAGTTCTGAAATATTGGCATTGGAGTTATAACAATAGGAAATAATCTTGAGAACCCTTATAAGGATCTAAAAATGATTTTTGATAAAAAACGAATTTCCCATGGGAAACACCAACTTCAAATTGTTTACTTTTGATTACAAAGGATACATAAAGTAAAAAAATGACTAAAATAGTTTAGAGACTAACTTTCAACGGTTAACATGGGGTTTTTAATGCTATATATTTCGAATATTCTATTTTTGGATCCATATGAGAAATTATTCGTTAAGGTGACAAGCCCTCAAATTTTGAAAAAAATTCAAAATCCAATTAGATGGTATTACATTTCATTCTAGGATGTCTTATTCATCCGATAATGAGTTATTTTGTCAATCCAATTATTATTTATGTACTTATAGCCTGTCAAATCTAGGGCCGTATTCACTAAGAACTTAAGATCGAACTTAAGATCGATCTTAGTGCTTGCTTAAATCTTAAGTTCGATTAAGTTCGAAGATTTAAATTCGATCTTAATTAAGACCGAACTTAAGACCGAAATTAATACCGAAATTTAAGCCGTCTAGGGAGGTGTCTTAAGTATTGTAATTCATTCGATTTTCACTATTCAAACTTATTTCTTTCGAACATTGAATCTACTTTGATTGGTATTAGACTTTTAAATAAATATTTTTCTAAACATTTCTCTTATTGTGTGTGTAACATCACAACATGTATCAGATGCTATAATTCGAGGCAGATTCTTCTTTGGTGTGTATGAGTAAACAAACATACATTCTTTGATCAAGGCTGGATTCGCTTAACCAGTTAACCGGCTAACCGCCGTCAATCACGGTTAATGGTTAAGAAAATCTTGAATCAGTTAGCCGATCTGCTTTATTTTCTAAATATTAAGACCAATTCATTGCTTTTCGATGGAGATTCATGTGAATATTGCTTCTAAAATTTAGATTATACAATATTATTTCTATTTTTATAACCAAATAGTATATTTCGAGACCAATGAAAATTATAAATTTTTCAATATCAGGTTAAATATTAGTCGACAAATCCATATTTCAACTAAATAATACTGGTATCGGTTAACCGGTTAACCGCCCTGGAGGAAGCCAAAATAACCGACCCCGAACATCGGTTAACCGATCCCAGCCCTGCTTTGATCATAAAATCTTTAAACACTCATTCTGACATGCATAATTATTGAGACAGGCTTTATATATTGATTCACATGACTGATTATAATCACTTTGATCCTAAGATTTTCCAATTTACAAGGATTTTTCTAATAGTCTCTGACGTTTAAATCTATAATAGTGCCTCTGTTCTTCTATCAACTGTAGCTGTGTTGAGAATACAGCCCTCTGTTGAAACAAAACTTCATGCTGTAAAGTCTGCAGCCTTCAAGAATTCGACAGAATCATGCTCATCAAGAGTTCGCCTCACCTTTAACGACTTTTCTTTGCTGTCTTATATGTTGTCGGGATTTTAATTTCTGGAAACTCTAAAAATGGACTACCTTAAAATTTTGTTACCCGATCTGCAGAGTCAGAAATACTTCTATCTGCGATATAATTTGCATATTTCGTCTTCGTCTTCTATCTTTTCAGCAGTGCTTGTACCCCTTCCAGTCTTTCTGGCTTCCCTAAAGCTTGCATCAACTTTGGACTTTGTTTTTAGCTTTAGGTTGATCCATTTTTTCATAATATATTCTACAGCTTTGTCATTGCCATGTACTGAGTTGAGTTTGGCTGCAATGTCTCTCCAGATTTGTTTCTTCCTTTTACTTTTGTCAGCAGAATTTCCTGAGCCTCTCAAAATCTCACATGCTGATTCAAATTCATTGATGAGACTGTACTCTTTTTCTCTGGTCCAATTTGCTTTGCAGGATTTGTCCATTTGTTTTGGAATTGATGATACAAGCACTCTTCAGCAATTTATATACACGAGAGGACGCCGACTTACCATAACCACTAATGACACCATTATTTTCGTAGCACCAAATGACGCAGAAATTTCAACTCGATAGAGTTCAATTTATTGTGCTTCTCATATCTAGTATTTATATTTTGTTTTAGAGAGGTTTTCATGCTACAATATACCAAGACACTTGCTGTTTATATGTTGTGTTTAATATAATATTATGAATGCATGATATACAACTTATGCTCTTTGATAGCTCTTCCTTTGATATTGGCTAGTATAGAATAATTATAGATTACATTAATTGCCTCAATTTTGCTCAAAAAGAAGAAATATATAAGTTTATTTTCACTAGATCAATAATAAATGACTACTTACCATTGCTAATATTATACTTCAGTTTTGTATTTGATTAGTATAATGCTATATTCTAATCATATTAACGTTAACGTTATTTCTAAGTTCGATCTTAATTCTTAGTGAATAGCTCTAAGTTTGGTCCTAAGATCGATTTTAACTAAGATCGATCTTCGTGAATACGACTGCTAGTCCTTTTCATTCATAATCTATTAATTTAAATTTTTAAAATTATCAATTGGAGCACATCCATAAAATCACCCCAACTCAGAAAATGATCATATTTTGAAACACCCATAAAATAGTCTAATTAATTTAGTAGTGAAGAATAAAAGAAAAGTTCAAAACTGAATATTATTTTGCCAGTTAAGGATACCGCCCGCAAAAATCCTTAGGTTTGGCTTACAGCATATATTAAGAAGAGGGCTATATAAGATGTTAAGCGTGGGCAGGTAGTGCAATTTAAAATACTGAGGCTTGCCAAACCGTTTTTGGTTCGCATTTCTAGTTTTTGAGTTACAGCGTCTCAAAGTCGGGTTTTTCCGTTTTTCGCTAGCACATCCTAATGTTAGAGCCTCCTCCACTCTGTATATTTTTTCGAATACACGTTTGGATCAAATCCTTCGAAAATTTATTCTTATATAGTTTATCAAATTTGCTATCGCATAGGATCAAAAGAAAGTTAAAATAATTAAAATTTTTAATTTTATAGGGGTTTTTTTAAAAATTGCCAAAAAACGGCGAAAAAAGTCCGTTTTTCTTTGGGAAATCAGCAATAATATCACAAATTTATAAGATATCGAAAATCGAGTGGTCTTACGTTTATCGTACAACGATATTAAACAACTATTGTAAATTTCAGCCTTCTATCTCCAAACAAATTTGACTTTTTTATTTCAAAGAATTTTAATTTTGGAATTTTAAAGTCCCGAGATATAAGTGTTCAAAGTTTTAATGTTAAGAACGATGTATAATGAGCAATTAAGGTGAAATAAAAGCTTTCATGTGCATTTGATCGCATTTATACTGATGAATTGGATATATTAACAACAAATTTTGGTGAAGATAGCAAAAGCATAGTGAAAATTCATAAATTTTCTTGAGGCCACTAACTTCCGAATATTTTGGATCAATTGGGAAATATAATTCATACTCCTAGCACTGCAAAGTATAATCCATCGGTTTAGAATGAATAACGAACTTCTAAAAAGTATATTAGGAAGTTACAGCGAGAGTCTACGACTTTTTTTTCAAGTAGGATTTTCGAAAAATGCTACGTCATCACGTGATGAAAATTTAAAACTTAGCATTCCATACGATGTAGTACGTTTATTATTAAAGAATCAGATATATACCGTCATGAAATGTATATTAGGAATTGAGAGCTAAGAATTTGAGCATATATTTCCCGAGATAGGCAGGAATCTGTTTTTGGACCATAATTGGGGGGACTTTGAAATTTGGAAGGTAAAAGCCCTGAACTTCCAAAATAATCATGTTTAGTGCTTCAATATTTCAGTATACATTGCTAGTGACTATTGCATTGTTTTTTTATTTTAATAGCTAGATTTGGGAACATATTCCATGACAAGATTCGTCATTTTCTAATATATTCAAAGTTCTCCATAGAATTTGTATTACAATAAAATCAATGATAAGTCGAGAAATATTTACTTTTTGACAAAGAGATGTTTGAGGAACCTATATATTATCATATATATCCTTTCATTTAAGATTATGATAGATTATATATCTTCAATAGTTTCTAAGATTTGACATCGAGCACTTTCGGGACCATAGAGAGGTGTGATGTCCGAACTTTACTTATAATATACTATAACTTACGAACTAATAGTCGGATCTGAACAAAGCTTTTTTTAAAATGTTCAGAATTCTTTTCTTTATACAATAGCTAATAACACAACGGCCATTTCCAGAGCATTTTAGAAATGAAGTCCCTCATAGAGATATTTTGATTGGATTTTATATGCCTCTTTTTCTAAATTCATTTGTTTTATAATCTTTAAAGCGGCCAAAACCATTTTGAGGTCTATATCATTGAAAAAATATCGGATAAGTAAGAAACTAATTGATGAATGCGCCGAAAAACCACAAATAACTTTCCGATTTTTAGTAACACTTAACTTTAGGAGGCCAATTCATAAATATCAAAATAAATACCGTCCAACAAGTGCGATTAGATGGTAGACCACTCAGTAATACAATGGAATTAACAATTTAAAAAGTTTTTTTTTGTCAGGCGATGTTTTTCAAGGGCGGTATCCTTAAATCAGCTTGATCCTAGTCAATAGTGTAGTTATGCCGAACTGCCCAACCACGCATTTTGTATTGGATTTAAACTTTGAGTGACAATAACTTTATATATATTCCAAGTTCGAAACTCATATTATGCAATTCTTATACTAACTAGTACTATCCATAAACATAATAATGATTGAATTAAGAATTTTTTTTGGGTTTGTCACCTTAACTTTTGTCTACAATATTTATATAAAAGAACAAATTCACAAAATTGGTTAGATTGAGTAACTCCACGCGCACACAGGGCGACTCTGTGGACACACAGCGTCCACACGCCTCACAGCGAAAGCAAGCGAAGCTAACCCAACTAACTCTTCGTTCTTAAAAGGAGGGTAGCCGTTGTGTAGGTATACTGGTGTGCTCATATAGGTTCATTATTTGATGTTCATAATTTAGTTCTCTATGAATTGTATATAGTCTAAACTCACAGCCTACGTAATTATAGCCGATTCATGGTACGAATTTTACCTCCTCATGGATTACTTCAAGTCTATTTTGTAGACAAACTATAATGTTTGGAATAAATTTGACTACGATAAAGTGCAGTGTATAAAATAGGAGAAGTATCGTTGTTAGTTTACATTGTATTTCCTACAATATTTTATTCATTTTCTTCCTAATTCCCAATTTATGAATCCACAACCCTTTTTCTTAGCAACAAGCGCGCTTCGCTTGCTTGCACTGCGGGGCTGGCAGACACTTCGTGTCCGCCGGAGGCTCCCTTCGGTTGCCTGTGGTCACCATTGATTAATTATATGGGAGGTAGCATCTCTAAATACGTCTCTCCTACTATTATTATCGATATCGCACGAAAAATCAACAAATTTATCAATTTTTAAAAATTTTGATGAGTAATGATTACGTCATAACAAAGTGATGAGTCATCATTTTTTGATGATAGTTGCATCATATGTGAGACGTGTTAGTATACATATTCTATAAAATTTTAGACCTCTATCTCCTATAATGGCTGAGTTATGGTCGAATAACTGTATTGCTTAACTTTTAAAAATGTGACAATGACGTCATAATTCCATGATGAGTCGACATTTTCGTCTGAGCTCAGAAATTACTGGAGCCATAGCCAAAAAACTCCCACATGCCAAAAATCACCTTTCTACTCCAGGCAGTTTCTTCAATCAATTCGTTACAGATATATACAAGCACGCTTCGCTTGCTTGCGCTGCGCGGCTTGCGGACACTGTGTGTCCGCAGAGTCGCCCTACGGGCGCCTGAAGTTACTCAATCTAACATATTTGGGAATTTTTCCTATATATAAATATCGTAAACAAAGGTCAACGAATAATTTCTCATATGGATCCGAAAATATAATATTCGAAATCTACACCCCTGAAAACCCCATGTTACCCGTTGAAAGCAAGTTTCCAGCATATTTTTGAGATGTTTACTTTATGTATCTATTGTAAACAAAAGTAAACAAATAATTTATCATATACATCTGAAAATATGATATTCGAAATCTACGCCCCTGAAAACCCCATGTCAACCGTTGGAAGCTAGTCTCTAGCCTATTTTTGTAATTTGTTTACTTTATGTATCTATTGCAAACAAAAGTAAACAAATAATTTATCATATAGATCTGAAAATATGATATTCGAAATCTACACCCCTGAAAACCCCATGTCACCCGTTGGAAGCTAGTCTCTAGCATTATTTTCAAAATTAAAATATGTATATAAAGGTGTGAAAATATGCACATAATCTTTTTTATTGCCATACACTATAATACATTTAAGATATCAAACATAAGTTGCTTTGAAGTATTAATAACAATGACGATCTATTTATTGTACTGTCGTACTTGTACAATGATTTTTATTGTGATAGTGTAGTCATATATTTTGTATAGAAAAGGTGTGAAAAATTGTTTTCCATTTTTTTTGCAGAGGTGTGGAAATTTCGCTTAGACCTTAGAACTTAATCCTAGATTCATCATTTGACACCTACATGCCAATTCTCGTATTTCTACGACCTGCCAATTCTTCAATCAATTCGGACAAACAAACAAACAAACAATAAAAAATCCTAGCATTTTAATATATAAGATATATATATATATATATACACACACACACAAACAAACAAACAATAATCGAGTTTTAATAGTAAGGATAAGCCAAATTGGTGTAGTGTAACTGCTGCTCCAATTACGATGGCACTGATTAGGTTACAATGTTCGAAATTCTGAAGCATTAGCCCAGGAAATGCAAGATAAATGGTGAAGGTTTCTTCATAAGAGATGATGCTCGTAAATGGAGTTTTCATCTGTGCGAGACATTTCTGGGATGAATATGTACTACTTGACTTCGATTTTCTCAAGCGTGAAGGTAGTGTGAAGAAAGTTTCCAGAAAACCTGGTCTTCGGAAAATGCCAAGCCCCCATCAATCTAATTTATTGTCCTTGATATTTAAGTGCGAATTGGGACTCCCAATTATCATACACCCTGAAGAAGCAGCCGAACAAGTCTGCGAGGAAGACGAGGCTATGGGAGAGCATGGAACTGGTGATATGGATTTTAAAGATGGGTTAGATGGACCTAGAACTGCAGATGAGTAGGATTTGCGAACACCTGATCTCTATTTTCTGTGAACATGTAGCACCTCACATCTTCCAGACAGATAATGGGGATGAATTTACTATTAATCTGCTGAATACGACACTGCGGAATGGCGGCTACGGCATGGGCGTAGCGACAAAATATTATTTGGGGGAGCTGGATATAGTTTAGGGGGCCATTATTTAGATCAAATTTCAAATTTCAAAGTGATTTATTTATTTTAGGGGGGGCCGAGTGAAAGTTTGGGAGGCCAGGCCCCCCCATGGATACGGGTACTTCTCACATATAGTTAAAATATTTTACATTATGTCGAAGCAATCCCGTTGAAAGACCAGACCGCCCCCCGTCCATTGTTAACAAATTCATTGAAGGATGGGTCTATCGTACTAAATATTATGCTCACAGATCAGGGGAAGAATGTTGTTGAGTTAGTGGTGCACGAACTGTGCCACGACGGGATTACTAAACGTAACACCCGGAATCCGATGGGATGGCCAAAAGACATAACGGCTTCATCAAACAAGTAATACATTGCTTGATGCTCGAACGCCACCTAGAAAAGGGTTCCTGGTTGTCGTTGTTGCCAGAAGTTACTTTATACTGCAATAAACTAGACAACACGTCGTGTAAAATATCTCCAAACATGTTGACGTTTGGCCGTCAGCCGAGATCGAATTGCTCATTAGCATTAGTAATACTGCAACAAAGGTTGCAGGGTTATCCAGTCAGTATCTCCAAACAACTGTAAAGAAGAGGAAATAATTGAATAAATTGTACGAGAAAACCAAGAATGCACCCGATCGAGGGCTAAGAAGAAGTATGAAAGAGGCAAGAAAAGATCGAAAATCACTGAATTTGTCAATTCTAAAAATTTTGATGAGTAATGATGACGTCATAACAAAGTGATGAGTCATCTGTTTTATCATAGTTACATCATATATGAGGTATGTTAGTATACAGATTCTATTAAAATTTCATCCTTCTATCTCCTATAATGGCTGTTATGCTCGAATAACTGTATTGCTTAACTTTTAAAAATGCGACAATGACGTCATAATTCCATGATGAGTCGACATTTTCGTCTGAGCTCAGAACTTAGTGTAGCCATAGCCAAAAGACTCCCTATATATATATATATATATATATATATATATAGATATAGATATATACAGTAGAACCCCGCGTATTGGAGCGTCATTCACTTGTCGGGGCACTCCGCCAGAGTTTTTTTCCCTCAAGTAACATACCTTTTGTGCTTGAAAACTTAGTATTTCTCTATAATGGCCGCTAAGCGTCACCCACTCCCGATAGAGACACGTGCTGAGGTCATTGAACTAAGCAAGGCAGGCAGATTCGAGAGGCAGATCGCCTTGCAGGTTGGAAGTAGTAAGGGTCAGGTCGGAAGAATTCATAGAGATCATCGTGACAAGATCGAGAATCTCAAGGACGCTCAGGGAAATATTCCGAACAACCTCAAGAAGAGAAAACTTGTAGACATAACGCCAAAGTACTGTGAGATCGAGAATGCATGCGTGCTTTTTCTTGAGAGAGCCAAAGAGCATAGAAGGTCCAATGCTGCGCACTCTTGCTCTGCGCGAGGCTGAGAACCGCAACATCCAAGGGTTCTCTGCCTCTGAAGTTTGGCTTGATCGTGTGAAGAGACGACATGGGATTCGCGGAAGGCAACTCAGTGGCGAGGCGGCATCGGTCAACAAGGTAGTAGTGACAAACTGGATGAAACAGATCCCAGAACTGATCGAAGGTTACGACCAGAAAGATGTTTTTAATTGTGATGAAACTGGTCTTTACTACAAACAGTCCACATTACTTTCGCTGGTAATGCCCGGTTATTCCTGTCATGGCGGTAAGGCTCAGAAGGAGCGAATCACCCTACTCATATGCTGCTCTTGGATGGGCGAAAAAGTGAAACCCCTCATCATAGGCAAGTCTGTCAGGCCGAGGTGTCTTCGTGGTGCGGATCTTGACAGCATGGCGATTTCCTATAAATACCAGAAAAGTTTGTGGATGAACGGAGACATCTTCTCCTGTTGGATGAACGAATTTGAAACCCTAGTGTTTCAAGCTGGCCGCAAGGTCTTGCTGTTTATGGACAACGCAACTGTTCACAACAGTGTCGAACTAATGCAACTCAGGGCCGTCAAGGTTGTGTTCTTCCCCAAGAACACAACTTGTTGCACTCAGCCATGTGATGCTGGTATCATCCAGACTGTAAAGCTTCTCTATCGGAAGCAGCTGTATAACTCCATTCTCAGCACTCTCACGCATGAAGGTGGGGAAAGAATGTACCCGTACAAGGAAATCAATATTTCAAGGGTGATTGTGTGGCTCTTCCAAGCTTGGCGCGACCTCAAGCCAGCAACCATCATGAAGTGCTTTGCCCACTGCGGGTTCTCTGAAGCCGGGGAGCTAATTGAGCCACAGCAAGCAGCCCTACAGGGGATGGAGGTATATACTCTCCTCTCGGCTGAGGAGAAACAGATATACATATTTCCCCCCGTTATGGAGCCAGAAGAACTGTTTGACGTGGTGGTGACTGAGTTGAATGACCAGCTGAATGAAGCTTCTCTTCAGGCAATTCCACCTATCGAGATCATTAAGCCAGAGGAAGATGTGGCAGAGATTCCAAACAACAAGCAGGTACTGCAGGCCATTGATACAATCCAGAGTTGCACGCGGGCCGACTTTTCTTATCGGCCCGCGGGCCGTGCGGGCCGAATATAATAGGTTGCGGGCTCTGCGTGCCGGAAATCTTGGCAAGACTCCCCGCGATGACAACCGAGACGATATTTTTAATTGTCACGAGGTACTAATTAAGGAATACTTACATAAATGGAACTTTGTTAGTTTCCACTTATTTGTCTTTGCAGAAACTCACTCCCATAAAAGGATTCCCTAAGTTTCTCTCCATAGTTAGTAACTAACAAAGTGGGCCAAAAATATTTATGAGGGCTATTTGCGTGCCGAAAAATTTAGTGCGGGCCGCGGTTACAAATTTCGGACCGCGTGCAACTCTGAGCTGTACGCTGCTGGTCGTGGAGACGACGAAGTGCTGGGAGGAAACTTCAACCTCGCGTGGTATGAGCAAGTTGTCGAGGATAGAGCGTATATGGAGGGGAGGCAAACCACCGTGGACGATTTTTTCAAGAAAACGAATTAGTAGATCTTATAACGTTATGACTCTCCTAGTGCAAGTAGAATTATGTAAAATGTGAAGTGATAATGTGTAGTATTGTGCATAATTATCAGTCTGTGTCTGGTTGTGTTGTGTAGGTTGTAACCTGATTATTTTCACAAAAGTATATTATAATTTTCCCAGAATCCCGCTTATCGGGGCACTCCCTCGTATCGGGTCGCATTGTGCTTGGATGGAGGTGCCCCGATACGCGGGGTTCTACTGTATACACATACACACACATTAAACGAGTTTTAATAGTAAGGATTCATTACATTTCATTAAATTTCAGCAAAATATAGATATCCTATACAGTTTGCATTTTGCATATTAGACTTGAAGTAATATATGGTTAAACACCGTGAGTAGGCTCTAAGTTACGTGGGCTGTCTAAACCCATTCATATTGGTTGTGTAATTGTATGAATGAAAAATAATATTTAAATATTAAAATCACGCTATCTCACAACTGCTATCTCACACTTGCATTTGGTAACGTGTTAAATCCAGAACAATAGATATCTATTTGCATTACAAAGTGTAAAGTGAATAATTAATTTTCAAAAATGATACTTTTTAGAAAAAATCTACAAATGCAAAAGGTGTCAAAATTGTCTTATGCACGTCATTTGACCAAGATTTGATGGGGTTGCAATCATCAATTAAGTGTTGAAAACCTTGTTTGAAGCTTCGAAGGTTTTGGCATTTAGATTCGAATCAAAAATCGTATAGTAACTTCGTCTGCCCATAAACATTCCACACCTTTTTCTCCAAATTTTATTAGTTTCACACTTTGGTATTCTCAAAACCCATTATGGAGGACAAAACAAGAAAACAGAAATAAGGAGGAGGGACTCATTTCAGTTGGCTACTAATATAGTAATCGTCGGCAATTGTCGAGAATACGTATGTATGAAAATATATTTTTATCTAGGTAGTACTCTATAATAATCGATCTCTAGTCGATTAATGTTATCATAGTCCTGATCAAGGTTGTGTCAAACTCAATTATTTGAATTATTTTTTTGCAATATTGCATCTGATCATTTACATAAAACACACCAGATCAATCAATTCAATCATTTGCGCTTATTCAGATCGTTCAGCTCATTCATTTTAATTATTCAATTCAATTCAAATCAATCAATTCAAATCAATTCAATTCAAATCAATTCAAATCAATTCAATTTAATTCAATTCAGATACCGTAGATAATTTTTAGCCCCATTTAGCATTTAGCCCATGAAGAAAAATAAATGTTTTACAATACATATGCAAGAGAGCTTTCGATAAATATAACCGCACGAGTGAACCAAGAAATTTAGAACCTTCTTTTTGGAGGGGGATGGTTCGAGGACAACTATTCGAGTATATACGGTCATTCAAATAAAAATCAATTCAGATAACTCGAATCAATTATAATCAGTTCAAATTAATTCAATTCAAATCAAATCAAATCAATTCAATTCAATTAATTTAAATGAAATTTCAGATCATTCAGATCATTTTATTTCATCCAATGATAACATTCAGATCAATCAACTCAATCATTTTCTTATTTACCAACTCAATCAAATCAAATCAAAAAATGAAGTTTTTTTCAAATCAAATTGATTTGACTCAACCTTGGTCCTGATACATACTACTAGCGTGATCCACCATTGTTGCACTTCAAAATGATTGAAAACCCAAGTTGACTCGTATATGCACAATTGAAAAATAACATTTCTGTTGTCGCAGTTCATATGGTTTTCGACGCCAGGTCATGGCAAGTCTGCCAGTGGCCCAGACAAGACCCTAGCTAAGCCCATGGACAAACACCTTATCTGCCGTAACTGTAAAAATAAAATTTAATGCAATGTGGGACCATTGTGGCAGTTTAAAACATGTCAATATTTAGTCAAAACCCGGGATATCCCGCTACTATGATGTCTCTTACCGCATATTAGTAACAAACTAAAACTAGATTAATGTTTATATATACAGGGTAGTTCTGTCCCAAGCTTCATTAGGTATAAAAATTTTTATACTCAAACAGTCTTAGTTATTATGGTCTTTAGAAATTGTAATTTAAATATTCTCAATGATTTTATAAGATTTTTCGAGTCTAAGAACTGGAACCGTGTTTTGTGGAAAAAATATCTGTCCTGACTCGCAGCGAAATTCGAGAATCAGGGTCACTGCTTCTGTAAAAAATGTCTCTATAATCGATGTTCCATGACGATTTAGCACCAGATACCTTTCATTCATCATGGAAATATTTACAAATCCATTAAATGCTTTATCAGAAACTAAGATAAAAGTATTATTTAACGAGTTCAAATTAGGTACATTTTGAAAAATCACCAAAAATGACACTTTTTTTCACATCACTGAAAATCTGATCCAAATGGTTCTCAATATACACTGATCTAAACGTACTATATTTCCACAAATTTAGAGTGTTCGAGGAAAATGTGAGAGCTAATTTGTCGTAGAATTTAGATACTCTAGAAAGATAATTTGAAAAGTAGTGGGCCCTGATTCTCGTTTTTCACTGCGAGTCAGGACACATTTTTTCTCGACAAAACTCACAATACAAAACACAGTTCCTGGTCTTAGATTCGAAAAATATTTTGAAGTCATTGAGAATATTTAAATCACAATCTCTAAAGACAATAATAACTAATATTGTTTGAGTATAAGAAATTTTATACCTAATAAAGCTTGGGACAGAACGTATGGGTCACCCTGTATACGTATATATATATATATACAGTCGAACCTGCTATAACGGCCACTCTATATAACGGTCACCTGTCTATAGCGGTCATCAATGAACAGTCCCGTCCGAAATTCCATAATATTGAACCTGTGTATAGCGGTCACCTGCTCAACGCGGCCAGCGGCCACCCGTTTGTAGTCCCTTACTGACCCTAAAACTGTGTATAGCGGCCATCACCTGCCTATAACGGCCATCACCTTTTACCTTTTCATGTGTTTTTTTCAATACATGAAAAGGTAAAAGGTGATGGACTGCTACGAACGATAAACAAGTTTCTTGGAATTACAAGTAATAGATTTCTAAAAACTTGATATTTATTGCACTACGTTGATACCTTTGGGGATTAAGACAATCACTTGTATATAACGGTCACCTGTGTATAACGGCCAATTTTGTCCAGTCCCTTGGGTGGCCGTTATATACAGGTTCCACTGTATATATATAATGAATTGATTGAGGAAACTGCAAGGCATAGAAAGCTGATTTTTGGCACGTTGGAGTCTTTTAGCTGTGGCTCCACTAAGCTCTGACCTCAGACGAAAAAATCGACTTATCATGGAATATGACGTCAATGTCACCTATGTGAACCCAGGCGCCCAGCGGTGAACGCAAATTGTCCTCAGCCGCGCAGCGGAAGCGAGCGAAGCGCGCTTGTATATATTGTATCATAGCCTACTCTGATGATGCCTCACAGTAGACAGAAAATTACGGACTATGAATGAAGTAGTAGCCGATTGAAATAATTCATGATTAGCCTAATATCGTTGCCGAATGCAGAATAGACCTTAAGAATACAATACCAATATATATAAACATGATGTTAGAGTACATACATTTAATATCCACGAATAACAGAAACGTCTAAGCATACGTATAGATCTGTAGCCTTACTTTTAGTAACTACAACTTTCCGATTTGTTAAATGTAAATACAAGCATTCATTTAGAGGAGATGTTGATGCAATAGGAGATGTACACAATGAGAATTTTCTAGGAATAATAGAACATAGCCTACTGTATATAAGGCCAGTAACTTGCCGATTTGGGACTAGGGATGCGGTAGAAGATGGTTGAATTAATATTTTAGGTAAAGTGTTTTTATTATAAAGTTTTTCGCATAGAACTGAGATGTGAATGAGTTAATACGAAAAATTTCGAATTTTTTCATGGAATGTTGCTACATTCCAGTGTTGCTATGGAAAAGTTTGGTCAGTGAAATTCTATATCTTAAGAAAATACATATTGCTAACCTTTGTGATCATTCATTAAATCCCCTCTCACTTTTCAACACGATCCGGATGATGAAACTGGAAGGAATCTTTCCAAATACTTGTATCGGATTACGAATTTTCTTGACCTTACTTGTCACT
Source organism: Aphrocallistes beatrix (assembly GCA_963281255.1). Lineage (NCBI taxonomy): Eukaryota > Metazoa > Porifera > Hexactinellida > Sceptrulophora > Aphrocallistidae > Aphrocallistes > Aphrocallistes beatrix. Next base: position 2,209,836 of record OY725489.1, read on the forward strand.
ATTGCTACAGCAGAACGCTCGTTCAGTAAACTTAAGTTGATTAAAAACTATTTGCGAAGTGTCACAAAGCAAACTGGTTGGTTGAGCTTTACTAAGTATTGAAAGTGAGTTAGCAAGAACAATTGATTTCAACTCAGTTATTGACAACTTTGCTATGATAAAGGCTCGAAGATGTACTTTTATTTAATTTTGTTTTTCATAATTAAGTACACTGCCCTACAAAAAGTATTCGTACACCTCAATATTTCCCATTAATATAGTACTAAAATGGCTATATTAAAGAATGATCATACAGTTAAAATAAAAGAGATATAGTATATTTGATTTCAGATTCGTATTCCACGCATTTGAATTACCTATTTTCGAAGTTTCAAATCAATTGCTAATTGACAAGGTTAAAATTCCCGACCTGTGCCACCATGTACCACTTTTCTAGAGTCTCAACCACTGTAGCAGATGGTGATAGGTGACACAGGGTAGCACGGGATGATAAACTTCGGCATAGTTAAAACTTTAAATTGATTTGAAAACTCTAAAATAGGTAATTCAAATGCGTAGAATACGAATCTGAATTCAAATATACTGTATCTCGTCTAGTTTAACTGCATGACAGTTCAGTAATATACGCATTTAGTACTATTTTAATGGGAAATATTGAGGTGTACGAATACTTTTGGTAGGGTAGTGTATATTTACTATTTAGATGATGTAATAGAAAGACTATTTATATGATCAAAACTTACTAGATAGAAACTTCACAATTCTATTTTTAGAGTTTTTGTCGCAACACGAAATTCTGGAAAACTGACTTCAGAACATTTTCCTTATCACCCTGATTTCTTGCATAATATTCATCTTCAGCTGCTCCTGTGTTCGAGGCTTGTTCTTGTAAATCTTGTCCTTCAAATAATTCCATAAGAAGAAATCTGAGAGGCTTAGTTAGGTCGGGAGAGTAAGGGGTCCACCCGATGAACGTCTGTCTTCATGCTGACGACGCGACTTGTGAGAATTGAGTAAATCAAGGGAGGATTTAGCAAGTTTGGGGGCCGCCCCCATCTTGTTGAAACCACACCCTCTTGTGAAGCTCTGGATACTGAGTCCGGAGTTCTTTCCAAAACAGCTCTAGTACAGCGATGTACCGTATACTATGTTGTTTGTTATAGCCTTCCCATTTTCCTCGAAGTAGGTGTTCTATTTATCCGAAAGTACACCTACACATCTAGTGTAAGGGCCTGTTTGCCACAATATGTGGCTTCTTTGTGCACAAGAAAATGTTTTATTCAATAATCAAAGATTTAATGGGGTGTTTTGTTATTTATTTTTCCTGAATTCATCGATTATGGCATTGAAGTAATCGATTATGGCTTTGGAATTTGGCTTACAGCATACGATGAAAGTAGAGCATTAAGAGATGTTAAGCGTAGGCACGTATCTCTGTCTAGAAATACTTGCACATCCAAACAGTTTTTGATTCTCATTTCTAGTTTTTGAGATAGTGTCTCAAAGTCTGTTTTTTTTTCGCTTATCGCTAGCACATCTTAATTGTAGAAATCCGGCAACTCAAAAAATGGTTTAGGACATACCTAGGGTTGCCAGACGTCCGGGTTTGACCCGGACAGTTCGGGTTTCGAGACATTTGTCCGGAGTCCGGGAATGGGATGAATTTGTCCGGGTTTGGAGAATTTTGAGTCCTGTCCGACTACTCACTACTCAGGACTGTCAATATTTTATATCCGTATCTAAGTTATTTAGTTAGCTATTGCTCTGCTGCAAACGTGTCACTCTCTAATATTTGAAGAAAGAGTGCAAGTTTGTGAAATTTGGATTATTACTGATTTGTAATGCTACCATAGTGTACGTATACTACTGAGTACTGACCCTAACTGCCTAACATGTTTCGTAATGAGTATACTTGGAATCTTCTTTTTGTTTCTGTGTTCAATGGCTTCAACGATGAATTATGATATGTAGATATGTAGTCACGTGGGTCAAGGGTCATTTTATGTGTCTTTGCAGCTCTGGTTTACAGTGAATTACCTACATTCAAATTGTTATTTCAAATTTTATTCTCTCAGATTTTAGTTTACCCGCAATAACTAATAGACGAAATATAATTTATAATTTCTCTTGATTATTTATGTATTCTGTATATTTTGACGATAAGTTATTGATACAAATTTAAACGTATTACATTAATAGTATTCTTGGTATCCACAGAGCACGACGCTACTGGTAGCCACAATAATATTTTGTATTAATCGAAGACTGAACTGTAGTAACAGGTAGTACATATGGTTAATTTTTTAGAGATTAAATTATGTCCGGGTTTGGCCTTTTGAAAATCTGGCAACCCTAGACATACCAAGGAAACAAATGCTTCCAAAATCGAATCATATATGTCAATCATATTTGCCACTTCATAGGAATAAATGACCAAGTTAAAGGATATCGAAAATCAAAAGACGGTCAATTTTGAAATTTTAAGGTCCCGAGATATAGAGATTTTAAGCTTAGGTGTTAAGAATAATGTAGAATGAGTTATTAAAAATGAACGAAAGCATTCACAAGCATTTATACTAATGATTTATGTATATTCGAACTAATTACACTGAAAATCCACAAATTTAACCCGAATATTTTGAGATAATTGTGAATAGTAATTCATATTCCAAGCACTACGAAGTATAATCCATCAGGTTAGAATGTTTAAAGAGCTACCAATAAGAAGTTAGAACGAAGGTCTACGACCTTCAGTTTCCAAGTTAGGATTTTCGAAAAATGCTACGCCATCATATGGCAATAATCTAAAATTTAACATTCCATAGGATGTAGTGCAATTATTATCCAAGAATCATATATGTACCTTCATAAAAAGGATATTAGGAAGTGCGAACTAAGAATCTGGGCTTATATTTACAGAGATAGAGATATATCACTTTTTGGACCCTAAATGGGGGTTTTTGATCGAACATGGGAGGTCCAAGGCCAGAACTTTCAAAATAATTATCAAAAGTTCTCCATTTTTTCTGTACACATTATTTTGAATCGATCAGAATTTTATTTCTGATCCAGTGATTGCTAAATATCTGATACCATCAGGCGATTTCCCGAGCAATTTTTAAATGAACTCCCTTATAGTGTTATTTTGATTGAATAGTATTTGGCCTTTTTCTAAATATTTGTGTTATATAATCTCCAAAGGTGCCAAAACAATATTAAGGTCCATACCATTACAAAATTATCAAATAAGTTAAAATCTAATTGGTGAAGGCGTCAAAAACCTCCAAAATCTTTTCAATTTTTAGTAACGCTAAACTTTAGGGTGTTAAATGTAATTCCATTTGAAGCGAATGTACTACTTCCAATTAAGTGATCATATTATTTCGACGTCTAAATTCAATGATTTGTGTGATATTCGACAAATGAACAAAATGTGGCCAATATGATAAATTGTCTAATAACTCATAAATCATTGAATTTAGACGAATAAATTATACATCACTTAAGGATAGATACCACCCTCGAAAAATTTTGCATAGCATAAAAAAAGGCAATTTTTTTATTGTTAGTTTCATAGTATTACTGAGTGGTCTACCATCTGATAGTAAGTACTAGTTGGAGGGTATTTATTTTGATTTTTATGAGTTAACCCCCTAAAGCAGGGGTCGGCAAACTCCGGCCCGCGGGCCAGATGTGGCCCGCGAGGTGATTTTATTCGGCCCTCGACTCTTTCAGAAATTATTCTACTTTTCAGGCTTTTTCAATTATAATCCAAAATTGTTCCAGAAACACTTATAATGTCCTCTACGGCAATTTGGAGGCCATTTTTGAAAGAATGAATGAATGGAAAGATAAATGATTGTGCTTGTGATGCCACACAAATGTACATTAACACTATTTGGGCTTGATTACAGCATAATATACTATACTAGTATGCACATAAGTTTAGATAATATATCAATAAAAGTTTCAGTAAAATCTTACAGCATACTTCTAAGTTAAAGAATACTACACATGCTAGTTTTTCTGTTAGCGAACTCATTGGGAATCGAATGAAACCTTTCACTGATGGTGAATTTGTGAAGGAGTGTCTCCTAACCGTGGTAAATATTTTATGTCCAGATAAAAGAGATCTTTTTGGTAAGATTAGTCTGTCTGCAAGAACCGTTACTCGAAGAATTGAAGATTTGTCTTCAGATATCTGGACAACATTACAAGAGCGTGCTCAACATTTGAATTCTATGCAATTGCACTTGATGAGAGTACTGATGCGACTGATATTGCTCAGGTTGCAATTTTCGTGAGAGGAATCAATGCAACGTTTGACATTACAGAAGAATTGGCGGGTTTGGTTTTACTAAAGGATACCACTACTGGTGAGAATATATTCCAAGGAATCATGAGTGTTATGGGTAGCCTGGCTTAAATCTAAGTAATATTTGTGGGGTAACGACAGATGGTGCCTCAGCTATACAGTTTGTCCCATAATTATTGCAACATATGCTATTTCTCATTGAACTATACGTTTCAGCTATGTTTACATTGCATAAGCTACTAACGCATTATTTTTAGTTCCTATGTACGTTATTCGATATTTTTCAGCTTGGATATATTTTTTGGAAGAATTTTTTTTTCGTATTATCCATATTTTTTTCCTGTTACGTCATCATTTTTGTCTGAATTCCTTCTGAGATAGTGTTGAGAGGATATCCGTAAACAGATCCTTACACTTTCCGAAGGTGAGAAGCACAGTGTCAAGGAAATTTCTTCCATTATCGGTGTCAACCGGACAACAGTTTGGAGGGTTCTTAAGAGACACAATTCGACTGGTACGGTTGAACACAGAAAGGGAGCAGGAAGACCAGCAAAACTCTATCAGAGCGTCAAGTATAAATGTGCTAAATATGTAAACACTGATTTGCAAAAGCCAGTCAGAGAAATATCGAATGATATAGAAGCCAAACATGGTATCAGTGTGTCCAAGAGCACCGTGCATAGGACCCTTCAGAAGATGAAATACTCGAAGCCTTATCCTAGTTTGGTTCCGATGTTGTCAGAGAAAAATAGGCTGAAACGGATTGAGTGGGCACTAAGAAACAAAAATAAGCATTGGTGCCATGCAGTATTCTCTGATGAGGCTAGTTTTTGGTTGCATGCGGGGAAAGTACGAATGTGGACTAAAGGGTCCAAAGTGACTAAATTTCCAAAAAAATAATTTTTCTTCTAATGACTTTTTCATGAAGATAATACACCAGATTCATCGATTATGAAATTTGGCTGCATTCTGAATGCTTTTGGAAGAGTTATAGTATATTGAAATTTGAGTGTCCAAAGTGACTAAATTTCCAAAAAAATATAAAAAATTGAATTTTTCTTCTAATGACTTTTTCATGAAGATAATACACCAGATTCATCGATTATGAAATTTGGCTGCATTCTGAATGCTTTTGGCAGAGTTATAGTATATTGAAATTTGATAGTGTATATACCGTTGCAAGATTTTCAACTAAAATTAGTTGTAATCTAATATTAATTAATTAAGGTTAAAAAATTATCTGATATCCAGTTACTGATATAATGTTATATCCAATTACAGATAGCAAAGAATTTAAACTATAATTAGTTGTAATCCAATAGTTTAAGTCTAATTAATTAGACAAATATCCAGCTTATACTTTTTTGAAATTTCTAATTATAGTTTTCAATTCTAAAGATAATTTTAGAATTCATTATATGAATTTATAATGTCTTTTGGAATATGATACATTCATAATCTAATATCCTTACATTTAATTTTCTAATTTTAGTTTTCATTTCAAGAGTTAATTTTAGAATGCGATATAAGTATATAAGAGCTAATCCATAGAATACAAACAAGCACATATCAAAGTTTTACATAAAATTATTCTATAAACTTGTATAATTGCAATGGCATACAGATACAGAAACGAATCAAGTTCGTCCGATGATAACGACACCTTTTCACGAAGTCGTCGCATATTGAGGAGCGATAGCTATTCTCTTCCTCCAACTCCAGCGCCTCAACAACAACCAACTACATCTATTCCGCGCATGAATACTCCGCTTGCCCCTGAAGATAGCCCAACCTTTTCGGGTTTACGACAAGCTGTCATTACTCCATTGGAACCAGGGTTGGAGCTATGCGCCCAAGAGCCAGATGATGATGTATTCCAAGAACCTGTTGACTATGGCACCATCGATTTGAGAACTAAGGGAAAGAAAAAGTTCCAATTTGGCCGGCACAAGAGACAATTTCCAGGGAATAGATTCACTTCCTCAAAAAGAAGCTTTTCGCCAACATATGAGAGGGAAGGTGTTATCTCTCCTATTCCTGTGAATTTCCCGAAAAGCGAGTTCGACCGCTTCAAGCAACAATCCAAACCAATACCACCTCCACCTCCTGGATCAATATCAGGAACATCCAAGGCGACTGTTGAAAAACAGTATAAGGAAACGGTTGCTCATCGAAAGCTTATGTATACGCCTGAATATTTCGAACCATGTGATACCCCCTTGCGGATGCAAACATACGACAACATGATAGTGAATCTTCAGACACTCCTAACCATGTTAGATGATCTTACGGTCTGCAAATCGTGCAAAAAGGGCTCCATGAGGATGTTCCAATCGAAGCAGAGGGCTGGATCTGCTACTTACCTACAACTCGAGTGTTCCGCATGTTCCACCCAGCAAGGCTTTTGGAGTGTAGGGGCTAAATCCCAAGCAAAAATTCAAGTTGGGGACCAGCAAATTCGAAAAAGAAACGAACTACTCTATGGTAGTATTTTGGGTGGCAGGCTTATTGGTGTGGGACTTTCTAAGCTTGAACTATATCACTCGACACTAAGCATACCCATCCCCTGTTCTCGCCATACTTACGTTGAAGCGGAAAGGGAGTTAATAGTTGCAGCCGAATATATTGCAGAAAAATCAATGAAAAGAGCGGTGAATGAACTCAAATCTCACGCAGAATGTCAATTCGATGGAAAATATGTCCATGCTATTGCTTCATATGATGGTTCTTACCAACAACGTAGTGGAAAAAGTGGCGGAGGATTTAGCAGGTACTGCTTTGCAGCGGCAATATCTGCAAACACGGGAAAGGTTTTATCATATGGCATAGCATCAAACTCATGCAAACTTTGCAACGAGTATGAAAATCTTCTAATGACAGGCCAAATCACGAAAAAAGACCTGTCGACTTGGAACGCAAGTCACTCCAAAGTTTGCACAGCTAAGTATCAAGACTACGCCTCTGTGCAGCTTGAATCAGCGTTGGCACCATCTGTTGTACAAGATGCACTTGATCGCGGTGTAATTTTTTCAGGATTAGTCACAGATGGTGATACAAAAACTCACCATAAATTGCATTCAGCAGGTCTCTATCAACACCTTGGCATACATGAAATTGAACGTATTGAATGCTTGGCTCACGTTTGCAAAAGGATCAAAATTAACATCATTCGAAAACAAGAAAAGGCGCTAAAACTCAATAGAGATCAAAAGAATCTTCAAAAACAGTTATTAACCCAAGGCGGGGGGATGTCAGAGGCAGAAGCTTTGAAGCAAGTATCACCTGCATTTCGGGGCACATTACAAAAGGACTCCCGCAAAAGAGGAACCTGGGAGGGACCTACCAAAGCAATTCGAACCGTTAATGATACCGTTGCTGGACAGGTAGCAAGCTACTATAGGATTGCTATACATCGTAATCGCGGCAATATTCGCGAAATTATTCGTGCTATAGATGCAATTCCTTTGCATCTTTCAGCAAATGATGGCAATGCCAAAGATAACCATAGATTTTGCCCCATCACAAGTAATACCTGGTGCCGGTACCAAGAAGCGATTTTCAATCGTAGAACTCCTCCTCACCACCCGAATTACCTAAGTGAAGGTGCTTGCAAGATTATTACCGATGTTTTCCAAGAATTCGGCTATAATGCACCAGAGTTCATTCGAAAAGTTCAAGAGGGGAGAACCTCGAACCATAATGAGGCCATACACTCTGTATTATGGAGAATGGTTCATAAAGATGAATATGCAAGCTATGAGATGATGCAATTAGGTTCCGCCCTTGCAATCATCAGATATAATGATGGCTTCCGAGGAATAGAAACGCTATTTCAACTCCTTGAAATACCAATTTCCCCACAAATTCGTAACCACTTCGAAAAATTAGACCTCAGAAGGGTGAAAGCAAGCTATCAGATCCAAGCCAGGCAACAGAGCCGTTTTGCTAAGAGGCAGCATCGGTATAGCAAAGTCGCGAGACAAATCAGAAAACACGGCGCTGGCTATTCTTCTGGAGCATATTCAACAGACCAGAAATTTCACAGCTCGTCTTCCGAAGAGGATATTGCACAGCCTCAATCAGCTCCAATAGCCATATGCCAAATATGTCAAGGCACTGAAGAAAACTGCATAGTCGGCATTGGAATCGGCCTGAAAGTCAAATCAACCCAGATCAATTGGATCCAATGCGATAAATGTGATCAGTGGAGCCACATGGAGTGCGTGGGTATCGCTGAAAATGAAATTGAAGAAGATACCGACTGGTATTGTACAGATTGTGTTGATTCTTTTGAAACTTTTGTATAATATTAGAAAATACTATTCATTCTAGCGACGTACTTGTTTTTTGTTTAGTCATTGAGAATAAAACAATAGTTTGTTACTAATTGAGTATAGAATGGGAACAATAAATATATTTTATAAACAGCCTAAAAAGTAAATGTTATTATTTAGAGCAAAAAACGGATAGCCCATGTGTTCACAAGAACTCTTTCAGGCGTCCCATACTGGAATTGTCATGAACTCCTACCCAGGCAGAGCATTCGTCAATGCGTAGGATATGGGCTATCTCTATAATTGAGACTTTTACATTAGCTATTTATACTAAACAATATTTAACAGTTAGAAGTAGTGGTTGGATTAGAATTCGACTATGCAGTGAACCTAAATTTGGATTCATCAAAATAAACTCGCAACAATTGTTAGTTCCTAATTCGAATTCATAGGAATTTGATTGTTCTAAAATTAAAATATAATTGGAACTCAATATGAAAGAAAGAATTGAGTTCTAAAATAGCTCTGCTATCTAGAAATATAATCTGTCTATAGAATACCTATGACATTGAAACAATTATTGAAGTTATTATTATTTTATAACATCTTGAGATAATTTTAATTTTAATTTTATTCGAATAATAAGGGAAAATTTGATTCTAAAACTACATTTTGAACAAGTTCTCAAAGCCAAATCAAGTGAGAATTGAATGAATTCATAAATAAAAGTAAGTATATATAGTAATAAAGATAGCTGACTACGATCTTATTGTTTAAGCCAATACTTTAAGAACTGTGCGAATTTATATACAAAATTAAGCCGAAAATTACCAAAAATACAGCGATAAATCAATTTTGAAATCCATATCTTTGTCAGTATTCCATATTATATAATGATTGTAGTCAGTTATGTTCTATAATGAATGGGTTAAAGATAGAACTTATAATCTTGCAAATATCACTCAAACTCAGGAAAAAATCTTGAACACAAACTAAAAAAATTTAAAAATTTGAACAATGTTATTTGTATAGGAAAATGGAACATTCAGTTGAGTGTAAAAATGAAAATAAGCCTCTGATTGATGCAAAAATTGAAATACAGTATCTTTGCGACGCATATTTGGAAAAGAAGTCATAATAACGATTATCAATTTTTTTGAGATTCAATAATATTCGATCCTAAAGGGAACCAAAAACGGGTTATTCCTACTGTTAAACATTCCAGTAAAGTCCACATATGGGCTGCCTTTTCCTCAATGGGGACGTTTCCCTTATGCATTTTTAGTCATAATTTGGATGCCGCTTTCTACGTGAAGATATTAGAGTGGCATTTGGTAGAAAACGCCAAGGTTTACCACGATAAGAAGTGGTTCTTGATACAGGACAATGATCCCAAGCATACCAGCAAGCGGGCGAAGAAGTGGATATCAGACAACATTCCTAATAATGTCTTAGATTGGCCCAGTCAGAGCCCAGACTTAAACCCCATCGAAAACCTATTCGCATGGATAAAAAATCAACTGAAAAGGAATCGTCCAAAGACAATTGGTGACATGAAAACTCGCCTTGAAGAAATTTGGAATTCTATCACCCCGGAGTTTCTAAAGCCCTACTATAAATCAATGAGGCGACGTTGCGAATTGTGTGTCACAAACAATGGTTTTAAAATTAATTATTAGTTACTATGTCTATCATTAACTTTTAGACTCAATAGAATTAGTTTAAGACGATTCACTCTTCCTATATAATCAAATTTATATCAAAAATGTATGTTGCAATAATTATGGGACAAACTGTAGTAGGAAAGGTAAAGGGAGTGGTTTATTTGATAAAAAAAGAAATGAGAAATCCTGGCATTGAAAGAAAACAGGTAAGAACACATTATATAATCCATCTCGAGGCCTTGTGCGCAAAATCTCTGAAGATGCAGGTAGTAATGCGGGTAGTCATAATAATTATGAGTTTTGTGCGTGCAAGAGTATTAAATCATCGTCAATTTCAACATATGTTAGAAGAGATGGATAACCAATATGGCGATTTGTTATATTATTACGAAGTGCGCTGGTTAAGTAGAGGTGCAATGTTGCAACGAGTTTACCAGTTGAGAGCTGAATTGACAATTTTTTCGAGGGAAAAAGGGATGGAAGTTCCAGAGCTCAGTGATGCGAAATGGATGACAGATTTTGCCTTTCTGGTGGACATCACTAATCATCTAAATATGCTAAATTCGAAAATGCAAGGAATGAATCAGTTCATCAATGTCTTCTATGAACACATTTATGCATTTGAAGTTAAGTTACAACTATGGGAGCATCCATTGAAAGAGAGTAATTGTGTTCATTTCCCTACTCTTCGCTCACACCAACCATGTGATGTTTCTTATTACGCCAAATTCATATCTGATCTGAATGATCAATTTAACACTTGATTCGCAGATATTTATGAGCATCGTAAGTATTTTAGCTACTTCGCCGCCGTATTTGATGTTGAAATATGTGACTCCCCAGAATATTTAGTGGAACTGATTGAGTTCCAAAGTACAAGTGAGCTCAAATCAAGATTTCGAGAGGTACCTTGACTAGAATTCTATCAACATTATTTAACTCCTCAAAGATTTCCTTCACTAGTGAAACATGCAAAGGAGATTGCAGTTCTTTTTGGGAGTACATACGCTTGTGAACAACTCTTCTCTAAGATGAAATACGTAAAAACAAGTTGCGCACACGGTTAAGTGAAAATCACCTAGATAGTGTGCTACGATTGGCAACCTCTAACCTAAAACCAGACATAGAGGCATTATCCAAAGCAGGGCAGCAGCATCCATCTCATTAACATTAATATTTTTTGATTGTCTAATTTTACAATGCAAAATAATTATCATAAACAGATTAATATTCTAAAATCTAATTGCGTAATATAATAGTGGTTTTTAATCAGTCGATAAATTACAAAAATCTAAACGAGTTTTCAATAGCATCCCATCTGGCCCGCAATCTTATGGAATTTGTCCATTTTGGCCCGTTGGCTGGAAAGTTTGCCGACCCCTGCCCTAAAGTATAGCTTTATATAAATTGAAAAATTATTGGTTTTTGAGGCATTCACCAATTGGTTTATAACATATTTGTTATTTTTAAGGCTAGCGTAGCCCACTATTGTATTAGGCTGTATAGGTAACTAGGTAATACTAGTTCAGTATACATGAATCCTTACTATAGTATTTACATGGACTAAGAATGAATGTAATTCTGAATGCTTTAAACCTTGTTCATATTGAAAATTGACTTGGAATTTTTTGGTTTTCTAATTTTGGCTTCCATCATCCGTAATACAACGCATAAAATTTTTCTCAGGAACATGCCTAGATTTTAATGATCTAACTTTTAATGATATAGGCCTTAACATTGTTTCGGCCCCTTTGGAGATTATATAACACAAAGATATAGAAGAAAGACCAAATAAAATCTAAACAAAATAGCTCTATAAGGGACTATATTTAAACATTGCTGGGGAAATCGCCTGATAGTTTCAGATATTTTGCAATCACTGGATCAGAAATAAAATTCTGATCGATTCAAAAAAAATTTGTTCGGATCCGACCATTTGTTCGTGATATATCACTTATTATAGGTAAAGTCCGGGCATAATATCTCTCTATGTTCCCGAAAGAGGCCTCAGTAATATATTAAAAACTATTGAAGATATATAATCTATTATACTATTAAATGAAAGGATATATGCGAAAATATATAAGTTCCTCAAACAATCCTTTGTCAAAAAATAAATATTTCTCGCCTTTTCATTGATTTGATTGTGATACAAATTCTATAGAGAACTTTGAATATATTCGGATATGCCGAATCTAATCATGAAAAATGTATCCAAATGTGGCTATTATGCTAAATAATGAATACAATTGTCAATAAAGTATACAGAAAAATTGGAGAACTTTTGATAATAAGTTTGAAGGTTCTGGCCTTGGACCTCCCATATTCGGTCAAAACCCCCCGTTTAGAGTCCAAAAAGTGATATATCTCTATCTCTGTAAATATAAGACCAGATTCTAAGGTCTCACTTCCTAATATCCTTACTATTAAAACTCGATATATATATATATATATCTGTAACGAATTGATTGAAGAAACTGCCGGGCGCAGAAAGCGGATTTTGGCTATGGCTCCAGTAAGTTCTGAGTTCAGAGCAAAATGTCGACTCATCATGGAATTATGACGTCATTGTCACATTTTTAAAAGTTAAGGATACCGCCCGCGAAAAACATCGCCTTACATAAAAAAAATTGGTGGAAATTTTTTTTGTTAATTTCATCGGATTATTGAGTAGTCTACTATCTAATCGTACTTGTTGGACGGTATTTATTTTGATATTCTAGAAATGAGCACCTAAAGCTCAGTAGTACTAAAAATCGGATAGTTATTCGTGGTTTTGCGGCGCATTCATCAATTATTTTCCAACTTATCTGATATTTTTTCAATTATATGAACCTCAAAATGGTTTTGGCCCCTTTAAATATTATAAAACAGATGAATTTAGAAAAAGAAGCACTTAAAATGCAATCAAAAATATCTTTATGAGGGATTTCATTTCAAAAATGTTCGGGAAATAGCCGTTGTGATATTAGCTATTGTGTATAGAAAAGAATTCTGAACATTTTTTTAAAAAAATTGTTAAGGTCCGACCATTAGTACGAAAGTTATAGTATATTGTAGGTAAAGTTCGGACATCAAACCTCTCTATGGCCCCGAAAGTGCTCGATGTCAATGCGTAAAAACTATTGATGATATATAATCTATCATCATCTTAAATGAAAGGATATATGTGATAATATATAGGTTCCTCAAACATCTCTTTGTCAAAAAGTAAATATTTCTTGACTTATCATCGATTTTATTGTAATACAAATTCTATGGAGAACTTTGAATATATTAGAAAATGGCGAATCTTGTCATGAAATAAGTTACCAAAAGTAGTTATTATACTCAAAAAAACAATCCAATAGTAACTAGCAATGTATACAGAAATTTTGAAGCACTCAACATGATTATTTTGTAAGTTCAAAGCATTTATCTCCAAATTCGGTCAAAGCCCCCCATTTATGGTCCAAAAACAGATTCCTCCATATCTCGGGAAATATAAACCCAAATTCTTAGCTTTCAATTCCTAATATACTTTTCAAGACGGTATCTATCTGATTCTTAGATAATAAGTGTATTACATGGAATGGAATGCTAAGTTTCAAATTTTTATCACGTGATGACGTAGCATTTTTCGAAAATCCTAACTTGAAAACTAAAAGTCGTAGACTCTCGCTCTAACTTCCTAATATACTTTTTAGAAGCTCTTTATTCATTCTAAACCGATGAATTATACTTTGTAGTGCTAGGAATATGAGTTATATTCCCTAATTGGTTCAAAATATTCGGGGTTAGAGGCCTCAAGGTAATTTGTGAATTTTCAGTATAATTTTGCCATTTTCACCAAATTCTGTTGGAATACATCTAATTCATTAGTATACATGTGATTAAATGTCCATTGATGTTTTTTTTTATCGTTAATAGCTCATTTTACATCGTTCTTAATATTTAAACTTCAAATCCCTATATCTTGGGACTTTAAAATTCCAAAATTGACCGTCTTTCAAAAATTTTAACTCAAAATTGCCTTGAGATAGAGGTTTGAAAATTTCAGGAGTTGTTCCATATCATTAGGCGATGAGCGTAGGACCACTCGATTTTCGATATCTTATAAATTTGTGATTTTATTGCTGATTTCCAAATAAAATCGGGGTTTTTTCGCTGTTTTTTGGCCCTTTTTGTTCCGACACCGATAAAATTTACAATTTTTCTAATTTTAACTTTCTTCTGGTCCTATGAAGTGGCAAATATGATAGGCTATCTATGAATAAATTTTCGAAGCATTTGATCCAAACATGTGCTTTAAAAAAATCACAGAGTGGAGGAGGGCTTACCATTAAGATGTGCTAGGGAAAAACGGAAAAAACCGACTTAGAGACGCTGTAACTCAAAAACTAGAATTGCGAACCAAAAACTGTTTGGCATGTCTCAATATTTTTTAATTGCACTACCTGCCCACGCTTAACATCTTATATATCTCTATTCTTGATATATGCTGTAAGCCAAACCTATGGATTTTTCACGGGCGGTATCCTTAAGCAACACAGTTATTCAGGCATAACTCAGCCATTATAGGAGATAGCGGGCTGAAATTTTAATAGAATCTGTATACTAACACGTCTCACTTATCAAAAAATGATGACTCATCACTTTGTTATGGCGTCATCAATACTCATCAAAATTTTAAAAATTGACAAATTTGGTGATTTTCGAGTGATATCGATTTTAAAACTGAGATGGACATATTTAGAGATGATATCTCCCTTATAATTAAGGTTGGCCTTTCGTATAATAGCTAACTTTTGACTTTTTCAACCGATTCATTTAATTTTTTCAGTGCAGATTTGAATCGCAGATTTATCTGCAAAACTGCATTAATAATTAAAATATTGCAACAGATGCAAATTTCTAAAAAAAATTTGGGCATTTTACAAGAAAGAAATCGGACACAATATGCTTACAATCCTTTGGAAACTTTTCAAATTCATTCATAAATCGATGATCTAACTAATGAACATACAGATTTTTGAAAGTTTGAACATTGTGAAAAATTCACACCAAAACATCCAAGGAATTATATTTTATGTAATTTTGACACTATTTTTTTCATAATTCTCTTTTATTTCCTAATATCAAAAACCGTTGAGTTTTCGCCCCTATGATGAATTTACAAAAAGTTATCACCTTTATAATTGCCGAAAAAAATGTCACAGCAAATAGGATTTAAAAAATATTTATATAAGTCCCTCAATTTCCATTAGTTTTAACTACTTTGGAATATTAAATAACATACAAATATCCTTATTCGACAACTTATAGCAGTATTTAACTTCAAAATATGGTACATCAAAATTTTTCACCATCAAAAGTGTGAAAAACTGGTTATTGATGACTGGCCACCCAAAAATAACCACATTCGAGAGTATCCGCTGGAATCCCAGAACAATAACTTTGAACTATGTCAGATCCTCATTTTAATTAAATTTCCCGCAATTTGATATATATATTGACCATATTTGGATAATTTTTTGGATGTCCGTGCATAGCAACGGCCAGGAATTTTTCCACATTCCTGGCCGTTGCTAGGAACCTGCAGCCAAAGAATTTCTCCAAATATGGTCAATATATATATCAAATTGCTGGAAATTTAGTGCTGAGGACGAATTTAGCATTAAGGATACCGCCCTCGAAAAAACATATGATTTGCATTACAGCATACGATGAAAGTAGAGCTATAAGAGATGTTAAGCGTGGGGAGGTATCTCCATCAAGAAATACTGGCACATTCCAAACCGTTTTTAATTCTCATTTCTAGATTTTGAGATACAGTGTCTCAAAGTCTGTATTTTAAATTTTCCGCTAGCACATCTTAATGGTAGAAATTTAGGCACTCAATGAATTGTTTAGGACATACCAAGGAATCAAACGCTTCCAAAATCGAATCATAGATAGTCTACCATATTTGCAACTTCATAGGACCAGAAGAAAGTTAAAATGACAAATATTGTAAATTTTATCGGTGTCCGAAAAAAAAGGGCCAAAAAAGGGCCAAAAATGTCTGTTTTTTTGGGGAAATCATGAATAAAATCACCGAGTTAGAATGTATCCAAAAAATGGTGGTCCTACGTTCATCGCCTAATGATATGAAACAACTCTTGAAATTTTCAAACTTCTATCTCAAACCAAATTTGAGAAATAATTCTGTAAAGACGGTCAATTTTGAAATTTTAAAGTCCCGAGATATAGAGATTTTAAGTTTAGGTGTTAAGAAGAATGTAAAATGAGTTATTAATAATGCACATAAGCATCCACAGACATTTATTCGCATCCATACTGCTGATTTAGGTATATTAAAGCCAAATATTTACCAAAAATAGCAAAAGTACCCTGAAAATCCACAAATTTCCTTGAGGCCCCTAACTCCGAATATTTTGAGATAATTGTAGATAATATTTCAAATTCCTGGCACTGCGAAGTATAATCTATCAGTTTAGAATGAATAAAAAGCTTCCAAAAAGTATATTAGGAAGTTAGAGCGAAAGTCTACGACTTTTAGTTTCGAAGTTAGGATTTTCGAAAAATGCTACGTCATCAAATGACAAAAATCTAAAACTTAACATTCCATAGGGTGTAGTGCAATTATTATCAAAGAATCATATATGTACACTTGTAAAAAGTATATTAGGAAGTGAGAACTAAGAATTTGGACTTGTATTTACAAAGATAGAGAGATATCTCTTTTTGGACCCTAAATGGGGGTTTTTGACCGAATCTGCGAGGTCCAAGGCCAGAACTTTCAAAATAATTATCAAAAGTTCTCCAATTTTTCTGTACATATTATTAACGGCAATTGTATTCACTATTTAGCATAATAGCTAAATTTGGACACATATTTAATGATTAGATTCGCCATTTTCTAATAGATTCAAAGTTCTCCATAGAATTTGTATTACAATTAAATCAATGATAAGTCGAGAATTATTTATTTTTTGACAAAGGAATGTTCGAGGAACCTATATATTTTCGCATATATCCTTTTATTTAAGGATATAATATATGATATATCTACAATAGTTTTTAAGATATGACATCAGCCTCTTTCGGGACCTTAGAGGGATATTATGGCCGAACTTTACCTATAATATGCGATATCTCAAGAACAAATGGTCGGATCCGAACAAATTTTTTTTTGAAACGATCAGAATTTTATTTCTGACCCAGTGATCGCTAAATATCTGAGATCAAACTTGCGATTTCCCGAGGATTATATAAATGAACTCCCTTATAGAGCTATTTTGTTGGGATTTTATTTGCCCATTCTTTTAAATATTTGTGTTTTATAATCTCCAAAGGTGCTAATACAATGTGAAGGTTCATATCATTAAAAAAATATCAAATAAGTTAAAAACTAACTGGTAAATGAGTCAAAATCCTCTAATAATTTTCAATTTTTATTAGCGCTAAACTTTAGGGGGTTATTTCGCAAAAAATACAAAAAAATGCCGTCCAAATAGTGCTATCAGATGGTGGACCGATCAGTAATACAATAAAATTAGCAATAAAACATTTTGCAGTTTTTTTTTTCGCCAGTCAAGATTTTTCGAGGGCGGTATCCTTAAAATGATGATCTGAAATGGTTCAAAGAAGTTATGGATATGAGACATTTCGCTTCAAAAATGTGTCCTTTTTGGACGACAGGTGGTACAAGTGGCTCTAGGTGGCGAAATATTAGCATTCAAATTCCAAATATCGAAAATAATGTTTAGAACCCCTTTAGGGATCTAAAAATGACTAAAAAGGTCTTTTGGCAAACTTTTGATAAAAAACAGAATGTCCATAGGAAAAGGCCAACCTTAACCAATCTTACTTCCAGGCGACCGAAGGGAGCCTCCGGTGGACACAAAGTGTCCGCCAGCCACGCAGCTCAAGCAAACGCAAGCGAAGCGCGCTTGTACTTTTTATAAGGGTACAGTTATGATTCATTAATAACAAGCGCGCTTCACTTGCTTGCGCTGCGCGGCTGGCAGACACTTCGTGTCCGCCGGAGGCTCCCTTCGGTCCCCTGGAGGTGATATAATTATAAGGGAGATATCATCTCAAAATATGTCCATCTTAGTTTTAAAATCGTTATCACTCGAAAAATCACCAAATTTGTCAATTTTAAAATTTTCATGAGTAATGATGACTCATAACAAAGTGATGAGTCATCATATTTGGATGAGAGTTGAACTATATGTGAAATATGTTAGTATACAGATTCTATTATATCTCGTATAATGGCTGAGTTATGCCCGAATAACTGTGTTGCTTAACTTTTAAAAATGTGACAATGACGTCATAATTACATGATGAGTCAACATTTTGCTCTGAACTCAGAACTTACTGGAGCCATAGCCAAAATACTCCCACATGCCAAAAATCAGCTTTCTGCGCCCGCCAGTTTCTTCAATCAATTCGTTACATATATATATATATAGATTAATCGAGTTTTAATAGTAACAAGCGCGCTTCGCTTGCTTGCGCTGCGCGGCTGGCGGACACTTTGTGTCCGCCAGAGGCTCCCTTCGGTCGCCTGGAGGTGACATTGGTTAATTGTAAGGGAGATAACATCTCTAAATATGTCCATCTTAGTGTTAAAACCGATTTCACTCGAAAAATCACCAAATTTGTCAATTTTAAAATTTTTGATGCGTAATGATGACGTCATAACAGAGTGATGAGTCATCATTTTTTGATGAAAGTCGCATCATAGAGGTATGTTAGTATACAGATTCTATTAAAATTTCAGCCTTCTATCTCCTATAATGGCTGAGTTATGCTCGAATAACTGTGTTGCTTAACTTTTAAAAATGTAACAATGACGTCATAATTCCATGATGAGTCGACATTTTGCTCTGAGCTCAGAACTTACTGGAGCCATAGCCAAAATACTCCTACATGCCAAAAATTAGCTTTCTATGACCGGCAGTTTCTTCAATCACTTCGTTACAGATATATATATATATATATATATACACATACACAATAATCGAGTTTTAATAGTAAGGATGATAATAGCCCTACATCCTATGGAATGTAAATTCCTACATTAATTTTTGGAAGCTCTATTCATTCTAAATTAATGGATTATACGTTGTGCTAGGAATATGAATTATGATTCACAATTATCTCGAAATATTCGGGGTTATTGCTATGAGATAGAGGTTTGAAAATTTCAAGAGTTGTCCCATATCATTAGGCGATGAACATAGGACCATTTTATTTTCGATATCTTATAACTTGGTGATTTTATTCTGATCACCAAAAAAACAAACGTTTTTCGCCGTTTTTGGCCTTTTTTTCAGACATCGATAAAATTTACAATTTTGTCATTTGCACCTTTCTTTGGTCCTATGAGGTGGCAAATATGATAGATTATCTATGATTCGATTTTGGAAGCATTTCTTTCCTTGCTATGTCCTAAAAAATATTTTGAGTGACCTGATTTCTACCATTAAGATGTGCTAGCGATAAACGTAAAAAACAGACTTGAGACACTATCTCAAAAACTAGAAACAAGAATCAAAAATTGTTTGGAATGTGCAAGTATTTCTAGAAGGAGATACGTACCCACGCTTAACATCTCATAGCTCTACTTTCATCGTATGCTATAAGCCAAATCATATAATTTTTCGCGTGCTGTATCTTTAATAGAAAATATTCTATTGGCTATTAAATGGAATTACATTTGAATTTCTAGCTATCACGGTTTTCAAGATATAACTTCAACTGACCAAAATACGTTTCCATAGCAACACTATAGTGTAGTAACATTCCATGGAAAAATCCAATTTTTTGTATTAACGCTACCGTGTGGCGCCTTTGTATTAGGTATGATGAGGATTTTTCTTTGTGCTCAACTACCATAAACTAGTATGTTTATCTATGTTTATCAAAATATTCAAAAGAAATGTTTAACATTAGTGATATGGGTACAATTGCAGTATCTTACACCCCCCCCCACTTTTTGTACGATGGGCAAAATCGCTATATGCACCGTTATAAAACTCGTCGAAAGAAGCTTATAGAGCAAAAGATTTCAAAAATCGGTCCACAAACAAAAAAGTTACGACAAATTTCCTATCTAAGCCAAATCCTATAAGGAAAATTGTATTAGTCACTCCAGTCAAATTGCATTGGTTTATGCATTGCAAACTACCATAGTAATGCGCATACTAGATGTTGAGGTTAATCGCACTTCTTCAATTACGTATTCCTCTATATTGTTTATACTAGATGCGTTTTTTACCTCAACATCTAGTATGCGCATTACTATGGTAGTTTGCAATGCATAAACCAATGCAATTTGACTGGAGTGACTAATACAATTTTCCCTATAGGATTTGGCTTAGATAGGAAATTTGTCGTAACTTTTTTGTTTGTGGACCGATTTTTGAAATCTTTTGCTCTATAAGCTTCTTTCGACGAGTTCAATAACGGTGCATATAGCGATTTTGTCCATCGTACAAAAAGTGGGGGGGTGTAAGATCAGGGTTGCCATCTCCTCAGTCATAAAAAAAAGGACACTCAGGGATAGATCGAAGATTTAGAAAAACGATGTAAAGAGAGAGCGTAGCGAACGACAATAATGGCTGTCTGGGTGCTAGCACCCCAAGGAATTGTTTTGAATGTTTTTAGTGTGCTTCTATATCATTATATTGGATCTCTGATCCAATATAATGTTATAGTAGCACAGTTCTAAAATGAGTGCTGGTGTCCGGCCGTATGTGGTGTACAGACCTAAGTTTAAGAGATATCGGTTTGAATTTTTTTGTGAAGCTGCGGACATATATGTAAATTCTCACCTAGGGTTTCGATTTCCAAAATATGCTAAATCATGATGATAGACATTCTAGTATATAATCTACAAGTAAAACGTAAAAGGACAAGAATGAGTTTATAAGAACAAAAAGGACAAAAAGTGAAAAAAAAGGACAATAAGGACAAAAAGCGAAAAAAAAGGACAAAAAGGACAGCATATTTTAAAAAGGACAGGTAGCAAAAAAGAAGGACTGTCCTTTCTAAAAAAGGACGTATGGTAACCCTGTGTAAGATACTGCAATTGTACCGTGATATGACTATAAGAATTTATGGATTTTTTTAAAATTCAATTTTTCATTGCAATTGTTTATAATACTTCAACTTTCCATAGATTTAACATTTCCTTTCTTAGAATACATCATTCCATACCAGATATCACTTCATAGACATAAATCCTTAATTTCTACCGAGCGTTTCTAGTTAGAAAGTGCAAAACTTTGCATTACCACCTATTTACTGAATTTAGTCAGAATTTAGCCTATTTTTTGACTTTATTTTACATATTCAACTAAAACGTTGGAGAGGGGAATTAATTTGAAGATCTGTACGGTAATATTTAAGTATTATGTATTTAGATTCTATTGTAGTAACACCAAGTTTATAGAATGAACAAATTCTTAGAACGAAATCATCAAGTTTGGGTTCGGGAGGATTGCAATTTTATTTATTAATGAATATCGCATTTCCACAAGTTCTTATTTATCCACGGTTCAAACCAACATTAAATTAATATTAACTATATAAATTCATTATAATCAATTTTGGAATAGATTTCAAAATATCATTAATTGTATATCAATGGTAAATCCACCATGTTATAAGCTCTGAAAAAAATTATTTTTAATGCAATTGTTCAGCCCAAAATAGGCAGATTTGTAAAAATTATATATGTTTGTATTTGTTCAAAACTTCTCAAACTTTTACATCCTGGTCCATGGTCCAATTATAAACGGAAAAAGTAGAAACTACCTTCCAATGCGAATATTATTATCCATGGTTAAAGTATGACACATTTGAGTGTTCTTACCCCATAGACGAAAAGTTGACTCATCACGAAATGGTGACGTCATTGTCACCTTGTATTCAATTTGAAATTTCAGATTTCGCACATAACTTTGCCATTTTAGGTGATAGATTCCTCAAAATTTAATTTCCATCCATCGAATATGATGATTCATCACTCCAGCTAGTAAAATCTTTGGCAGATTCCTCTTAGTATGAAGTAACTCGCAGATTTGATCTGTTAATTAATGATGATCAATTCGTGGTTAATTCATTTAAGGAATTTAGCTGCTTTTAACCTCAAGAATTTATCTAATACATATTTCACACGATTTGTGTTGGATACGAATAGGAACTAAAGTATGTTAGTGGCTATCATTTGCTAGGAGCTAAATTATATATATACGCATGGTATGAGTGTGATTAGCATAACACCTATTATTTTCAAAATCTTTCTTCTTTTTTAATTCTTTTATTCTCCATTTCTTTTTGTTTTAATGCAATAGAATTTTTTTGCACTAATTCAAGTGAGTTGATATATATTTAGTATTTTTTAATATATATGCTATGTAAAATAAATTATTTATTTATGTTTATCACCGCCGTCCTGAAATTGTATTGTTTATGGCAAATTCAATTTTGCTTATGAACCTGTCCGAAATTTGCTAATTAATAACTGCCTGATGTATTTTAATATTATGGAGTATGAATATCTTTTTTCTGACAAATTATTGTCCCATTCAGTATGATGTGAGACTCGTTTATGATAACTTTGTCCTTATCTTGCACCTTCACGCATTGAATGTCTGAACGTCTGTCAAATAGAGATGTCTGTTTCAAGTAATCCATTTTGAATAATTAAGGTTGGCCTTTCCTATGGGCATTTTGTTTTTTATTAAAAATTTGCCGAAAGTCCTTTTTAACCATTTTAGGATAACTAAAGGGGTTCTAAACAATAATTTTGATTTTTAGAATTTCAATCCTAATATTTCGCCACTTAGAGCCACTTGTATCACCTGGTGTCGCCTATAAAAGGACACATTTTGTCTCATATCCATAACTTCTTTGAACCATGTCAGATCATCGTTTTAATGCTGAATTCGTGCTCAGCACTATATTTCCAGCAATTTGATATATATATTGGACATATTTGGAGAAATTCCTTGGCTGCGGGTTCCTAACAACGGCCAGGAATGTGAAAAAATTTCTGGTCGTTGCTATGCACGGACATCCAAAAACTTCTCCAAATATGGTCAATATATATATATCAAATTGCTGGAAATTTAGTGCTGAGCACGAATTAAGTATTAAAATGATGATCTGACATGGTTCGAAGAAGTTATTGATCTCGAATTCCGGTGGACACTATCGAATGTGGTTATTTTTGGGTGGCCAGTCAGCAATGACCATTTTTCCCACTTTTGATGGAGAAAATTTTGATATACCATATTTTGAAGTTAGGTACTGCTATATGTTGTCGAATAAGGATATTTGCATGTTATTTAATATTCCAAAACAGTTAAAACTAATGGAAATTGAGGGACATATATAAATATTATCTAAATCCTATTTTCTGAGACTTCTTTTCAGCAATTATAAAGGTGATAACTTTTTGTAAATTCAACATAGGGACGAAAACTTAACGGTTTCTGATAGATCTCGAAGAGTAGAACATAATGAACAGACATAATTTTGATAATACAAATAAAAAGAGAATTAAGAAAAAAATAGTGTAAAAATTAGTAAAAATAAAATTCCTCGGCTGTTTTGGTGTGAATTTTTAACAATTTTCAAAATTTCAAAAATCTGTCTGTTCATTGATCATCGATTTATGAATGAATTTGAAAAGTTTCTAATGGATTGTAAGCATATTGTTTCCGATTTCTTACTTGTAAAATGACCAAATTTTTTTGAAATTTTTTTTATCTCTTTAATTATTTCAATTATTAATGCAGTTTTGCAGATAACTCTGCGATTCAAATCTGCACTGAAAAAATTTAATGAATCGGTTGAAAAAGTCAAAAGTTAGCTATTATAGGAAAGGCCAACCTTAACTACATTCTTTAACTTGGCTTTTATGGCATTTCGCACGTCTCCATCATCCATCGGTATGTAGTATTCTGCATCTACTTTTGGAGGGTTGGCTGAAACTCGAATGGTATGGCACGCTGCTTTTCTCCAACGATGATCACCTCAGATAAATTAATTCTGGAATTCGAATACTATCTCTCCTTGATTATCTACAGGATTTAATATGATATTTTGGTGCCAATTGATCGATTCCATTGAATAATCATACTTGATGATGACTGTCAGGTAAGGCTAGCCCACCCAGATAGATGTAATGAATTTTTCGTAAGTTTATTGCGAAACAAAGGAATAATTGTTGGTGTCAGGTACGTCATATGAATTCCTAGCATGTCGATATGTAGCCATCGAGTTAATGAATGTTGTGTAAAACCTGAAATTCGCATTTTGATTTGGATTAGTCCACCCAGATAAATGTAATGAATTTTTCGTAAGTTTATTGCGAAACAAAGGAATAGTTGTTGGTGTCAGGTACGTCATATGAATTCCTAACATGTCGATATCTGCCATGGAGCATCGCAGAATTGAATGAATTGATCAAATTTTTAAAACATCGACCGACTGTAGGTTATTTTATTTTTCTCTGTAGTGTCTCAAAAAATTTTTCGGCATAAAATAAAATGCCTTGCGCTCGGCGGCAAAGATGGCAAATCATGCGCCTTGAAAGGAACGTGGAGGACGTGGAGGTCTTGGAAATTAGAGATCATTTGAGAGTGAGTCTCTTAATCATAATGCGTTTTAGTTTATCTAATGACTATATTCGTAGCTACTTCTTAATCAAATAAGCGGCTATTATTCTGTCTTTTTGCAGCCCAGAGAAATCCATTGCCATAATTAAATATCATGTCAGATAATGCCTGGATAATCGTCGGATTTGCACTTCTAAGTCTTCATAGGCGTCATATGATCAGTTCACAATGAAGTTTAATGATCTAAGCGAATTGTTCACACCTTTTCTTCTATACAATATAGTGTCATTGTTATCAATACTTCAAAGCAACGGAACTATTGACATGTTAATTTCCCGCATAATCTGAATTTAGAATCATTTCATTTTATATCACTCCCCTCTTGAAATGCATAATTTTATTTGAGCTAATTTAAGCCAGGATATCACTTCTACCGGCTACCAGCCCAAAAGAGCCGCAACCTCACCTGAGGCCGCAACCCCAGCAGAGGCACCAACCCCAGCAGAGGTAACAGCCCCAGCAGAGGCCGCTACCCCAGCAGAGACCGCAATCCCAGCAGAAGTTGCAACCCCAGCAGAGGCAACAACCCCAGCAGAGGCAACAACCCCAGCAGAGGCAACAACCCCAGCAGAGGCCACAACCCCCCGTAATGAAGGTTCTCCCGATAAACGTTGTCCCAATTTTTTAACTAGAGGCCTCTCCAAAGGTCTCCAAAAAAAGACACAAATGTTAATATGGTCAGCCTATTAGACCTTTCTTACTCATATGTACTCCTCATATGTACAATTTCGTCCTTTCGATAAATAGAATGCCCAACCACTCTCCTCCACCCATTCTCCTCACCCATTCTCCTCGACCCACTCTCCTCCACCCATTCTCCTCGACCCACTCTCCTCGACCCACTCTCCTCGACCCACTCTCCTCGACCCATTCTCCTCCACCCACTCTCCTCCACCCACTCTCCTCCACTCACTCCTCTATATTTCCCCCCAAATTTATTTTTTGTCTCCTACTTTATTTTTTGCCCCCTACTTTATTTTTTGCCCCCTTAATTAAACTACTCCTGTAAAATAAATCATATTTCTATTATTCGGGAATTTAGGTAGTTTGAACTCATTCTCACATTTTTCTCAAATATTGGGCTGGATCAAGTTGTGATCATCAGTAACAAATGCTACTCCAATTTTTAAATAATTTGCTTCTAAACCTTTGTTTCAAAGTGTTTTGTTTTCATTAGTTTAAGACCGAAATCCATTTAAATAAAATTCCTGATGAAAGTGATAAATTTGTAACAATCGTGACGCCATCATGCTCATATCCCTATTTAATTCGTGAAAATTGATGCTAAATTATTTGTATTATACAAAAAATGCTTATTAAGTTTTAACTGCTATTATCCATTATGGAATTTATCAGTGCTTTAGTTTCAAATTAATTGAACTGCTCTATTATGGTACAAGGATACGAGATACATAGTCGAATGAAATATTACATTTTATCGATGCTATCCTTTGTCCAGACTCCTATTCCTAAACAATGGATGCTATTTAGTTGAACTCAAATAAAGGTTGTAAGTATCAGTAAACTACCTACATGCTCTATCTGCCTCTTGCTAGACAACTAATTGTCATATATTTAATTCCTGTGTCTCATTTATTAGTTTTCTCTTCA
The DNA here is from genome assembly GCA_963281255.1 of Aphrocallistes beatrix. Classification (NCBI taxonomy): domain Eukaryota; kingdom Metazoa; phylum Porifera; class Hexactinellida; order Sceptrulophora; family Aphrocallistidae; genus Aphrocallistes; species Aphrocallistes beatrix. The sequence continues at coordinate 2,236,384 of OY725489.1, forward strand.
TGAATGAAATATTTGTATCACCCGTGTATTACTGCTGCATATAATATACACATTATATTCAGTTTCTTTTCCTAGTTGTAACTATAGCAATTCGTGTCCAATATTTCATTACTTTCATTTACGTATTATATTTAGTCCAAATAGTTTCTACTTGTAACACAATTATTGCTGTAAATTTTGCAACAAATTGATCCTTATTTGAGACTTGCATTTATTTGTATTTGTGGGAGAAAGAGAGTTGCACGCGGGCCGACTTTTCTTATCATCCCACGGGCTGTGCAGGCCGAATATAATAGTTTGCGGGCTCCGTGGGCCGGAAATCTTCGCACGACTCCCCGCGATGGCAACCAAGACGACGTTTTTAATTGTCACAACTACCAATTAAGGAATACTTACGTAAATGGAACTGTGTTTGTTTCCACTTATTTGTGTTTGCAGAAACTCATTCCCATAAAAGGATTCCCTAGTGTAGTCTACTTATTTTCAATTTTCGGCCCACGTAGAACTCTGGGGAAACGAGGTCCTCTCCAATCTTCTGCTGTTGTGTAATGATGAGTGTACATTACACAGAGAATTGCTACTATGTTTTCTATGTAAGCTTGAGATAGGACTAATCAACAACGGACACAGTGACAAGGTACAACGAGAGTTATACTCTGTATTATCATCTCAACTCCTACAACCTTTTATCCCGATTTGATTTAAATCTATTCTACACAGCAGGGGTGGGGTTGGTTAACCGATTTAATGGTTCGGTTATTTTGGTTTCCTTAAGGGCGGTTAACCGGTTAACCGATACCAGTATTATTTAGTTGAAATATGGATTTTGGACTAAGCTTTAACCTGATATTGAAAAAATTGATAATTTTCAGTGGTCTCGAGATATACTTTGTGGTTAGAAAATAGGAATTCTATTACATATAAAAATTTTTTTAAAAAAAAAGTAATATTCTTGAATCTCCTTCGAAAAACAAAGAAATTAGTGTGAATATTTAGAAAATAAAGCAGATCGGCTAACCGATCTAAGATTTCCTTAACCGTTAACCGAGATTGACTGCGGTTAGCCGGTTAACCGGTTAACCGAATCCAGCCTTGTACACAGTAAAATTAGCTTCATTAGAACGGAGAACCTCACTCATATGCTTCCATTCTCCATTAATGAGGGATTCAATAGTTTGTGTTAGAGAAGTATATTATAGAATTCACAAATCCATTGCTCTTCTAGAAATTATAAAATGCGACTGACATTCAAAACCTATCAAAGCAACTAATATGACCCCTGCTACCCATGAGAATGAGATTTGGGAATTTTGGTTGAAGTGAGCCTATCTCACTGTCTTATAAATCTAGGGCTTAGTTCTACACGCTTTTAATTCGATATCAGACACTACCTTAACTTCATTATTAGACTTAGAGCTACGCAATCCGAGAAAGAAATCTGTAAGTCACATATGCATGCCAATCACTAGTGTTTTAATTCAAGATGGAACACCTAGTTTGTTCGTCAGCAAAATGCCCTTAGGATACAGGTATATCATCACTAGGCGAAGTAGAGATGACCGTATCTTTTGGAGATGTAAGACAAGCCACGTGAAGCAATGAGATCGTATCAAGCAGAGCAGACGAGCATAGCCATCCACCATCTGATCAGGCTGGGATTACAGCTAGTGCTGCTAACTGAAATTAAAATCGATCAATTTCAATTTCAGTTGAAGACCAGGGTCTCCTTGGGGGAGCTACACCACAAATTCCTCATAAAATCTAATATAATGATGTTGTTGTAAAAGAATACCATGGCCTGCACCAATTTTTATGAGCAGTCGGTGCCCTAAGAGGGATTTGTCTGAAAGTGAGTGTCCATCTAGAGAGGGATATATACTGTACAAATAGATAAATTGTGAGACAGTAGGTGTCGAGACATCTAGAACACCACCGGTGGTGCCGGCACTGAATATATACAGTCGACTCCGCTTGATAGAGTCACTGTCAACCGCTTAATCGGGCCAAATTTGGTAGGACTGGAAGAGCTCTCACACCTAGAAGCTAATACAAAATATTTTCGGTTAATAGGGTCCTCCGCTTAATCGGGGCAAAATGTCCTCTGACCGATGGCATATTTCATTACTAGGACCATACTAGTACTAATACTTGTTATGTTTAGCCACCAGAGTATGCAAAATTCAGTTTCAGTTTCAGTTTCAGTTCGAAAAAAGGATAAAAACTCTTTCATTTGAATTTCAGTTTCAGTTAGCAGCACTAACGACAACTTGCAAAGTAATCGATAAAATTAAAAGCAAAATAAAGGAAATATCGACCCAGTACCGGCAGTATATCAGCAACAATTGATAAATTTCAGCTAGCGATAATCTGAACGAAGTAGATGTAAAATTGACATCAGAAGTAAATTAAGAAGTAAATTCAGTAGTAATAAATCGAAAAATATCAAAACTTGGACTTCAGATTGTCGATCGGGAGGATTTTTTTCTGTTGTTTCATGTGTCAAACAGCAGCATTACCTTTTGTACCTGTTCCAAATGTACGCTTAGCGGCAAGAAGTAGAAGCCACAGCCCAAATCTACCAAGGGTTGATGAATTTGTAACCTACTTTGATGAAACATGCCTCGTGAACAATTTCTCTCTCCGCTTATGGATTGTCTATATGAAATTGGTTCCAACTGTCAAAGAACCAAGGATCATATTGAAGGTTAGCACAACAAACTTAAACGTATCGCCAAAATCTCACCCCAATGTTTATTAATTAATTTAAATACTCAAACAGGAGCATGCGAATACTGAAGTTTCAATTGTTCAGCTAAAAGTAGACCCCCAGACTCCCCAAAAGAGCCAAGAAATACATTGTAAAAGACATTAAAATGTAACTCCTGAAAAACAGATTGTTTCAAGATACTAATACGCTTTGGGAATATGTTGGAGCCATTTCAAATGTCAAAGCCTGCACAAAAAATCTCTAGTTTACTATTTGAATAAGCAAACTGGAATATTAAAATCCTAAAAATGTGTTATAAGGGGAATATACGTAGATTTCGACAATACTGGATTGTGAAATTCTGAAGATAAATGCTATTCAAGTCAACATGTATATTTACTAACCAAGGAGATTTATTAACTGAAACAAACAAAATGTATACGTATACTTCATCAATACTATGGATGAATACAATTTCAATAATGGAATCATTTAACCTGGTGGGCTAAGATTGCTACTAATATGTTTATCACATTATTTTAATTATAATTAAATAATGTAAAATTCAAATTTTAATAATTCGTTCAAAAATCAATATTTGAATTTGGAATGTGATGCACAAAATACACCAAGGCTGGAATAAACGTAGTTTAGAGGGAAAGTTTGTATCGTCAATATTTCATGAGTTACTATTAACTAAAAACTGAGACCAGATTTGGTGTGTCACTGCTAGCTCATTTTGTCAAAATTTTAACTTTAAATGAAATACACCAACTCTCTTCTTTCCACTGGTGTAATTATTTTTGATATAGGACGAATACTTTCCGAGTTAGAGTGGTTAAGTGTGACTTCGAATCCGCCGTTAAGATTATACTCGTTCTGGTTAGTCAGTTTGGAAGATGCGCCCGGATATCATCTTTTGACTCATTCGTTACCAATTGTTTTATTAGGAAGCTCTTTTCGCCCTATACGAGTAGAATGAAAATATACAATCATTTTGTTAAGAAAATACAAACAATTTCGACAACCAGTCAATACCTCAACCAATTTGGACAAACCAACCACAAATACAGGGCTACACGTAAAACTGTTACTAATTCAAACTATCAAATTTCTTGAATAATCTCTCAAAATCTTAAAAAATTATCTAATCTTATATATTAAAACGTAATGTTCTTTTTTGTTTTGTTTGCGAGAATTGGTTGAGGAACTGGGAGGTGCTAGAAACGTGAAATTTGGCACACAGGTGAGTAATAATGAAACTAGAAGGGTGTTCGAAGATCAAAGCGAAATGTTCACACCTCGCCGAGATAGGTGAGAAAATGTGCTGACCAATCAAATTCGATTATTTTGGAATGTTATGATTATTTTAGAAATACATTGAGCTCAAATAGTAGTGACTTATACATACAATCAAAAGGACTATTTGTGATTGAAATTCATTGGTTCATGTGAGAACCAATCAATTATCAGACTTTTATAATGCGATCCACACGATTCTATTTCATATACATGATTGAATACAGCTATTTTGAGTCTATAATTTGATTGTTAAAAGTTATTTTATGATCGAATTGATTGATCATAGCATATAACACACTTTAATTGTTGCTAACGACATGGACTGAAATAGGTTGATTATTCAGGTATAATAATCTTTAGTATGTGAAAGTTCTCATCCTATGTATGTGTCTCAAATGATAGTGAAATTAAGGATATTTCGATTTGTCTATTGTATTCCTGAGAAAATCAGCTTCCAATTTGTATTTTGTTTATATAAGGGGACAATTATTGTTGTTCCTACATTATACTTTTGTGCATCGGTTTAGGGTAGTGACGAAAAGTTGGAATCTTTCCATTGAAAATAGCTTAAAATTAATTTTGTGGAATAAAGGTTGTGAAAATCGTAGAATAAGGTCATTAAATGTTTAAATAATTAAGAACCAATGTGAAAAAGTAAAAGGGAGGTGTTCAATAGCATTGCTCGTGTTGAAAAATATCATGCCACTATTAGTGGATTTTGGTTAATTTTCGACACTTAAAAAGTGGGACAAAAGTGGTAGTAGTAAACCGCAAAACACATTACTCCCTCAGCCTAAAACTAGAATACTGAAAAGTCAGTCTATATGTTAGTTGAAGCGTAGAATTCGATGGTGGCATCAATTTTTATCTAAATTTGTTCAGAACTGAAATATACGAACCCCCAAAGTCATGTTCAAAGGGACTATATATCCTTACTATTAAAACACGATTAATATTTTTTTGTTTATATATAGTATATATCTCTGTAACGAATTGATTGAAGAAACTGCTGGTCATAGAAAGCTAATTTTTGGCATGTGGGAGTCTTTTGGCTATGGCTCCAGCAAGTTCTGAGCTCAGAGCAAAATGTCGACTCATCATAGAATTATGACGTCATTGTCACATTTTTAAAAGTTAAGCAGCAGAGTTATTCGAGCATAACTCAGTCATTAAGGAGATAGAAGGCTGAAATTTTAATAGAATATAAGCGCGCATCGCTTGCTTGTGCTGCGCGGCTGACGGACACTTTGCGTCAACCTGACCCCAGGCGCTCTTTGGGAGCCTGGGGTCACATTGATAAATTGTAAGGGAGATAGCATCTCTAAATACGTCTGTCCTACTGTTACATTCGATATCGAACGAAAAATCACCCAATTTTTAATTTTTAAAATTTTGATGCTTAATGATTACGTCACAATAAAATGATAAGTAATCATTTTTTGATGATAGTTGCATCATATGTAAGGTATCTTAGTATACATATTCTATTAAAACTTCAGCCTTCTATCTCCTATAATGGCTGAGTTATGCTCGAATGACTGTATTGCTTTACTTTTTAAAATGTGACAATGACGTCATAATTCCATGATGAGTCGACATTTTGCTCTGAGCTCCGAACTTAGTGGATTCATAGCCAAAAGACTCCCACATGCCAAAAATCAGCTTTCTACGCCTGGCAGTTTCTTCAATCAATTCGTTACAGAGATATATGCGTACACACACATACAAACAATAATCGAGTTTTAATAGTAAGGATACACACACACATTAATCGAGTTTTAATGGTAAGGATGTCTACTAACATACCTCACATATGATGCAACTATCATCAAAAAATGATGACTCATCACTATGTTATGACGTCATCATTACTCTTCAAAATTTTTAAAATTGACAAATTTTGTGATTTTTCGAGTGATATCGATTATCACAGTAGGACAGACATATTTTAGATGCTATTTCCCTTATACTTAACCAATGTGACCCAGGCGACTGAAGGGAGCCTCCGGCGGACACACATTTAAAAAAGGATTACAAAACATTGCTGACTCTGCTGACTAATGAAAGAGCAATCTTATAAATTAAAACGCCAGGATTTTTTATTTGTTTTCCGAATTGATTGAAGAATTGTCAAGTCGTAGTGATACGAAAATTAGGATGTAGGTATCAAATGATGAATCTAGGATTAATTTCGAAAATCTAAGCGAAATTTTCACACCTCTGCAAAAAAAATGGAAAACAAATTTTCACACCTTTTCTATCCTTACTATTAAAACTCGATTAATGTTTGTGTATTTATATATATACTATATATATATATCTGTAACGAATTGATTGAAGAAACTGCCGGGCACAGAAAGCTAATTTTTGGCATGTGGGAGTCTTTTGGCTATGGCTCCAGTAAGTTCTGAGCTCAGAGCAAAATGTTGACTCATCATGGAATTATGACGTCATTGTCACATTTTTAAAAGTTAAGCAACACAGTTATTTGGGCATAACTCAGCCATTATAGGAGATAGAAGGCTGAAATTTTAATAGAATCTGTATACTAACACGTCTCACATATGATGCAACTATTATCAAAAAATGATGACTCATCACTTTGCTATGACGTCATCATTACTCACCAAAATTTTAAAAATTGACAAATTTGGTGTTTTTTCGAGTGATATCGATTTTATAACTAAGATGGACATATTTAGAGATTACATCTCCCTCATATTTAACCAATGTCACCTCCAGGCGACCGAAGGGAGCCTCCGGCGGACACAAAGTGTCCGCCAGCCGCGCAGCGCAAACAAGCGAAGCGCGCTTGTACGAAATAAATGACTACACTATCACAATAGAAACCATTGTACGACACTACAATAGATCGTCATTGTTATTGATATTTCAAAGCCACAACTTATGTTTGATATCTTAAATGTATTATAGTGTTTGGCAATAAAAAAAGATTATCTGCATATTTTGACACCTTTATATATATATTTTCACACCATTTGATGAATTTTGAAAATAATGCTAGAGACTAGCTTCCAACGTGTGACATGGGGTTTTTAGGGGGTGTAGATTTCGAATATCATATTTTCAGATCTATATGATAAATTATTTGTTTACTTTTGTTTACATTAGATACATAAAGTAAACAAAACTCAAAAATATGCTAGAAACTTGCGTTCAACGGTTGGCATGGGGTTTTCAGGGGTGTAGATTTGGAATATCATATTTTCGAGTAAATTTGATGATCAATTTGTTTACTTTTGTTTGCAATAGATACATAAAGTAAATCAAAACTCAAAAATAGGCCAGAGATTAGCTTCCATCGGTTGACATGGGATTTTTAGTGCTGTAGATTTTGAATATCATATTTTCGGATCCATACGAAAATGTTTCGTTGACCTTTATTTAAAGTATTTATATAAAGGAAAAAATCCCAAAATATGTTAGATTGAGTAACTTCAGTCGTCCGCAGGGTGACTCTGCGGACACGCAGTTTCCGCAAGCCGCGCAGCTCAAGCAAGCGAAGCGTGCTTGTGTTTTATTAATACAGTTGGCTTTGATTTTATTGACCAATAGGGACTCCACTTAACTCAATGCATATAAACAAGATAGAATCACAATCAACTTGAAATTTGATTAACAGAAAATAGTTTGAAACTCAATTAAGTTCAACTTTTCCTCTGGTAAACCGAAATTTTGTCCCTGGAAAACTCGAAAGACCAGGAAATTTCGTCCGGAGGAATTTCGTATCCGGAATTTTGAGGAAGTGGGTACTTTTGATGTGGAAATAGGATAAGGAGGCCAAAGGCCGAATTGTAAAGGAGGAATGGAGCTCGAAACCAGGTTAAAGGAGGCATTTGAGGTGTAGAATTTAGCTATTCACGTGATATCATGCGATTTTAGGCGCATAACAATGTAATCATGGGATTTTGCCAACCGTCAATAGCTACATTTTGTAGCTCAATGCTCTCGCAGTGTGATAATATAATCGACGGAGATGGCTCTCATCACCCAAACATAATTTCAATTTCTTTTGTTTTTCAATTAGATGGTTTTTTGTTTTATTAACATCACTTTCTAAAATATGAAGTTTTAGAAATTAAGGATACCGCCCGTGAAAAATCCTTAGGTTTGGCTTACAGCATAAATCAAGAAGAGAGAGATATAAAATGTTAAGCGTGGGCAGGTAGTGCAATTAAAAAATATTGAGACATGCCAAACAGTTTTTGGTTCGTATTTCTAGTTTTTGAGTTACAGCGTCTCAAAGTCGTTTTTTTTCCATTTTTCCCAAGCACATCTTAATGGTAAGCCCTCCTCCACTCTGTGAATTTTTTGAAACACATTTTTGGATCAAATGCTTCGAAAATTTATTCATATATAGTCTATAAAATTTGCTATCGCATAAAACCAAAAGAAAGTTAAAATAACCAAAATTGTTAATTTTATAGGAGTTTAAAAAAAAATTGCCAAAAAACCCCGATTTTCTTTGGAAATCAGCAATAAAATCACAAATTTATAAGATATCGAAAATCGAGTGGTCCTACGCTCATCGCCTAATGATATGGAACAACTCCTGAAATTTTCAAACCTATCTCAAAGCAATTTTGAGTTAAAACTTTTGAAAGACGTTCAATTTTGGAATTTTAAAGTCCCGAGATATAGGGATTTGAAGTTTTAACGTTTAGAACGATGTAAAATGAGCTCTTAAGGATACCGCCCTCAAAAATCTTGACTGGCGTAAAAAAAAACTGCAAAATGTTTTATTGCTAATTTTATTGTATTACTGATCGGTCCACCATCTGATAGCACTATTTGGACGGCATTTTTTTGTATTTTTTGCGAAATAACCCCCTAAAGTTTAGCGCTAATAAAAATTGAGGGCAAATAAAATCCCAACAAAATAGCTCTACAAGGGAGTTCATTTATATAATCCTCGGGAAATCGCAAGTTTGATCTCAGATATTTAGCGATCACTGGGTCAGAAATAAAATTCTGATCGTTTCAAAAAAAATTTGTTCGGATCCGACCATTTGTTCTTGAGATATCGCATATTATAGGTAAAGTTCGGCCATAATATCCCTCTAAGGTCCCGAAAGAGGCTGATGTCATATCTTAAAAACTATTGTAGATATATCATATATTATATCCTTAAATAAAAGGATATATGCGAAAATATATAGGTTCCTCGAACATTCCTTTGTCAAAAAATAAATAATTCTAGACTTATCATTGATTTAATTGTAATACAAATTCTATGGAGAACTTTGAATCTATTAGAAAATGGCGAATCTAATCATTCAATATGTGTCCAAATTTAGCTATTATGCTAAATAGTGAATACAATCGCCGTTAATAATATATACAGAAAAATTGGAGAACTTTTGATAATTATTTTGAAAGTTCTGGCCTTGGACCTCGCAGATTCGGTCAAAAACCCCCATTTAGGGTCCAAAAAGAGATATCTCTCTATCTTTGTAAATACAAGTCCAAATTCTTAGTTCTCACTTCCTAATATACTTTTAACAAGTGTACATATATGATTCTTTGATAATAATTGCACCACACCCTATGGAATGTTAAGTTTTAGATTTTTGTCATATGATGACGTAGCATTTTTCGAAAATCCTAACTTCGAAACTAAAAGTCGTAGACTTTCGCTCTAACTTCCTAATATACTTTTTGGAAGCTTTTTATTCATTCTAAACTGATAGATTATACTTCGCAGTGCCAGGAATTTGAAATATTATCTACAATTATCTCAAAATATTCGGAGTTAGGGGCCTCAAGGAAATTTGTGGATTTTCAGGGTACTTTTGCTATTTTTGGTAAATATTTGGCTTTAATATACCTAAATCAGCAGTATGGATGCGAATAAATGTCTGTGGATGCTTATGTGCATTATTAATAACTCATTTTACATTCTTCTTAACACCTAAACTTAAAATCTCTATATCTCGGGACTTTAAAATTTCAAAATTGACCGTCTTTACAGAATTATTTCTCAAATTTGGTTTGAGATAGAAGTTTGAAAATGTCAAGAGTTGTTTCATATTATTAGGCGATGAACGTAGGACCACCATTTTTTGGATATATTCTAACTCGGTGATTTTATTCATGATTTCCCAAAAAAAACAGACATTTTTGGCCCTTTTTTGGCCCTTTTTTTTCGGACACCGATAAAATTTACAATATTTGTCATTTTAACTTTCTTCTGGTCCTATGAAGTTGCAAATATGGTAGACTATCTATGATTCGATTTTGGAAGCGTTTGATTCCTTGGTATGTCCTAAACAATTCATTGAGTGCCTAAATTTCTACCATTAAGATGTGCTAGCGGAAAATTTAAAAAACAGACTTTGAGACACTGTATCTCAAAAACTAGAAATGAGAATCAAAAACGGTTTGGAATGTGCCAGTATTTCTTGATGGAGATACCTCCCCACGCTTAACATCTCTTATAGCTCTACTTTCATCGTATGCTGTAATGCAAATCATATGTTTTTTCGAGGGCGGTATCCTTAACGATAAATAAAAGCGTCCATAGGCATTTAATCGCATGTATACTAATGAATTAGATGTATTCCAACAGATTTTGGTGAAAATAACAAAATTATACTGAAAATTCACAAATTACCTTGAGGCCTCTAACCCCGAATATTTTGAACCAATTAGGGAATATAATTCACACTCCTAGCACTACAAAGTATAATTCATCGGTTTAGAATGAATGAAGAGCTTCTGAAAAGTATATTAGGAAGTTAGAGCGACTGTCTACGACTTTTAGCTTTCAAGTTAGGATTTTCGAAAAATGCTACGTCATCACGTGGTAAAAATTTAAAACTTAGCAGTCCATTCCATGTAGTACACTTATTATTTAAGAATCAGATATATACCGTCTTGAAAAGTATATTAGGGATTGAGAGCTAAGAATTTAGGTGTATATTTCCCGGGATATGGAGGAATCTGTTTTTGGACCATAAATGGGGGGCTTTGACCGAATTTTGGAGATAAATGCTTTGAATAATCATGTTGAGTGCTTCAAAATTTCTGTATACATTGCTAGTGACTATTGCATTGTTTTTGAGTATAATAGCTACTTTGGGGAACTTATTTCATGACAAGATTCGCCATTTTCTAATATATTCAAAGTTCTCCATAGAATTTGTATTACAATAAAATCGATGATAAGTCAAGAAATATTTACTTTTTGACAAAGAGATGTTTGAAGAACCTATATATATATTATCATATATATCCTTTCATTTACGATTATAATAGATTATCTATCTTCAATAGTTTTTTAGCATTGACATCGAGCACTTTTGGGGCCATAGAGAGGTTCGATGTCCGAACTTTACCTACAATCTACTATAACTTACGAACTAATGGTCGGATCTGAACCAATTTTTTTTAAAAATGTTCAGAATTATTTTCTATACACAATAGCTAATATCACAACGGCCATTTCCCGAGCATTTTAGAAATGAAGTCCCTCATAAAGATATTTTTGATTGGATTTTAAGTGCCTCTTTTTCTAAATTCATCTGTTTTATAATATTTAAAGGGGCCAAAACCATTTTGGGGTTCATATAATTGAAAAATTATCAGATAAGTTGAAAATAATTGATGAATGCGCCCCAAATCCACGAATAACTTTCCGATTTTCAGTACGTTTGAGCTTTAGGTGCTCAGTTCTAGAATATCAAAATAAATACCGTGCAACAAGTACGATTAGATGGTAGACTACTCAATAATCCGATGGAATTAACAATAAAAAATTCACCATTTTTTTTAATTTCAGGTGATGTTTTTCGAGGGCGGTATCCTTAAATATTAGGGGAAGGTTTAAGGTTGACATGCAAACCTTGATCCTCCATGACACTTTAGATTCCTCTTTTTGCATTCTGTCAGGTTTCCACAGGATGAGTGCTTATAATGTACACAAATTGGTGCATCTTCAAACTCTGGAAATATGACTTTATACCCAAAACAAATAATGATAATTAATTCATTGAATGTCAAAAATCTGCTCTCTGTGCATGGCAGTTTTTTTCAATCAATTCTCTCTATCTCTCTCTCAATTGCGGCCACCCCGCTATTCCGAATTCCGGTCAATTGTTTTAGAACGAAACCAAATTTTTGACAATAAAATTCAAAACATTGTACAAGTAACCCGTATGAGATAATATATAATCCAGAAGAGGACATTAAGAGAGAATGCAACATGAATGTATGAACGAATTTTTTCAGAATTCACATAGAGGTCATTTACCAAAATATCTACAAAAAAGCTTGATGGTGTTCGAGGTCAGCATATCCTACAACATAATTTAGATGTGAAAGAAGTTTGAGAGGGCACAAATACTGGCACGCGACTAGTAATTGGGAAGAACCGTGTTGTAAATTAAATCTCCGCTCCTTATATCAATTCTTTCATCACACTGCCATGAGATTCGTTAATACTATTTTGTTGTTTCAGACCAAAAATGTACAAAGTATGTACCAGTTTTAATAGCATGCATGGCTACGAAAGGTGGAATTCGCAATGTGCTATATATAGATAAGATACTCACCGGTGTGTTGACTAAACGGAGCTAAAATTAGTATGTTATCACAACCTGCATATTAGAGATGATTTTAGCATATGGTTCCCAAGCACAACGATGCGAAATTGGAATTTAATAGAACCTATGACAGCTTGACGAAGTAATAATTATAGCAGATACGAATTATTAACTGTACGTAGAATACCCAGCATTTTATGGCTTCAGTTGCATAGAAAATGGTCGAGAGACATCCGCGATATTGGAGACACTGTATCCCCAGTGGGCATTCTACGGTTAAGGAATCTATCTTATATCTGCATTAAAACATATGCGTTTTGTATGCAAATCCTTACTATTAAACTCGATTAATGTTTATTTGTGTATAAACATATATACAGTTGACTCCGCTTAATAGGGCCACTGTTCATCGTTTAAAATAATACTGTATAAATAATACTGTATACTTAATGAGTCTATTTCAAATCTAAGCATGGCAGGAAGAGAATTCCTTCAGTACTAAATAGAAACCAGAGTCTAAAAATAAACAATACTGAATACTTAATTTGTCTATTTCAAATCTAAGCATGGCAAGAAGAGAATTCCTTCAGTACTAAATAGAAACCAGAGTCTAAAAATAAACAATACTGAATACTTAATTTGAGAGAATCCCTTCAGTAGTAATAGAGTCTAAAATTAGACATTTTACATGCATTATATGTAAGGATATATATGTAGTTGGTATAAATAGGGAAATAAAATGATAAAATTTATGGATAAATATATACAAACACAAAATACAATGTCTCCTTCAGAACAAGATATGTCTTCTTCGGAACAAGGAACTGTTCCAATATTTAGAAGTGCTGACCTCCCTCTGGTTAGAATTCCATTTCCCTTCGCTTCTAGTATAGAATCAAGTGACTCTGGCTTGTCTCAAGCAGTCACTAAAGATGATTGCGTATTCAAAGTTCCAAATACTCCAACTGATGTAATCCCTTTTTCAACCTCTCCTACTGAGCTCAGATCTACTTTCTCACAATTTGCCTTGTCTTCACAGACTTCCGAAGATTCGGATAATTCCAAGAAAGTTCCTTCTTTTTCTCTCAGAGGCAAAAGAAGAGTAAAAAAAGTCAACGTTGGGAAGTTTCGTAAAGGAGAAGGACTGAAAAGAAAATCATCTTTCACACCATTACCTGCAAAGAGACTACCATCAAAACCGACATCCGAACTATTCAAACAAGTAAAGTTCCCTCATCCAACTAAATTCATAAGTATCAAATTGCGTAAAGATGAAACTTACTCATTTCGTGATCTATTAATTCCCCATGGTTCTCAAATTATTGACATGGACTTACTTAGCATGGTATTCTCTCTATTAAGATACACTGAACCAAAATGTACAGGACCACTCAATCTATATCAATACGCCTTTCGAGATGGCATACAGTCATATTTGTTATTAAAGTGTAGCTATTGCCATCTTGTTATAGCCGAATTCCCAACTTCCCTGCCTATTGGCATGCAACCCACGGAATCCGTGATTGACCCCCAAATGCTATCCCGGAAAAAGTCGGAAGTGAACGCGAGGGCTTTATTAGCACTGCACTGCACCTCTCTCAGTTGGAATGATTTCTTACTCTCGTGCAATCTCCTTGGGATACAGAATACCTGGAAGCGAATGAACAAAGTTTCCCTCTTGAAATTGGTCCAATCAGCAAATACAATCTGTCAGCAATCCATGTCCATGTCAACTAAACTTGTACACGACACAGCCGACACGTCAAATATCCCAGACTGTAAGAATTGTACTGTAAGTTACGACAGTTCATGGCATCAGAGAGTCCATTATTCGAATCAAGGATTCGCGCCTGCAATTGAGGTATATAGCGGTAAGGTATTAGACGACATCCTCTATGAACGCGTGTGCAGCAAATGTCTCAAATGGACTGAAGAGAGGAAGAAAGACAATCCAGATGAGTATGGCGAATACTGGAAGAAACATTCCGGCGAGTGTCCGGCAAATTATTTCGGGACTAGTCAAGGAATGGAATCTTCAGCTGCACTTGAAATTTGAGGTAGATCTGTCACCAAACATTCTCTTGCTTATACTACATATGTAAGCGATGGAGACTCAAGCTCTTCAAGCTGTTACGAGAAAGCGATCCGTACAAAGGTTTGGAAAATCTATGAAAGGAGTGCATCGGGCATGCGCAAGGGAGATTAAAAAAGGCAATGAGGAAGAAAACCACGAAAACTTTAACATCCAAACCAATACCCGGTTCAAAGGTTCAGAGGATTGGCCATCTTTATGCACTTGTTATCTTTCAGAACAGAAGGAAACAGCGATAGACATTCGAAAGGCTCTCTATACACTACTCGATCATTTGGTTGAGAAGCATGAAAGTTGTCCGTTTTCAAAGAGCTCTTGGTGCTACTTTCAAAAGACTCTTGCACTTTCAGTCGAAGATAGCTCTATTACACCTCCCAAACTGCGACTATCCTATCTGAATGGAGATGAGTTATCACGACTGCAGGATGTTTTTTTGAAGTTTGCAAGCCTAGATATGTGTTCCGCATTGACGCTTGGTTTAACACAAAATGCCAATGAATCCTTACATTCAGTTCTCTGGCACAATGCTCCTAAGGGAAAACGGGTAGGACAATACTCTCTCCAAGCTTCTGCGTCACAATAGCTGTGTCAACTTTCAATGAAGGCTCATTGATACTCGCATCAATCTTAGCGGATATGGGGTGCAATGTACTAATGTGACTCTAGCTCACCTCGTAACGATGGATAAGGAACGGAATAGATGCAAGAGAAAGGCTGTTAAGGATACTCAGAAAAGACGCAGGCGTCTTCTGAAGAGTCAATTCCTGATTGCCAAATCTTCAAGGCGTTGGTAAAGTTGGTATCACACTGGCTGTGAAGATGAATGGTTAGCGGATATAGGTGATGACCCTTATATCTGTAGGAAATGCGAGCAAGAGTGGAATAAAGTATAATCTACACATCTCTATCATTTCTGTAGTATCATGCCATCATTAAAATAAACATATATCCCTTTGTTCTTTAATAAAATCGGTAATATATACATTAATTCGGAAAACAATGCATCAAATTATTAGGAGCTTTTTTTGAAAATATGAATATAATCCTTTTTATTAATACGCATATAGTACTATATGATAAAATTAAAATATCAATATAAGATACAATTGCTTGGAAGTAATCCGCTTATTGGAATTGAAACAAACAGAGCTAATCGGATCAAATTTATCACAATCAAGATACAATTCAATTCCAATTATATCAGGAGAAATTATAATGAAATTAGGTCAATTCGGGTAAATGGTGTCTAAATTTTGACTACAAAAAATTGTGTAACTGTGGAGGAGTACTCAGGAGTCCAAATACGTACAAATATTGTATAAAGGGTGGACAGTGGTGTAGCTAGGGATTGAAGCTTGCCAGGCACAGCTGGGGCACAGGTAAATTATTTCAGGGTGAAACACGACGGCGCTATAGAGTCGATTACCAATACCTTACACATTGATGAAAGTACCAAACTATAATGTTTAATTAGCACACGCGGGCTAATGAACACTTCGTGTTCTCAGAGTCGCCCTGGTAAAAATAAACACTTTCAGAAGTCCCTACAGGTGCCGAATATTGTTCATCTTCACAAATTCATTTCAAATATGAATGACATAAGAAATAAGTAAACCAAACATACCAACTTGTATAATTGAAAATGTCCTTCGTCAGAAAACAAGGACTGAGAAATAATCATTTATCGCGAAACACTAACGTCCCGCCCTCAGCTTAAGTGATCCTACTTTTCATCCTTATCTGTTGATTGGTCCTTTGGAGAGAAGGCATTCCTCCCCTCGCCACTAACGTGCCCCGAAGCCCGGCGTTTTAACCTCTTCGTTCAGAATCAAATGAGAGGAGTATCAGACTGAGGAGATTGTTATCACTGATACTTTCGTTTGTAGCGCCCGTACGCAAATAGACCCATCCAAGGCTTCTGAGAAAATCAGAGAGGAATAGGGCCTAGACCCATGAATGAATATAAATCACGTGCTATAACTTTAATTCTGTGAATATAGTATTATCTAATTCGATATAACATTGGTATGTAGTAAGATTTTTAAAACATCAATTTAGGGTGTGGAACGTGATCTGCGGACCGGCGGATTAATCTAGAAGTTAAATCTCTTGATAGTGCTATTTGATTGTTTAAAACCTTTATTGGTGTGAAAATTACCATACAAATCAAAACTAAGACACAAAATTCATAATATACCACATGTATTGAGGTATTGAAAAGTACTAGGCACATGTACCTATCCATCTGGGCGCATGCGTCAATCTACACAAGAATAGAGATGCCTGAATTGGTCTTTCTTCGGCCTAGATACATAGATATCCGCAGATAGGTAGAGCTTTGAACGATAAACGATAAACTGTTTCGAAGATAATGCAGATAATACACTCGATTAGTAGCCAGGGCAATTATTGTTTCTGGGACCGTCAGGCGGATGATTATTTACTTATCACAAAAATCCAAGTGCGAAATATCATCCGAGGTGTCGTAATTTCCCTGGTGCCGCGCGTCCGGTGAAGACCAGCCAAAATGGGGACGCCGCCTCAAATATTCTAGGGTCGCACCGAATAGTTCGATGCCTGATTAGCTTATTATATTTCGAGGGGGGCTACTAATCGATAATACGTATACGGTCATACGGTATTTGCATTGAGATAAAATACTAATAATTACTTTCTTTCGTCTCTTCCATCTCCCTTGCCCTCCTCCTCCAATAGCTTCTTTGAGACACCGGCTAGTCAAGTGTGTGTAACACGGGAGTAGCAGCCTTTCAGTTGATATATTACCTTTTGCTGAATGCAGGGTCGCGCTTGGTGCTACCATACAATTGTCAGATAGCAGCATCGGCAAGGCGATCGTAGTGAAGCCAGTCGTACTCTACTCAGCTCAAAACGAACGTTTCTCTCCTGGGTTCCAAACATACGCACAGGAAAAGCGTAGCTCGTGGATGGATGGAACTTCACAGGAATCTAAAAAGACTTTCCTTGCGTCTCACCAGCACATTCAGCTGCGAAATCCATTTCGATCAACGCTTCGATATAAGCACTAGTGTAACTATGAAGTAACTTGTAAAATTGATCCGGTTGCAGCTGGACCTACCACCAGTCTCAGAAGTCTAGGTTCTTGCATGGCAGGATCTCATTGATTTTCATTTACAGAGTGTATATGACATCCGAATCATTCTTGACCATGGATAATAACATATAACTTCAGAACATATTTTACCTTTTCTTCATTCCAGATTGGACCATGGATAAATGATCTAAATACATTTTTAGCGTTTGTATTTGAGTGTATATTTTAAATCATTTGATTCATCCTAAATCTAAATCTGATAAAGATTAAGTTCCAAGTTTATAGTAAACTCTTTACCATCTCTTTTCTAATCTTTTTATGACGAATAAAAAAATTCGAGCGTTATATAATTTATTGTGCAACACAAATAATACTCGTAGAATAGTAAACGGCAGCGTTAACCCATTTACATCTCAGTTCCATGAGAAAAAAATTTATAAAAACACTTAAAAGTTCTCTTAAACGACCTCTGAAAATCACCAAATTTGTCACAAATATAACCTATTGCGCGCAACCATATGGTGATTAATCTAAATTTTAACAACGGATATAACTTCAACCGAAATCTCGACTCATCATTGAATTATGACGTCATTGTCACCTTTTTATGATTCGAAATTTCAGTTTTTCGACCCTTACTCCGCCATTTCAAGTGATAGAATGCTGAAATTTTGATAGAATGTATATATTAATATTCTTCACATATGATTCAATTAGCATCAACAAATGATGATCATCACTATGTTATGAGGTTCTAATTACGCATCAAATTTTCAAAAATGACGAATTTTGTGATTTGTTATATCGATTATAACAGTAGGATAGACATAGTATTTTGAGATGTGTTTCTACCATAGAATTAATCAATGTGAGCTTAGGCCGCCTCAGGGCGCATCCGGTGGACGCAAAGTGTCTGCCAGCTGCCGAGCGCAAGCAAGCGAAGTGTACTTGTTTATTTTAAATATTATAGTTTTGTTCTTTTTATTTGTTTAGATTCTTTATATTTACTCACATGCCTTCTCTATCAACTTTGCGATATTTTTTTCTTCATAGACTTCATGTTAATTGCTTTGAATGCCTACATCCTTGGAATCATTCTTGTAATCAGTTTGCATTAAGTATTTTTATGACTACTTTTATTTATGCTGTTAAACTTTATTCTCCTCTTTTTATATTATCATCACTTCTAAGTAGAAAATTGAATATTGCTAAAATTTTATCTAATATAATTCGGTCTTCTATTTTCTTGGGATTGAATTCTTCATGTACTATTTTTATATCATGTATTTTCAGTAAATTATTAGATGGATTTTATTCACATACTCTTTTATTTATTCCCGCTTTTCTTGCTTCTTTTGTCGCAATTTTTGTTGAGAAAGGAGCACGCAGAAAACCACTTGCAAGTTATGTACTGATTCATGCATTAGAAACCTTCCACAGAATGCTTAATTTCCGCGGGATAAATATTAGTATTCCTTATTTTGATGTTTTATTATCTATATTTGCCTCTGCTTTTATCATGTTTGGCTATGATTCACATATTTATGTTAACGAAGTGGTGAATTTTTTTCCTTATGTTTTATTTGGTTTTCCAGAAAAAATTGCCAACTATATCTATTCATTATTATTTCTCGGTTTCAGAAAAAAATCAATCGGTAATAATTTTTTAGATATCATTATAACAATTTTATGGGGGTTCTTAATTTCAAGTTCAGTACCAATATTTCGCAAGCTTCAGCGAATTTATTCTCCTGATATACAGGAGGCTAAAGATTCCTCAAATCTGTCTAATAACTACTTGAAAAATTATATTCTTCTTCCTTATATATTTTTCTACAAACTGATAAAAATTTTACTCTCATTTTTCTTTCCAAAAACATCGCAATCTCATTTTTCATTTATTTCTGGTTTACTGGCTGGTTTTGTGTTTTCTCTAAATTGCTCTCCTTTTATTTCACTATATATGTTTATCAAAGGATTTGAAGTAATTATTCTTAAATATTCACGATTATTTCATTTTCGTCGCTTTCCTTTTCTTACAGAAATTATTTATTCACTCTCCACTGCAACTCTATTTTATGCCGTAGTCTTGGAGCCTTACAGCATCCGTTCTTCTTACACTAGTTTCTGTCTCAATGCCACTGGTAATGCTTTTTTATATTTTAATACAGAATATTTGTCAAAATTCTCGCCTGTAAATATTGGAGTTTTGAGTTTGAGGAATTCGAAATATCCCCCAGATTTCATTCTGTTCAATTATTTTGTCGATTATTTTTAAATATCCTTAAAGCAATCCAATCTAATTATTTAATCGTCTTTGTATTTTTGTATTATAAAATTATATTACAAATTTAGCCATAATTGCATATTTTCTTTATTATTTCATTATTTCGCTCTTAGTTAAAGGATTATATATATATAGCATATGTAAAAATTTATATTAAAGAAGCGTTACAAATATTACATGGTAACCATTTAAAATTTTCGTACTTCATAATGAATGAGTAGTTTCCAGAAGCCTTATTACTAAGGGCAACCCATGGGTTCCAGGATTAGAGATACAAAAATTAAATGATTATTAAGCAACAATTTAAAAGACAAAACTACATTAAATGTTCAAAATATTCTCCCTTATTCTGGATACAGAGTTCCAACCGCTCCAACCAATTATGAAACGTCTTTTTGTAGTCTTCTTTGGGGATGGCTTTGAGATACTGGAAAATAGCACTTCCAAGCTGGTGGTTGGTCTCAAAATCCCTACCAGACAGATGTAATTTAAGGTTGTTAAACAGCCAGAAGTCACCTGGAGAGAGATCTGGGCTGTAAGGTGGATGCTCAAGCTCTACAACCCCAAAGAATACAATGTATCTTTCACAAGCCGAGTTTTATGGGCCCTAGCATTATCGCGAAGAATCCGCAGACCATTACAGATGGTACGTGGGCGCCTCTCTTTATAGTGCTGTTCTACTGCAGCAAGGCAGGTAGTTGCATAATACTCCCCTGTTACTCTTTGGCCTTTAGGTAAGCATATTTGAGCCACTGATCCATGTACATCAAAGAAAATTGTATACAATACCTTCCGTCCAAACCTATCGGGCCTGGGTTTTTGGAAGGGGGTTTTCTTGATCCATCGTCATTTTTTCCCACCCAGGTACATGTAGCCGTTTTTCTTTCAGGTTCATTATAGCTTATCCATGTTTCACCCCCAGTAAAGATTTCATAAAGACGCCTAGGGTCTGCATTGCCATAATCCTTTAAGAGTTCTTTGGACATTTTTAGACGTGCCAATCGCTGAGTTTATGGGGAATCCAATGTGCACAAAGCTTTCGCATTTGAATATCATGGTCAGAATCCTCTCAACACTTCCCGTTGATATCCCAGATTCATGAGCAATCTCTTTGATGCTACAGTGTGGGTCCTCATCAGCAATGGTCTTTATACGAGCGATATTCTCGTCTGTCCGAACCTTAAATTCGGGGCCAGGTCGAAGGTCATCTTCAACAGATAGTCTTCCTCCTCGGAAGCGAACTGCCCATTCACATACCCTCGAATACGAAAGGTGACTATCTGGACATACAATAACCAGCTCTTCAAATATCGCTTTAGGAGCAAACCATAGTTCTGTGCGAAACTTTATGTAGGTCCTTTGTTCAATAATGGAATCTGATTCCTTTGAAGCCATAAAATTACCCAGTATCAAAAAGTCAAGTATTACGATCTCGTGAAGCTCAAAAAATATTCATGCGATTGAGTTGAACTCAACTGCAATCGAAAGGTAATCCTCGAAGTATATGTTACTATGGTAATCTAATATATATGATCTGATTACGAGTAGATGTAGGTCAACTCCTGGAACCCATGCGTTGCCCTTTGTAGTGACCAAAAGTAGCCATACATTGGCTAGTAACAACATCTACCATACTATAATTAACCATAGTAGGGTCCTGTTCCCTACTTCCCATGAGTGGGGGAGGGAGGTCCTTCACTTAAGAGATGCCGATATAGCGTCTCAGAACAGGATGTTAGATCCACCAAGAAAATTGAAGGTGGGCATATTCTCAATTTGAATAATCTTTAATCTCCAGCTTAACATGGCTTTTTTGGTTTTGTACTTTAGGATTAGTGATAAATTGAAGCAAATTGCTTAATTGATACGACTGACAGTCTGATGGCATACTTATCATCTTCCTTCTTGCAATGCCGAAAAAGAACTACTGGGGACGAGAAATATAATTGGTTTCTATATCAAAGAGAAATTTCACGTGCTTGCAGAAGCCTCAAGTGGTTCAGTGAATCAGGGAAGATGTCGCTTCAAAGTTCGCCAAAGCTACTTTTCCATCAGAGGGTTTCTAACTAGAAGAAGGACCTAGAGAAGTTAGCTAAGTACGGTTCTGTGATGGGTCTCTGATATGCATAAAGAGGCGGTCAGTGCGTATGCTGTATTCAGGCCCTATGAAAAGGGAGGTCAGCAGAGCCATTTGACCCGGGCCTCCTCACCCTCGGTCTCACAAAGTAGACAGGGTTCATGATAATAATTGATTATATGTTTTATTTACAATATTTGGATTAAGTAGTGTTTGTAGTGTTGTTAACCTACAACAGTAACTGTATTTTCAACATTTAGTGTAAACCCAGTACGTTTTGATTATATTACACTCCATCAATGTTGCAATATCATGAACAACGATAGATTTGTCTATTTTCATGAACTTTTGAGTTGTATCAACACGGCATGAACCTTGTGACTTTTGACATTAATATGGCACGAACTTTTACTTTAGCATGAACTTTTTATTTTTGACATTACATGGCGAGAAGGCATGAAAATAGCATAAACTTGGCATGACATGCTAAGCAGTTTATCTAGCAACAATGCACTCCATGGACAAAGTAGCCATACATTCCAATATTTTCATTACAAATTGTTATAACACTAATCCATTTGTGAAGTCAATAACATTTAATTAGTAACAAATACAGTAATTATTGCAAAAGTTCGTTTTCTTTACATTCAATAACTCAGTTTACAAACATTTAACATAATTACTCTCCTTCAACTTTGTTTTTTTGGAATTGTTTCCTTATAACATATATCACGAGTTGTCACCTTTGTACGTATATGATGGCATTGGTGGTACGAGGTGAACAGTTAAAAATTTTAAACATGGGAGAGTAAACGAGTGGAAAGTTTATAAAGTGAGCTTACCTACCCGACGAACTTCTGCTGCTAACTGTTTGAATATAGTACAGCATTAATCCCCTACCTTTGACAAATGAATATGTACTCCTGGTTTGAGAAAAAGTACAGAATGGAATACTGAAGGTGCTGTACAGGGGGGCGATGATTGTCCTCTTAGATTCCGTTTTATGTTCTGGAGGACTTTTTGCAGTTATGGTAGACGATACTACAGATGTATCAAATGTAGAACAGATAAGTTTGTATTATATATGAAGGATGATTTAGTGAATCAGAAAACTTCTAGGTTTCTCGAGACTCCCAGTACCACTGGAAGAAGCATGAAAGCAGTTAAGTGATTCACTACATGCTCTGGGCCTCTCCCTAGACCAGTGTATCAAATATGATAGGCTCCATAAAAGGACTGGGTAGTATATCGCCTGGCTTTCCATTAGGCGTCTTCAGCTACTGTAGTAGCCTTATACAGAATCTTATTGTTCAAGACGGAACCTCACACCGTCAAGGCCTTAGATATATTGCGTGCTGTTGTGAACTACGTCAAGGTTCTCCCAAACGTGAAGCATCCTTCGCTAGCTTTGAGAGACTGGAAGAACATAGTGGGTTAGTTGGACCCTGAGAGAAGATAGCAGAGAATACCTGAAGCTAGACCAATCAAATCGAATGCGATACTAGCACTTCCTTCGAAACACCCTAGATTGAGTACGAGTTTTAAATGCTTTCAACGCTTTCAATGTTTTCAATGCTCAGTGAAGACATGGTGATTGTGATTGTTTATTTTAGCCAATCTACCTAAGAATATTTTACTAAGCCCACCCGTAAGCCTCTTAATGAATTATCAACAAGGTCTACGGAACCGGTTGTCCTCTCTACTAACACATCTTGAGACAGTTTCGGAACAAGAAACTTTCTAGTAAAGAGAGCTATCCTGTTACCTGATGATGATGATATGTTTACAGGCTGGATACCTCCTCGATAATGGCATGTTCTACAAGGAAATTATTGCCAAAAGATGATAAGGCCTAGTCTGCAATAAATTAACTTGTGATAAAGCTACGTTCTTGGTGGATTTGTTAGAAATTAGAAATAATAAATACATCGATTTAAGATGTTTATTACTATCAGATTTAGATATCCGGGTCCAATCGATTAGCTTCTCATCGATCTCAAATTTGCTTGACTAATGACATATTTTCAGTCGATCAAGAACATCAGGTAGCCTTTGGTATATCTTACAACAAGCTACTGACTCGCACAGTGAAGACAATATTGACTGCTCCTGGCAATGTAATTCCTGTTAATCTAAAGAAACACAATTTCGGGTGAATTTGACGATTCTGACTGTCACCGAGTTTATTAAAAAGTCACTAACCCCGATATTTCAACGAAAGGTTTTATTTATATTCAGGTTGTTATTTCCATATCTTCCATCAAAAACAAACTGATTTAGAAAATCTACTATAGGCAGCCCTCGCCGTTTCCGAGTTTGCCATTCGCGGTTTCAACTATTTGCGGAATTTGTTGCGATTCTAGCTCTGTAGGTAAACGAAGACGACAGTCGAAATATTATGGCTACAATAATCAATATGGACTCTACACTGATTACAAAAATGGATTAGAACTAACTAACAGCTTTTGTGAATTTGAAACTCCGCACTCACATTGGATGGAAAAATGGCTGAAATTTTTAATGGTGCTGGAGGCTTCATATTGCCAGTTCTGCACAGCGACATACAAACAAACTATGATCCGGATATGGTAAAATACTGGTGGGCATTTCTCGCATGGTCTTGACGAAAGGTTCAACATTGGAACTACGATTATTGGTAGTTTGGTAAGACGACGCTTGATTAGATAGGATGGCACTGAGCAAGGTTTCCTCTATTGGGATTTGATAGTGATCCTATCTCAGGTCAAGCCCCACATAATTGAAATTCAAACATGCCTAGGAGCAATCCTACGCGTCTTTAAAGAGTAGAAACATGGAGAATTGGCACTTATTTGCCAGCCAATTCTCTGTGAATTCGCTTGGGCTGTTGTTTCTCCTACCTTACCAAGTTGTTAGCATATGCTTCGGAAATCTTTACATCATTTAACTATGGGCCTAGACTAGGGCACTTAATTGAAGGACTCGAGGCTTCTAACAAATAGAATCGGAGATAAAGAAATCGTCTTGCATTTCATTTGAAGAAATTTAAGGATACATATTTGTTCTAGTTTGTTCTCACAGTGACCACATACTATTAATGAATCGCATGTTTTCTATCCTAAAGCCTCCCACTCGCCGAGAGCTTAAATATAACTAAGATATTTATGTGAACACTCTTATTTGTGATGATGATAATAATCACAATGATTAACGAGATTAACTTTGTATACACATTGTCCTTGTAACCTCCATAGCATTCGATATATTAAGGCAATGGCAGTCACCAAAAAATTTGTGCCATGGATTACTTGTATATTCAATCCTAAAACCGCTAAATTAATACTGTTATTATCAACTATATAATTATTACATATTTTGTGTTCATTGGTTGATTAAATATTGATTTTGAAAATATTATGTTACCACTTCACACACAATACTGGTGTATTACACTTACGTATTGTTTTATTGTATATTATTCTATTACTCATTTATAATGCCTCATTTGACAACAATAATTGCATTAATTAATATTTGGACGAGATGTCTTGTGTCGCGCCTGGCTTTACTTCCAATTACGGAGGAGTAGAACACTTCATAAAGTTTTTCAATTTACCAAAAGACGGTGCTCTTTGTGTGAAAATGGTATCGAGCCATTCCAACACCTGTGATGACTACTAAAACAACAAGATTCAAAAGGTGAGTGGTTTCTTAAGACAACCCTCGCTTGCCACAGGAATGTGTTGCGTCATTTCCGGTTTAAGCCATTTTCAATGGGGAAGCCATAAAAATTTGGGGTATTTACTATAAATAGGAAATACCCCAAGCCATCCGAGGGTGCAATGTAATTATTCTAGAATTATGCATATATTACTCAAGTTTGTTAGAAACAATTGACTGAATTTAAAAGACTACGAAAAAGTGTTTACCTTCCCCTGATCTAGTGAATGCAATCCTCGTTGCTCAAAACACATATGCAAAAGAACCTTTAATTTGGATAAATGCAATTTATTTAAACGTGCCCCCAGGGCCTACGAGAGGGTGAGGAAGCCGGGGCACTGCCCCGGGCCCCATAATCCGAAGGAACCTTAAATTAAAGGCTATAATTTGTCATAAAAGTCATTGAATCTAATTGCAAATTTACTCAAATTGATAGTATCAATACTTTCTTACCACAATGTGATAAAATTATTAGTGTTAAAATTTAATTGCAAAGGCTAGAATCTACAGGGTGTTTCATTGATTACACACAAAAGTAAATTGCTTTCATTTCATTTGTGATGAGATAACTACAGAAATCATAAAAGAGAGATAGCTGAGAGAGTTTTGTTGGTATGGAGCAGGAAAAAAGACGCACTATTTTGCTTACCATGTTGTCTATTTAGTAAAGGCCTAGAAGTCAATTCATCAGCATTATCTTCTCAAGAAGGATGGCCTTCAACTGTTAAAGGAGAAAATTATGTAATATAATTCCAGAGCATGAAAGGAGTAACAATCACAAACATAATTATCTGTCTTGGAGAGAATATGAACTAAGATTAGAAAATAGCTTGTCTGCACAAATATAAGCTGGAGAATCTAAATGGTGTAAAATTTTGGAACGCGATTGACATTATATTGTTTTTAGGCGAAAGGGATTTGACATTTCGGGGTTCAAAAAAACTCATCGGTAGTCCTCAAAATGGAAACTTTCTTGGTTTGATTGAACTTCTTTCCCATTGGGACCTAATTCTAGAAGACCATGTGAAGAAGGTTAAATAAAGTCAACAGAGAAATGAAAGGCTCCAAGTTCATTATCTGTCAGCAGATTCACAAAATGAATTAATCGACTTATGTTCAGTTCTGGTGTTAAAACGTATACTACTAGAGAGATGAAGTGCAAAATATTATTCTATAATGGTTGATGCAACACCTGATTCTTCTCATTTTTGAACAGACGACTTTCATCATTCGATATCTCACATCAAGTCAGAGGCAAATTTAAATAATAGAGATATTTCTTACGTTTGCAGATTGCAGTGAAAAAAACGGATCTGCAATTTGATTTTAAAGACTTTGAAAGAAAATAAACTCCGTTAACAAGTTGCCGAGGACAGGGATATGATAATGGTACTAATATGGTGGGAAAATACAAAGGTGTACAAAGCCATATAATTCAAGAGAATCCTTTTGCCATTTTATCACCTTGTGGTTATCACACTTTGAATCTATGAGGTACCGATTTTGCAAAATGTTATTTAGAAGCGATTACTTTATTTGACACCATTCAATCTATATATAATATATTCAGTTCCAGTCCTAAAAGATGGGAAATTCTCTAAAACACTATCACAACGAATCCCTTCATAGTCAATCTAGGACTAGGTGGTCAGAGAGAATAAGCAGTGTGAAGCCTTTTACAGCTAACCTAAATGGTATTAAAAAAGCACTTAAAGAAATTTTGGAGCTTAATTTAACTCCGAAAACTAGAACTGAAGTGAATGGAGCTATTAAATATGTCTAGTCCTTCTGTTGCATCCTAATGTCATCAATCTGGTTCAAGATTTAAGTAAAGTCTATCTCTCAAGCTAAATCGAGCCTATTTCAAGCTAAGTCAACCCATAGTCTGCCATCAAGAAGTAGAGGTCCGTCTCATTTGTACTTTTCGAAATCCAATGTTTATTTTCTATTTATGAGCTTAATATTTATATTATGTCATTTTTGTTTTCTCCAGAACAAAAATAATTAAAAAGATCAAATAAGTCTTGACAATTAATGATCATAATTGTGAGTGGGGTCATTTAAAATGCTTAATTAATAATATATAACGTATAAAGGGTGAATGTAAATTTGAATATACTAACCAATCCCTGGTCAAAAAAAAATAGTGAGTGTCATTTTCAAATGTATTGAATGCTATGATACCTCATTATATTTATTACTCACTCTAATGACTCTATGTTAGCCCGAGTTATGAATTGTCAAGAAATAAGAATTAGGAAGCCTCCTGATTCAAATTGGACAAAGTAGGAACCTGTGATGTTTGGAGCCGGAGTCGGCGTCCTCCAAAATTGTCATTCATAGAAATTTCTATATTTAGCTCCAGATTTTCATTCTTCTCTACAATGTACAAGGGGACGATTTTTGGGAACGACGGATTCGGGACGATTGAAAATCGAATTACTGGGCCATGATGTTGCTGGTGATCAAGCATGGATCTACAGTGTGCTCGGATGTAGTGCCAAACCTGCAGCCGTATTCACTAAGATCGGTCTTAAGACCAAACTTGCTATTCACTAAGAATTAAGATCGCTATTCACTAAGAATTAAGATCGAACTTAGAAATAACGTTAGGGTTAATATGATTAGAATATAGCATTACACTAATTAAATACAAAACTAGAGCATAATATTAGTAATGGTAAATAGTCATTTATTATTGATCTAGTGAAAATAAACTATATTTCTTCTTTTTGAGCAAAATTGTGGCAATTAATGTCAAACTATTAGAAGCAAAGAAGATTGATTAACCCACTCCTGTAAGATATAGCTTCTATCTAGGTAGTTGTACCGCCTGGATGCCTGGTGAGTCTCTTACAATATATGTGGTGAAATCTTTGTTTTGACTTGATTGAATTATATTATGAAATTCAAAGTTTCATGTATGTGTAATCTATAATTATTCTACACTAGTCAATATCAAAGGAAGAGCTATCAAAGAGCATAAGTTGTACTACGGGCGTTCAATAAGTTCTGATCATTAAGAGATAACATGACTATATTGTACAAGTACCATAATTCGCTCATAGAATGTGTTTATTCTATCAATTACCTAAAAGTCAGTTTTTATTTCATCTTGATATTACATTTACTTATTGATTTACACATTATTTTGTAAAACCGATTTTGCATACTAATCAATTATGGCGTCATCAAAGAAGAATTCTTATATTGAGCAGAGATCATACGTTAAGATTCGTACTCTGCTCGGGAAATCTGCGCACGATATACATGTTGACTTGGTGCAAGTCTACAGTATGAAAGGTGCTCTATCTTATCCTGGAGTCAGACGATGGGCCCAGCGCTTTAGGGTAGGTAGAGAGTCTGTGGAAGATGACCCTCGGGCTGGAGCACCTGTTACGGCGGTTGTCCCCAAGTATTCCAGTGCTGTTAAGGAACTCGTTGATTCAGATCTTCATATCACTGTTAAAGAGTTAGCTCATATTATTGGGATCTCAACGGGAAGTGTTGATCACATTCTGAAGTCAAAACTCAATCTATCAAAGGTTTGTGCCCGATGGGTCCCTCGTTGCTTATAAAAAGGCCCAAATGGCAACCAGGGTTAGATGTTGCCGAAACCTCTTAAAATTGTATAAAGGAGCTGACCCTCGCCGTTTATTTGAAGTAGTGACTGGTGATGAAACGTGGGTACAGTATAGCACACCTCTATCTAAAGAAGCGAACAAGGTGTGGAAGGAGAGTCACTCGGATCCACCAATGATCCCTAGGCCCGATTTCAGGTCATCCAAGGTGATGTACTGTATATTCTTTGATGGATATGGCCCAGTTGCTCAGATAATAGTTCCAAAAGGACAAACCATTACAGGGAATTTCTATACTAGCCAGTGTCTTCGTGAAGTTGAACAAAGACTTTTTAAACGAAGACCTAGTACTGGAGCGAAGGGGTTAAAATTATTGCACGATAATGCCCGCCCTCACAAAACCAAGCAGGTCAAAGCCAAAATTGCAAGCATGGGGATGGTTGAGCTTGAGCATCCACCCTACAGTCCAGACCTAGCTCCTTGTGACTTTTATTTATTCCCGAAGCTAAAAGAGTACCTTTCTGGCCGCCATTTCGACACAAATGCAGCACTGGGTTCGGCGATTTTCCAGTATCTAAACCTTATACCTCCAGAAGACTATAAAAAAGTATTTGAACAATGGTTAGAACGTTTACAACGCTGTATCAATAATCGTGGGGAGTATTTTGAAAAAATAAAACATTAACAACTTGTTTATTGTGTATTTTAAATGTTTTACAGTGTATTGATCAGAACTTATTGAACGCCCGTAGTATCTCATGCATTCATAATATTATATTAAACAAAACAGATAAACAACAAGTGTCTTTGTATATTGTAACATGAAAACCTCTAAAACAAAATATAAACACTGGATATGAGAAGTATAATAAATTGAACTCGAGCGACGTTAAAATTTCTGCGTCATTTGGTGTTACGAAAATAAATGGTGTCAATAGTGGTTATGGCAAGTCGGCGTCCTTCCGTGTATATAAATTGCTGCTGAGTACTTGCATTAATAATACCGAAACAAATGGACAATCCCGCAAAGCAAATTGGAACAGAGAAGAGTGCAGTCTTATTAATGAAATTCTGCTGACAAAAACAGAAAGACTGGAAGGGGGTATAAACACTGCTGGACAGGTAGAAGACTAGGACATGCAATGATATCAGCAGATAGAAGTATTTCTGACTCTGCAGATCGGGTAACAGAGATGTTTCAAAACATCCTTGCTTTTACGTAGCGCAATTATAGGTGCTGTTGATCAACGAAACAGTATCAGCTGCAGGTCCCGTTGAATTTGAAGGTACTCCAATTTTAGAGTCTCCAGAAGTTAAAATCCCGACAATATATACTCGTAAGACATCAAAGAAAAGTCGGAAGAGAAGGCGAACTGTTGATGATCAAGATGAGTCGGTCGAATTCAGCAAGTTTTGTTTCAACTGATGGCTGTATTCTCAGCACAGCTACAGTTGATAGAGGAGCATAGGGACTATCATAGATTGTAACGTCAGAGACTGTTGGAAAATCCTTGTAAATAGGAAAATCTTAGGATCAAAGTGATTATTATCAGTCATGTGAATCAATATATAAAGCCTGTCTCTATAATTTTGCATGTTAGAATGAGTGTAAGATTTTATAATCAAAGAATGTATGTTTGTTTATTCATACAAACCCAAAAAGAATCTGTCTCGAATTATAGCATTTGATACATGTTGCGATGCTACACACACAATAAGAGAAATGTTTTTAAAAATATTTAAAGATCAATCAAAGTATATCCAATGTTCGATAGAACTACATTTGAATAACATTTATGGTGTAATTAGTGGAAATCGAATCAATTCGAATACTTAAAGCACCTCCCTAGGTTGCTTAAAGTTCGGTCTTAAGTTCGATCTTAACATTAATTTCGATTTTTAGAATTTCAATGCTAATATTTCACCACTTAGAGCCACTTCTACCACCTGGTGTCGCCCAAAAAAGGACACATTTTTGAAACGGAAAATCTCATATCCATAACATCTTTGAACCATGTTAGATCATCATTTAAATGCTAAATTCGTGCTCAGCACTAAATTTCCAGCAATTTGATATATATATATTGGACATATTTGGAGAAATTCTTTGGCTGCGGGTTCCTAGCAACGGCCAGGAATGTGAAAAAATTCCTGGCCGTTGCTATGCACGGACATCCAAAAAATTCTCCTAATATGGTCAATATATATCAAATTGCTGGAAATTTAGTGCTGAGCACGAATTAGTATTAAAATGATGATCTGACATGGTTGAAAGAAGTTATTGATCTCGGATTCCTGCGGACACTATCGAATGTGGTCATTTTTGGGTGGCCAGTCAGCAATGACCCGTTTTTTCCACTTTTAATGGAGAAAATTTTGATATACCATATTTTGAAGTTAGGTACTGCTATATGTTGTCGAATAAGGATATTTGCATGCTATTTAATATTCCAAAGCAGTTAATACTAATGGCAATTGAGGTACATATATAAATATTTTCTAAATCTATTTTCTGGGACTTTTTTTAAGCAATTATAAAGTTGATAACTTTTTGTAAATTCAACCTAGGGGCGAAAACTCAACGGTTTCTCATAGATCTCGAAGAGTAGAACATAATAAATAGACAGAATTTTGATATTAGGAATAAAAAGAGAATTATGAAAAAAATAGTTGAAAAATTACTAAAAATAAACTTCCTGGGGTGTTTTGGTGTGAATTTTTAACAATATTCAAAATTTCAAAAATATGTCTGTTCATTAGTTAGATCATCGATTTATGAATGAATTTGATAAGTTTCTAAAGGATTGTGAGCATATTGTGTTCGATTTTTTCCTTGTAAAATGACCAATTTTTTCTGAAAAATGTTATCTGTTGCATTATTTCAATTATTAATGCAGTTTTGCGGATATCTCTCCGATTCAAATCTGCACTGAAAAAATTAAATGAATCGATTGAAAATGTCAAAAGTAAGCAATTATAGGAAAGGCCAACCTTAATGGGACAGTTGTGTACAGGATTAGTGTATAGAATTATGAACATATTTTTTGGTCCCCTGGGTGGTTCACAATAAACGACCCTGAATGTATACACTATATGATATACTGTACTTTCGGTAGCCAATAGTATGCTACAATTAAGGATACCGCACTCGAAAAAAAGTGCCTGGAGTAAAAAACGATATTTTTGCTAATTCCTCTTCAATACTTAATTAATATGGACATCAAAATTGCTTTGGTACCTTAGGACAGGGCTGTCCAACTATATTTACTTCGGGCCGCAACTACATCATTCCATTTAGTGGCGGGCCGCAATACAGGTGCGAAAACTCGGAATGGGTATGGATAGAGGCATTTTGGACGGAACGCGGGCCGCCTGTTGGACAGCGCTGCCTTAGAAGATTAATAACACCAATATTTAGATGGCAAGCCAAAATCCAACAAAATAGCTATATGAAAGAGTTCATTTCTAAAATGCTCGGGAAATGGCAACATCAGATATTTAGCGACATTTGTAACAGAAATATAAATCTAAACATTTTTCAAAAATATTTATTCAGACCCGACCATTTATTTGTGAGTTATCGCTTATTATAGGTAAAGTTCAGGCATAATACTACACTATGATGCCGAAAGAAGTCGATGTCATATCTTGAAAATTATTGAAGATATACTACAATATATTTTTTTCATGTGATGACGTAATATTTTTCGATAATCATAACTTGGAAACTAAAAGTGATATACGGACTTTCTTTCTAGCTTCCTAATATACTTTTAAGAAGTTCATTGTTCATTCTAAACTGATGGATTAAACTTCGTAGTGCTAGGAATAAGAATAATTATTCACAATTATCTCAAAATATTGGGGGTTAGGTGTCTCAAGGAAAATTGTGGAATTTCAGTGAACTTTTGCTAGTTTTTCCAAATTTAGTTGGAATATACCTAAATCATCCGTATAAATGCGAATGAAAGTATGCAAATGCCGAAAATGGGAGGTCCAAGTCCAGAACCTTCAAAATAATTATCAAAAGTTCTCCAATTTTTCTGTACACATTATTAACGACAATTATATTCATTATTTAGCATAATAGCCAAGTTTGGATACATATTTAATGATTAGATTCGCCATTTTCTAATATATTCAAATTTATCCATAGAATTTGCATTAAAATGTGTCGTTTTTAGAGCGACACCAGGTGATACAAGTGGCTCAAAGTGGCGAAATATTGGGGCTGGAGTTATAAAAATCGGGATTATTGTTTAGAACTCCTATAAGGATCTAAAAATGATTAAAAAGCAATTTGGGCACATTTTTAATAAAAAACAAGTTTCGCATGGGAAACACCAACCTTAAAATTAAATCAAATATAATTAGAGAAATATTTATTTTTTGACAAACCAATGTTTGAAGAACCTATATATTTTTGCATATACCTTTTTATTTAAGAATATAATAGAATATGTATCTTCAATAGTTTTTAAGATATGACATCGGATTCTTTCGGGACCATAGAGAGATATTATGCCCGAACTTTACCTATAGTAAGCAATATATCACGAACAAATGGTTGGATCCGATCAAATTTTATTTCTGACCCAGTGATCGCTAAATATCTGATATCAAACATGCGATTTTCCTTGGATTATATAAATGAACTCCCTTATAGAGCTATTTTGTTTGGATTTTATTTGGCCATTTTTCTGAATCTTTGTGATATAAAATCTCCAAAGGTGCCAAAACAATGTTAATCGAGTTTTAAGGATACCGCCATCGAAAAACCTTGCCTGGCCTAAAAAAAACGACCAAATTTTTTATTGCTAATTTCATCGTATTACTGATCGATCTACCATCTGATAGCACTATTTGGACGGTTTTTTAAAAAATCTTTTGTGAGAAAATTATTGAAGAAAAAATTAGGTTTTTAACTCATTTACCAATTGGTTTCTAGTTTATTTGATATTTTTTTAATGATATGGACCTTAACATTGTTTTGGCACATTTGGAGATTATATAACACAAAGATTTAAAAGAATTTGCGAATAAAATCCAAACAAAATAGCTCTATAAGGGAGTTCATTTATATAATGCTCGGGAAATCGCAAATTTGATCTCAGATATTTAGCGTTAACTGAGTCAGAAATAAAATTCTGATCATTTCCAAAAAATTATGTTCGGATCCGACCATTTGTTCTTGAGATATCGCTTATTATAGGTAAAGTTCGGGCATAATATCCCTCTAATGTCCCGAAAGAGGCCGATGTCATATCTTAAAATCTATGGCAGATATATAATATATAATATCTTTAAATAAAAGGATATATGCGAAAATATATGGGTTCCTCGAACATTCCTTTGTCAAA
Organism: Aphrocallistes beatrix; assembly: GCA_963281255.1. Taxonomy (NCBI): domain Eukaryota; kingdom Metazoa; phylum Porifera; class Hexactinellida; order Sceptrulophora; family Aphrocallistidae; genus Aphrocallistes; species Aphrocallistes beatrix. Next base: position 2,271,126 of record OY725489.1, read on the forward strand.
AAATAAATTATTCTCGACTTATCATTGATTTAATTGTAATACAAATTCTAACGAGAACTTTGAATATATCGGAAAATGGCGAATCTAATCATTAAATATGTGTCCAAATTTAGCTATTATGCTAAATAATGAATACAATTGTCGTTAATATTGTGTACATAAAAATTGGAGAACTTTTTCATAATTATTTCGAAAGTTCTGGCCTTGGACCTCGCAGATTCGGTCAAAAACCCCCATTTAGGGTCCAAAAAGAGATATCTCTCGATCTCTGTAAATATAGGTCCAAATTCTTAGTTCTCACTTCCTAATATACTTTTTATGAGTGTACATATATGATTCTTTGATAATAATTGCACTACACCCTATGGAATGTTTAGTTTTAGATTTTTGTCATATGATGACGTAGCATTTTTCGAAAATCCTAACTTCGAAACTAAAAGTCGTAGACTTTCGCTCTAACTTCCTAATATACTTTTTGGAAGCTTTTTATTCATTCTAAACTGATAGATTATACTTCGCAGTGCCAGGAATATGAATTATTATTTACAATTATCTCAAAATATTCGGAGTTAGGGGCCTTAAGGAAATTTGTGGATTTTCAGGGTACTTTTGCTATTTTTTATATATTTGGTTGTAATATACCTAAATCAGCAGTATGAATGCGAATAAATGTCTGTTAATGCTTTTGTTCATTATTAATAACTCATTTTACATTCTTCTTAACACCTAAACTTAAAATCTCTATATCTCGGGACTTTAAAATTTCAAAATTGACCGTCTTTACAGAATTATTTCTCAATTTTGGTTTGAGATAGAAGTTTGAAAATTTCAAGAGTTGTTCCATATCATTAGGCGATGAACGTAGGACCACCATTTTTTTGAGATATTCTAACTCGGTGATTTTATTCCTGATTTCCCCCCAAAAACAGACATTTCCCGCCCTTTTTGGCCCTTTTGTTTCGGACACCGATAAAATTTACAATTTTTATCATTTTAACTTTTTTCAGGTCCTATGAAGTTGCAAATATGGTAGACTATCTATGATTCGATTTTGGAAACATTTGATTCCTTGGTATGTCCTAAACAATTCCTTGAGTCCCCGTATTTCTACCATTAAGATGTGCTAGCGGAAAACGAAAAAAACAGACTTTGAGACACTGTATCTCAAAAACTCGAAATGAGAATACAAAACGGTTTGGAATGTGCCAGTATTTCTTGATGGAGATACCTCCCCACGCTTAACATCTCTTATAGCTCTACTTTCATCGTATGCTGTAAGCCAAACCATATGTTTTTTCGAGGGCGGTATCCTTAATAGTAAGGATGTTAGTGTTGCAGTGTAAATGCGAAACTGGTGGATTCGCGAAAACACCGTTGCAAATGCGAAACATTTTACTTTAAATCTTACAAGCGCGCTTCGCTTGCTTGCGCTGCGCGGCTGGCGGACACTTTGTGTCCACCGGAGGCTCCCTTCGGGCGTCTGGGGTCACATTGGTTAATTTTAAGGGAAATAGCATCTCTGAATATGTTTGTCCTACTGTGATAATCGATATCACTCAAAATATCACCAAATTTGTCGATTTTAAAATTTTTGATGCGTAATGATGGCGTTATAACGATGAGTGATGAGGCATCATTTTTATTATTGTTGCATCATATGTGAGGTATGTTAGTGTTCATATTCTATTAAAATTTCAGCCTTCTATCTCCTATAATGGTTGAGTTATTCCCGAATAAGTCTGTTGCTTAACTTTTAAAAATGTGACAATGACGTCATATTTCCACGATGAGTTGACATTTTGCTCTGAGCTCAGAATTTAATGGTCTAGTTGTTCCTATGAGAAATATAAATCAACCATAAGATTTAAGATAATAAGGTTTCGCATTTGCACCGGTGTATTCGTGAATCCACCAACTATTCAGTGTATTCGCGAATCCACCAGTTTCGCATTTACAATGCAACATATATGAGTCATTCCATTTAGAATCGACCAGTAGTAATATACCCATCGCTCATATTTCTATGAGATTTTCACCAAATAATATTTGTATTGTCTTTGGAAGGAACCCGTAATATCAGTTTTCATTTTACACTAGTTTTTGAGATACAGGCCCATTGGGATTTTGTACATTTTTAAGGATCGGATACATTTTTTTGACGGCCCCTACCTTAAAATTTTAATAACTCTTCGTTTAGTTGATTGATCTTTCTAATTTTTATCTCAGATATCAGGTACAATATCTCATTCAATATATATTAAAACTAAATACATCGACTTATTTCTGTATGTGTTATTCCTTCCTAAATTTCGAAATCCAAAATATTTCATGTCATTCTTCAAGGACCAAAAACTCAACGTCCAAAATGGCTTCCATTTAACACTCCTACATTTCCTTAAAGCATGATATATATCCTGTATATCTGACAATTTTTCCGTCTTAGTTTACAGAATAATACAAATAAATACTCCTCAACAAGTTTACCTATAATTTTCAAGCATTTAATGAGATTAATTATAACTATCCGATGTGATTATGGTCATGTTCTGTATAAAAATGTTCTTAAATTTGTTGTTTCTAGAGTGTTAAAATGTACAAGCACGCTTCGCTTGCTTGCGATGCGCGGCTTGCGGACACTGTGTGTCCGCAGAGTCGCCCTGCGGGCGCCTGGAGTCACTCAATCAAACATATTTTGGATTTTTTCCTTTAAATATTGTGAACAAAGGTCGACGAATAATTTCTCATATGGATCCGAAAATATAATATTCGAAATCTACACCCCTAAAACCCCCCATGTCACCCGTTGGAAGCTAGTTTCTAGCAGATTTTTGGGATTTGTTTACTTTATGTATCTAATGTAAACAAAAGTAAACAAAAATATATCATATAGATCTGAAAATATAATATTCGAAATCAACACCCCTAAAAACCCCATGTCAACCGTTGGAAGCTAGTTTCTCGCTTATTATTGTCATTTGTTTACTTTATGTATCTAATGTAAACAAAAGTAAACAAAAATATATCATATCGAACTGAAAATATAATTTTCGAAATCAACACCCCTAAAAACCCCATGTCAACCGTTGGAAGCTAGTTCTCGCATATTATTGTCATTTGTTTACTTTATGTATCTAATGTAAACAAAAGTAAACAAAAATATATCATATCGAACTGAAAATATAATTTTCGAAATCAACACTCCTAAAAACCCCATGTCAACCGTTGGAAGCTAGTTCTCGCTTATTAATGTCATTTGTTTACTTTATGTATCTAATGTAAACAAAAGTAAACAAAAATATATCATATCGAACTGAAAATATAATTTTCGAAATCAACACTCCTAAAAAACCCATGTCAACCGTTGGAAGCTAGTTCTCGCTTATTATTGTCATTTGTTTACTTTATGTATCTATTGTAAACAAAAGTAAACAAATAATTTATCATATCGATCTGAAAATATGATATTCGAAATATACACCCCTGAAAACCTCATGTCAACCGTTGGAAGCTAGTTTCTAGCATAATTTTCAAAATTCGTCAAATCGTGTGAAAATATGTATATAAAGGTGTGAAAATATACAAATAACCTTTTTAACTGCCATACACTATAATATATAATTGACACATTCATAAAAGTTATTGCTTTGAAGTATTAATTACAATTACAGCCTACAATATTGTCATATAATGATTTCTATTGTGAGAGTGAAACCGTACATAGTATTGTATAGAAAAGGTGTGAAAAATTGTTTTCCATTTTTTTTGCAGAGGTGTGAAAATTTCGCTTAGATCTTAGAACTTAATCGTAGATTCATCATTTGACACCTACATGCCAATTTTCGTATCACTACGACTTGCCAATTCTTCAATCAATTCGAACAAACAAACAAAAACAAAAAATCCTAGCGTTTTAATATATAAGATTCTACTGTAGGAATTTCTAGATTAGCGTTACTATAATAAATAGGCGGTGGACACTTATCCTACCCAGCCCAATATGCTCAAATTATGCTCAAAATATGCTCAAATTTTGCTCAAAATATGCTCAAACTGGTATACTCGAAATTATGCTCAAAATATGCTCAAATTATGCTCAAAATATTCTCAAATTATACACGTGTAGCTACATATGTAGCCACACGTGTAGCTACGCGTGTAGCTACAGATGTAGCTACACGTGTGGCTACATATATTGCTACATATGTACATATGTAGCATATTAGCTGAACTACCAACAAATCCCGGAAGAAGTATTAGCAACAACACCATCGAAATCGTACAAAAGTATTATAAAAATGATGAAATATCACGTATTTTACCCGGGAGAAAAGACTTTGTATCAATGAAAGTAGAAAATAGTCGCGTTCACAAGCAAAAACGGTTAATACTTAGGGCATTCAATTAGTTCGTAACCCTGCAATTATTTTTATTATTTGGAAACCTAAACATCAAAAACTACATTAAATGTTCAAAGTAGTCTCCCTTCTGCTCAATTACTAGCTTTAAACGTTCAATCCACTTAAAAAAAGTCTTCTTATACTCTTCTTGGGGTATGTCTCTGAGATACAGACGAATTACCCTTTCAATTTGTGCATCTTCCTCAAAAACCGATCCAGCTAGATGTCTTTTGAGCCCATCGAAGAGCCAAAAGTCGCAGGGTGCTATGTCAGAACTATATGGTGGATGTTCTAATTCCTCAAGACCCATAGAAGCAATTGTTTCCTTCACCTGCTTAGATTTGTGTGGTCTGGCATTATCGTGAAAAAGTTTGATTCCTTTGAGTCCGGTGGCTGGTCGACGTTTAAAATAATGATTTTGGATCTCTGGAAAAACAATTGTTGCGTAGAAGTTGCCAGTAATTGTTTCCCCTTTGGCGCACAGATTTGGCACACTGGACCATACTCATCAAAGAAAATCGTGTACATAACCTTGGGGGCCCAGCGATCGGGTCTCAGTAATCCAGGGGGAGCACTCCCTTTTGCAGCAACCCATACCTTATTCTGTTGCTTGCGTGGAGGCTCTGAATATATTATCCAAGTTTCATCCCCGGTACATATTTCAGATAATCGCCTCTCATCGCAATGCTCATATTTTTAAAGCAAGTTTTCGGCCATTCCCAATCGGTTCTCCTTTTGAGCCGGTGTTAAGAAATGTGGGACCCAACGTGAACAAACCTTTGACATATCAAGATGCTTTGTCAGAATAGTATGAACACTTCCCGTTGACAAGTCCAGGGTGCCAGCTAACTGTTTCACTGTAATGTGCGGATCAGAATCACACATTTCAGCTACAAGAGCAATATTGTTGGAGGTAGTAGCAGTAACTGGTTGTCCCATCCGAGGTTCATCTTCTATCGACTCCCTACCTCCACGAATACGAAGACTCCACTTATTAACCGTCGATTCCGAACAGGCCTCTTCCCCAAATACGGTGACCAAATAATCTTGGTGGATATTCCTTGTAGTGTATCGCTGAGTAATGAGCGAATTTTGATGTAGGCTCTCTGCTCAAGTAAAATTTCGATCGATTTAGAAGCCATAAATTCTTCTGTGGTTACTATAGCCAATCTTTAGGAAAGCATAACTTGGAAATTAATTAATCGATTCTTTCAAACTAAATTGTTCCTACTAGAAGAATATATAAGCTATATAATTGGAAGCAAATAGGGGAGAAATGTGGTTAAACAATATAAGTAAAAGCAAGGGTTACGAACTAATTGAATGCCCTAAGTACTTATGAATCTAAACGAATTGTTTACTGTTTTTTTGCCTCTGACTGATAAAGTTACGTACCATAATCTACTTGAAGAACTGGTATGTAGTACTGAATCAGAGTTGTGCATGATCCATCGATGTCAGAACTGCCTTGGAACCTCTGCTTTGCAACGTCATATTGAAAGCAAACTTGAAAAGTCGATGCTTGAAAATGATGACAGTGTGAAGTTCAAACAATGGATTTCTAATGATCAAGTATCAATAGAAGAACAAATTAAGCCATTATCTGATTTTTTTGGATATCTTATTTCAAGGAAAAGACACGTTAACTACACACCACTATATTGCTAAAATCAGTCTAACTACTTTAAACACCTGAAGAAACCTTGAAACCTAATGAAGCAATAGTTACGCTAGACTTTGCTGAGAATTATAGCTTTGTCATTTAAGATGCGATTCAAGGATATCACTGGAATAATTCTCAAGCTACGCTTCATCCATTTGTCGTTCACTATCGGGAAGATGAGGGCCAACTCTGCAATATCAACTTTTGTACCATAAGCAATTGCTTTAAACATGGTTCAGTCGCTGTTCACTCATTAATTGATGTCGTACTTCAATACTTAACCTCACAAACTTGCAAAATACTCTCAAAAGTATATTACTTAAGTGACGGAGCAATCTCACAATACAAAAACATGTGTAATCTTGTACACCATTCGGAAGATTTCAAATTAGAAGCAGAATGGCATTTCTTTGCCACCTCTCATGGCAAAACGCTTGCGATAGGATTGGTGGTACAATAAAGAGAGAGGCAGGAAAAGCGAGCCTGAAAGCTACAACAACTGGTTTCATTCTTACTCTTAAACAACTCTTTGAATGGTGCATAATCAATATAACAGGAATCATTTTCTTTTACATTTCAGTTGAAAGCAGTTGAAATCAATGCAAGTAAATTGGAAAAAAGATTTAAAAATATCAAATGAATTTCAGGAATTCGAAGTTATCATTGCTTCATTCCCAATTTTGACAAAACTTTAAAGATGAGGAGAATATCTGGCGATGACAATACAGATGAGGTTAATAGTATCTCACTTGCTACCTGTAGTTCCCATTTCGATAAATTTACTCTTGGACAGTTTGTAGTGTGCAGCTATGGTGTTGATCGCTGGATTGGAAATATTAAAGAACTTTCCTTCGAAAATGTAGACGCATTAGTTTCATTCATGCATCCGAAAGTACTTTCAAATAATTTCCATTGGCCAGTGAGAGAAGATCTATGCTGGGTTCCAGCACAGAACACTATTACAGCAATAAATCCTCCATTGGTTCTCCCCTTGATGAAGTGTACAATATAATATAGTGAGTACACATTAGCTATATTTTGTGTACATTGTATAACCACTAATTCTAATTAGGATCAGTATTTTTAAAATTTATAAAATTGGGAAAATACAATATACTACTACCATAGTAAAGTAGGCTGTACCAATTCAACACAAAAATAGATCCTAGAATAAAATAGGAAGTTTGGAAGTTGTCCGTAAATTTTGGGTCCCACAATATAGGAATTCCAACTTTTATTGGGGTCCCCAAGCAGAATAATCATGTATATGTATTACTAATCACATAGTAGAGAAATATAAATTGAGACAACAAAAATGTTTCATATAGGGGAGGGGGGCTGAGTGGGTTAAGTGTCCGAAAGCCGCCTATTTATTACAGTAACGCAAATCTAGAAATTCCTACAGTAGAAAAATTTTTCACACAGCTAGAAACAACAAATTTAAGAACATTTTTAAATAGGACATGACCATAATCGCATCAGATAGTTATAATTAAACCTGTAATCTCATTAAATGCCCGAAAATTATAGGTAAACTTTTTGAAGCAGTATTTATTTGTATTAATTAAACTAAGACAGGTAAATTGTCAGATATACAGGACATATATAATGCTTTAAGGAAGTGTAGGAGTGCTAAATGGAAACGATTTTGGACGTTGAGTTTTTGGTCCTTGAAGAATGACATGAAATATTTTGGATTTACCTCAAAAACTAGTGAGTATCTCAAAAACTATTGTGAAATGAAGACTGATATTATGGGTTCCTTCCAAAGACAATACAAATATTATTTGATGAAAATCTCATTGGAATATGAGAGATGGGTGTATGACCACTGGTCGATTATAAATGGAACGACCCATATATATATATATATGTAACGAATTGATTGAAGAAACTGTCAGACCCAGAAAGCTGATTTTTGGCATGTGGGAGTTTTTTGGCTATGGCTCCAGTAAGTTCTGAGCTCAGACGAAAATGTCGACTCATCATGGAATTATGACATCATTGTCACATTTTTAAAAGTTAAGCAATACAGTTATTCGAGCATAACTCAACTATTATTGGAGATAGAAGACTGAAATTTCGATAGAATCTGTATACTAACATACCTCACATATGATGCAGCTATCATCAAAAAACTCCTCACTTTGTTATTACGTCATCATTACGCATCAAAATTTTTAAAATTGATAAATTAGGTGATTCTTCGTGCGATATCGATTATAACAGTAGGACAGACGTATTTAGAGATGTTATTTCCCTTATAATTAATCAATGTAACCCCAGTCGATCGAAGGGAACCTCCGGCGGACACAAAGTGTCGCGCTTGTAATACATTAAAACTAGATTAATGTTTATTTGTTTGTGTCATAGACTCCTTTAAGTAAGGACTGTAGGCGTTCAATCTCGGGTCCTGGAATTTGGGTCCATTGTGTAATATAGATATCCCGTAATCCGCTCAAGTTATACATGGGAGATGGTTTATTGTTGAATAGGAAGTCGTATTTTTAGTCCATTGGTCATGATAACCTACCTCAACTATGTGTGGAATGTGAGTTATGTGGTTTTACACAGATTTAAGATACATTTTGGCAATTTTCTGACCTGTTTTAAGCACATTTTTTAAAAAGCGTTATTAATGTATGATTTTCGAAGATAATCAAGGTAGGAACGGGTTAATTCGAAATATTTGGACATTTCAAATGGAATGTTGCTACATTCCAGCGTTGCTATGGAAACGTATGTATACCATTTGAGCAGATATCTTGAAAACCGTTACAGTTAGACAGTCAAATTACACTATATTTGATAGATAATAGGTTGCTTTCTATTAGCTCCTAATACATTTTATAACATTAAAACTCAAGGTTTTCGAGATATGGTGCAATATATTTTATTTTATGAATCATATTTGTTAAATTGCACCATATCTCGAAAGCCTTTAACTTTTTTCTAAAGTAGAATATCAAAAATCTGTCTCTATCATTTTGTTCTACGTGACGAGATCTTTCTAAAACAGTCGAGTTTTTAACTGTACGACCTTTGTAACTAGAGATTCCTCCTTTGTAAAATTGATTTTTTTAAGTGCTAAAAACAGGCTACAAAGCAATTTTCTTCGGAAAGGCTTGATTTCCATTAGTTTTACTGTATTCTGATAATAAATAACATCAAAACATCCAAAATCAACAACTTATAGTAGTACTTAACTTCAAAATATGACATATCAAATATTTTCACATCATGACACCTTCAAAAGTGTGAAAAAGTTTACAGTTATCACTTGTGGCCCAAAAATGACCATGTCCGAGAGTTTCCGCCGAAATCCCATACCTATAACTTTATTTGACTATGCCAGGTCGTTATTTTAACACTGAATTCGCACTCAGCACTAAATTTCCAGCAATTTGGTATATATATTGACCATATTTGGAAACATTTTTGGTTGCCTTTTCCTAGCAACGGTCAGGAATGTTTAAAATTCCTGGCCGTTGCTAGGCACGGTCAAACAAAAATTTTTCCAAATATGGTCAATATATATATCAAATTGCTGGAAATCTAGTGCTGAGCATGATTTCAGCATTAAAAAGATGATCTGGCACTGTAAAAAGAAGTTATAGCTGTGGGACATTTCGCATTTAAAATGTGTCGTTTTTAGAGCGACACTAGGTGATACAAGTGGCTCAAAGTGGCGAAATATTGGGGCTGGAGTTTAAAAATCGGGAATATTGTTTAGAACCCCTATAAGGATCTAACAATGATAAAAAAGCAATTTGGGCACATTTTTAATAAAAAACAAGTTTCGCATGGGAAACACCAACCTTAAAGGAGTCTATGGTTTGTGTATATATAGTTATTTGTGTAACCAATTGATGGAAGAAACTCCCAAGCACAGAAAGCTGATTTTTTGCACGTGGGAGTCTTTTGGCTATGGCTCAAATAAGTTCTGAGCTCAGAGCAAAATATCGACTCAACATGGATTTATAACGTCATTGTCACATTTTACAAAGTTAAGCCATACAGTTATTCGAGCATAACAGCAATTATAGGAGCCTTAGTAAACTTGGTCCCATCTGTGATGAAGTCGAGGGGTAGCAGTGCAGCTAAAATGGGGTATAGGGATTGGCTGGATTGTAGTGATCAAACGCTTCAATAATAAGCTGATGGGGTACAGAGGTGTAGAATTCTTGGATATCATATGTGTACATGTTGGTCAAATTGGTAGAAGGGTGTGATAATTGCGCGATCACCTCGTGAACGTCGTCACATAAAAGGTGAGTTTCTAATAATTGAGGTGATGAGAGATCGTAAATGATTAGATATGAGTGTTGCGATTGACGGGCGGTGGTTAGCAATGGGACGGCATATACTGGTAAGTTCAGCGAGTGTGTTGAGCAATAGAAAAAGATTGGGCGAATAGACTTCCTTTATCCTAAGTAGTGGCTTATGCACTTTGAGCTTGAAAAGAATGTGGGGGGCGGTCATCCACTATAGATTGTAGTTAGGGGTCTTCCTCCGCCAGGAGAGTACTGAGTTTTTGGACCGCATCGAAATAATAAGACGGTGGAACACGGGTAGCGTTAGTACGAGTAAGGACTATTCGTATCCATTTTAGTTTGTGGCAAGAAAACTATCACAATTTTCACCTCTTTTGTACTAATATCATTGCATTCCATTAAATTTCAGCAAAATATAGATATGTTATACAGTTCGTATTTTGCACGTAAGACTTAAAGTAATCCATGGTTAAATACCGTGAATCAGCTATAGTTACGTAGGCTGTGACTCTACTATATAAGTGATAGAAAGCTGAAATTATTTAATAGAATGTGTATATTAATATATCTCACTTATGATACAACAATCATCAAAAAATGTACAACAATCATCAAAAAATTACTCATCGCTGTATTATGACATCATTATGAGGTATCAAAATGTTAAAATTGACAAATTTGGTGATTTCGTGCGATACCGATTATAACAGTAGGACAGACATATTTAGAGATGTTGTCATTTTGTGTCTGCCAACCACTCAGCGCATACAAGCGAATCGCGCTGTTTACTATTAAATGATACAAGCAATATCAGTTATTTGTCTAAATACAATGGTTTAACCGAAGAATGCCCACCATTTTTGACCAAATTTCGCAATACTATAATTTTTAAAACAAAGTTCAACTTGTAGGACACTTTTGAAATTTAACATCATTATAAATCATTATGTAATGCGATTCACGTTGCAATATTGGGTGATCTTATGCTTTATATTGTATATTATCATCTCTAAAAAATTCAGATCGGCCACATGTATACCCTTTCCTAAAAGCTCTTGTTTTTGGAAAAATTCATTGTCTCATTTTTTGCACTAAAACTATTTCGAAATCAAGGTTACTACTTATCCATGGTTCAGGCGACAGACAATATACATGGGTTCGAACCCAAATCAGGTCATATGTTTTGTCAATTATATTCTATGATTGCTTCATTTTATGAAGATTTTTTCATGGTTTATGACCAGAGAATAAATAGGTTTTGGAATAATAGTAGGCATTTCATCTGACGTATCTTGATGATTCATCATACATTAGATCTATATACATTCGCTGGCGAAACTCATTCATGTCCCAGCAACAAAGTAAATTCCCATGTCAAATTTGCTTGAATATTTTAATAACCGATCTGTCGCGTAGCTCGAAATAGAGGTGATCGGATTTCAACGGTTTCGTCGTCGGATGTTTCTTCCCTGAATGTTTCGTCGCTGATAACTGTTAGGAAATATGAATTTGTTCTAAAGCTAAATAGAATTGATAAAAGCTGAATAATATTGGGAGTGGGCATGTTGGAGAGTATTTTGTATAAGAGCAAAGAGAAAGTGGGAATTTTGAGTTTGAAATGATATCAAATGACACGGGAGAGTATTATTTTTTTTTTCGTGAGGGGGTGGGTGATTATCATTTAATATTTGTCAGAATGAATGGGAGAATGAAAGTTAGGATTCAATAATTTCATTCAAAGAAATATCAGCGACGAATCATCGGCCATTCTATTTCAACCAAGGGCCAGACCCACAGACTTTCAGAACATGTTAACCGTGATAGCCTGGTAGGGGGATATATGTAACCCTTCAAGCCTTCTCTCATTTATCATTTATTTAGCTCCTTGAAGTTTTTGATGTTTTCAACTTGCTTACTTGTTTGCTTATTCTTAGAAGAATTATCAATCTCAGTTTGGGATTGACAAGAAGCCTCAATTGACCAGGTCTTTTCCTCTAAACACCATCACAACTTGAAGTTAACTACATAGGCTGATAATATGAATCCTTGTCTCCCACAATATCCTTATGGGGGCCATTTGATTGCTGACTATGGCTCAGTAACTATCTTATCTGGAAGACAAAACTCCCCTCCTCCCTGAGGAAAGCGGAGAAAGCTCATTGAACGAATCGCGTATTGTGGAAACATTTCGCACTCCATTTATTGCCTAACACCTGACACACGCGAACGGGAGTTTCCCTCTGTCTGGGATATGCAAAGTTTTCTGCTGGATCCGGATAGGAAACTGATGTAATGCGAGGGACGAATTGTTTCCACAGTCTATCACCTATCACACTACTTTACTATAGCTGCTTGTTTAGGACTCGACACAGCTGTTCCGTTTATGATCTTCATATACACTGAATCTAGTATCTGTATATGTTTTATCAATGGGCATGGCGTATGACTTTGCATCGGAGCTGTTCAATTGTTATGTAACAAATATTTCATTAATTTTTATCCCTGTCATGCCTCGCATTTAATATTAGTTAGCTACAACAGACTACCCAAGTCGTATCTATTAGGCATTGAGTTACTATCTTATATTTACGTACAATTATGTTATTCAACTCATTGTAGTGTTTCACCTGATCACATTTAGATAATTAGTATATTCGGATCTCACATAAATAGTACAATCCAACATGAACAAAACTCTCAATAGCTACTGGACCTGCACTTTTTCGCAGACCCGCCGAACGCGAATTGGTTAGGGACATCGTAAAAGACGCTACGACGATTGAAGGTGCGTTGAAGACCCTGGAAGATATCTTAGACCCACCTATTGACAGTATCAGATGGTGCAGGAACTCTATAGGTCAGATTGGGAGCCTGGGAACCAGATTGATGATTATTTTTTAGAAATAAGATGCAAGGCTTTCCATGCTGGAGTGGATATGAAATTCGTCGCACCAATCTTCGCTTCTCAGGTACCAAAAGACTTCGAAGGAGAGCAGGGTCGGGATTTGATCAAGACTATCAAGCGAGAGCTCACTGAAAGAGGTTATCGTCTGGACATGTGGAGTAAAGATTTCGAAAAGATAAAGAAGGCAGCAGTATTGACCTATGTCAGCAGCGAACCACCACCTTCAATCCTTGCTACTAACAGTACATTAGAAGCCCAGATTCCTGTGGACGATACAGTTGCTTCCTCTAGGACTCAATTTCGAAGCTCTCAATGCGGTCGCCAGCCCAAGCAACAGTCACATTCGGCTAAAGGATGTTTTATCTGCTGAGGTTCGCACATGTGGAAGTATTGTCCCGAGAAGCGGTGACAAGGCTGTGGCGAAAAAGGACATTCGACACCAGAGACAAACCCTCACCGAACCTCTTGAGGAATTTCCTCCGTGTTTGCCGAGAACCCTAAGAAACCCGCAGTAACCTCAATAACGAAGTCTATGATCGATACAGGGAACGCTCGCCCTGTGAAGCAGAACGTGAGGAGATTCTCACCAAACATGGAGCGGGAGATAAACAGTCAAGTGGATGAGATGTAGCGAATGGTGTATGCCGCCCATCAAGCTCCCCGTGGTGTCGTTATGTGATCACAAACCACTCTGTTGGCTACGCAAACAGAGACCCGCAGGCATTTGTTCTCGAGGTAGATACATGAACTGGAGGCAATTATATATGAGATCCACTACGTGAAGAGGACGGAAAATACAGCTGCAGACTACTTCTCAAGACTGCCAAGCGAGATAGATTATGATGTTAATAATGACGGTGAACATTTTGAACGACATTTTTTCTATACTTCCAATCATGACTAACTATTGTTGAAGTATTATGAAGGGTCTACGCACTGACAAGACAACCTCTCTGGCGTTGGATCAGCTTGAGCATGGTGGTGTAATCCAACTAGGGAGATTCAAACGTGAACCGAGGATGCACACCAGCGATGGATTACTTTATAAAGGTCAACGGTTTGTCGTACATTTTAAGCTCAGAAATGAGATCCTCGCACTAAATCATAATGAGTCCCACCCTGGTGTTAAGAATCCCCTCGGCAGGACTAGAACACATTTCTAGTGGATGGGCATGTCACGCGATGTAGGGCCCAATGTCATTTTGAATTGATACTGTAAGTACGTACCGTACATATTGTCTCACCAACGGCCAACAAGGTGATTGATTCTGAGTTCTCTGGCATTTAATTCTCATATAGACCTAGTCCTCTTGGCCTGGGTTCTACGGTGTCCGTATGTAGGCCTCTCAATTGTCACTATCTCGTCGTGAGTGTCAAGGTTTCAGTAAAATGTCACATGTTCATTGGCATTTAATTAAATAAGAACAACGATTCAGCTAACAGCTATATTTCGCAACACTCACTTGTTTCTTGGAAACCATACTTGGTGTTTGTAATGTAGACAGATAAATTTCTAGATCATGGATTTCAAATTTCTGGGTTACGGATTTTAAATCTCTGGGTAACGGATATTCAATTTCTGGGTCACGGATTGAAAATTGCATAAATATCGTTAGTATAACACACCCACCCTCAAACACCACCTCACACTCTCACTTTTCACACTATCACTTTTCACACTCACTTTTCACACTATCACTTTTCACACTCACTTTTCATACTCACTTTTCACACTCTCAATGTCACACAGATCCATTCTCCTTCATGCATTACAGGCCAAGGAACGGATGGCCATTTTTGATGAGGTGCGGCTACTTCGACAGGAGGTGGCCGAATTGAGGGACGAAAATGCGGACATTAAAGTCCGTATGGCGGCTCTGGAGAGTCGAAAGGGATTTTTAATTAATTACATTAATTTATTAATTCTATACAACGTTCTATTTAGTTTAATTATTATTTTATATTTATATTCAATAAAGTAATAACCCAGTTAACTCTTTGCTTAGCTTTATAAGGGGTACTTTTAGGATAGCGATCGGGAATTAAGTTTAAAGTACAAAATGAGCTATTTTGAAGAGCTCAGCGTATGAGTTTTATCCCAACTTACAGGAACTAGATTGATAATTATGACAGGAAAATCCAAACAGTAAGTAACATAGAATATGACAAAGTCAACAATGTGGCTGCGATAATTACTAGAGACTGTTTGATGCTGACGCCACAGTTGGGGCTGAATTAACCACATATGTAATGCCCATTTGCCTCAGTCCTGCACAATGTCGCGGACATCTCCATCCATTTCCTATGGCAATGAAGCCTCAATAGTATGAAGCATAAAACTGAAGTGCTAATTTTTAATTACCCTCAAAGTTTGGAGTTCCCTCCTCTCTTCCAAACAAGTATCATGTATGAACTCTTGTATCTTGAGTTTATTTCTTCACTGTTGCGTTCGGTCCTATTTATTTAATTAACATTGAATTATATTAAAATTTAGAAACTGAGGAGTGATGGAGATACAGAATGGACAGCAAAATTACAACCAGCAGTTCTGTCAGCAAATACTCAGAAAAAACGATCTACAGGGCACACTCCATTCTATCGTATGTTCAGAAGAGATTATGATTTCTCTAACCTTCTTCTCAACTTGATTACCTCATCATCGAATAACGACGACCGTTCTGAGCCAAATGGATACGATTCTACTGATCCAGGATCCCCTCCAACTTGATACCCTTCCAATGACCATTGACGAAGCAGATCCCTATGAGCTGCCAAATAATGATGATGAGTGGATGAAAGAAATAGATGGAACTCGTGATACTGACATAATGTTTGCTATCGACAACACCAAAAAGGAACAGAATATTCAAACACGGAATTTTGACCGTAAACCAAAACGTAATAGGTGGGTGAGTCATTCTTATTTTTAGTGTCTGCTGGTTCTAATTACAGAAAGTAATGACAATGATGCTAACATCACCAGACCATATTTTCTCAAAGAAACTTTGCAATTCGCATCACTTCCTACACATTAAAAATATTTTCTGTTGACGTAAATTCAATTCATCTCATGACTCAAAATCTGTTTTCATTTGTAGAATGGCGACTGGGGACACAGTGCAGTGTCCCCGATATCGCGGATGTCTCCTCCCAGCAATTTTCTATACCACTGAAGCCAAGCCATATAAATGCTCCGCATTCTCTAGGTAGCTAAATTTAGGTCGGAATTCGAGGAAGGAGACCAAGTACTTGTACTATCAAGAAATCCAAACATCTGCCCGGAACCTAAAATGCAAAGAAATATCTTGGACCACATTCAGTAGATAGAGTGACACCAAGCCATATTATTGCACATACAAATTTCAACAGCAAAAAGACAACTAGGATGCCAATCCACCTTTCTCGAATATATTATAAACGCACTAATTCCACAGTAAGTTGAATATCACAGTTATTTTTAACTAAAATGCTATCAATTCTTACAAATTTGATAATTTTATTTTAGAATATGGAGACATCAGTAAACAAAGCAATACTCGAGCCATCCATCAATTCTATCCGTGAGTAATATTAATTAATATCTGGTAGTATAATGACGTCGTCATAGTCGAGTTTAAGACTTTTTCATGGTTTAGGACCAGAGAGTAAATAGGTTTTGGAATAATGGCATTTCATCCTGATAATTCGTCATACATTAGATCCATATACATTCGCGTGGGACTGCGTCGGAATGGTTAAGTAGTAATCGAACTAGAGACCAAACAAAAGAGGAATAGTTGCACTGACACGAAGTATCTCCCCGCCCGAACTAAATTATCTACTGGGGCCAACTTACTCCCCACAAGGGGGCAGGATCTACTTCAAGGGGGGGATACTTTACTTAGGTGCCAAATTACTTCGTGACAGCACTTTCTTTCAATTCAATCCCGATTCAGCAATTCCAAATGTCATTTTAAATTGATATTGTAAGTATAGTAGGATGTTAGTTATCCGGACGGGTTGGGACCGAGGGGGTTCGGATAACTGAAGTTATTGTGTAATTATATAGAAAAGTTGGGCAGTAGTACTAAGTACTCATAATGATGGATATGGATAAAATACATATCGATCTATGTAAGCACCCTCATCAATAGTATATAAAGTGATGGCAGTGTACTACTTTCAATTCTCAACTCAGGGATGCATCATTAATAAATTTAGTATATTTTTAGTTTGATCAACCAAGGGGTTCGGATAACTGAAGTATTCGCTGGATAGGTTTAAAACGCTTTTGTAAGAGCTAATTTCCTCATTTGTTATTATTCCCGCATTCTGCATAGGTTAGAGCAAAGCCCCTCCGTAACCCCTCCCAAAAGTTTTATACCTCTTTTTAGGGTCCTTTTTAATCCTATATTATACAACAGTACGCAGTTCATCTGGCAACACTGCGTGATTCCATGGACAAAGTAGTCATACACCCTAATACGTAATTTCTATACAAATTGTTATAACACTAATCCATTTGTGAAGTCAAATAACATTTAATTAGTAAGAAAAACTGTAAATATAGCTAAAAATCCGTTTCCTTTACATTCAAATTACTCACTTTATGAACATTTGACATAATTACTCTCCTGCAACTTTGGTATTTTCGGAATTTGTTACCCTATAACATATATCACGAGTTGCCAACATTGTATATATATATATATATGCTGGCATTGGTGGTACGAGGTGGAACAGTTTAAAATGTTTAACACGGGAGGGTAATCGAGTGGAAAGTTTATGAAGTGAGTAATTCGAATGTGGAGTAAACGTTAAATTAAGCATATCTCTTACAGATTAAATGCCCTTTACTCACTAAATAGCTTAGTATGAATACTTTAGTCCAGGCAGTGTATACTTTATTATATTTGAAAAGGAAATTTGAAAGTGGTGCATGGTGCTAGCAAAAGACAAAGAAAACAACTAGATGAGGCATCAGCAAATTATCGTATTAT
Organism: Aphrocallistes beatrix; assembly: GCA_963281255.1. NCBI lineage: Eukaryota > Metazoa > Porifera > Hexactinellida > Sceptrulophora > Aphrocallistidae > Aphrocallistes > Aphrocallistes beatrix. Next base: position 2,289,344 of record OY725489.1, read on the forward strand.
ATGTATCACTTATTCTCATGGTTACATTTATTGGAATTGTAGTCTAAATTCTCTCAGAGGCCCTGACTACTTGCACATGGTATTTGGTTTGTACAGTTGACTCTCTCGTTAGTGCGAATATAGATTAGACGTAGAGTAGTAAGGAATACACTTTATAAATAAATCCCCTACATACTAAAGTACGTGCATATTACAAACTAATTTGGTTAGTACGTACTCCGGATAAGACGTGCACATTTTGATGGTGGTCCACTGGTGTACGTACTAATGAGAGTCAACTATATTTTTAGATTAATCAATTATTTTAATCTTCGCCCTAGTTATTAATTGTATTATTGTATAATTTTTGGCACTGCTTGGATTAATGGAGGTTTATTAAGATGTTAATACAATACACTACAACTACATGCAATAGACATATCAAAACTAATAAGTACAGATGACTTCTAATTTGTGAAATTCTACTTTTACATCCATTGGTAAATATTGTCCATGGTCAATTTGGCCGGGGTGACGTTCTGTTTCCTCTCTTGAAAGGTTTTCTGTCTGCTGCCCCATCGAAATTTCTTTTCAAATTTGTCTACATGTCTTTTGTATATCAGAAATTGTCCCCACCCATACTTCTTTATAATTTCTTCTTCCGTGTACATTTTCAGCATGTCTAAATAGTGGTTTTGGTGTATCTTGTCCCGTCTAATATGCGAGGTAATGCCGTTTCGCTCTGAGCAATATGTCACCTTAACCTGTTCAGCAGTGCCTACCTTTGTCGCAATTTCCTCGATAAATTGGGAACTGATTGTGCTGCGTCTCTGTCTCAAACTTGTGCATAAAACTTCTTTGTGCTCAAATTCACCTATCGTCAGATTAACGGTGAATTTGGTATCTCTGTTAGTCGTAGATAAGGGAGCCGTTTTAAATGTGTGTTCTTGATGCTTGATTTGTGACATGTTTGTAGATTGTGGGTTGTATTGTATTTGAGCAGCTGTTAACACCATTATTTATACTTCGTTGATTCTATTTTTAGTTTTTTTGTAAAAATTCACTAGTATAATCGGTGTTAGCTGAGTTTCGCGAGATAATCGCTAAATTTAGAAATACATTTAATTTTGCCATTCATCATTCTATTTACGATTGAGTGAATAACTGTCTATTTGGGTACAAGGAATCTGCTCTTTTCATATGATTCTAAATCTGATGATATTATCATGGTTCTATTTTTAAAGTAAATGTCATCTCAACTGCGCAATAATATCGGAATTGATTTTTCGAGGTTGAGAATATTGCATCTTCATCTTCTGTTGGCTGTCTTGTTGAATGAAATTTGCATTTTTTCACAATTTAGACACTATATTCCACTTCCACACACACATTTGTAACAATCGACTTGTATACGCAAAAAAAGGACATTACTATAATCAACCGAATTCACAATTTGGAAAGTCGATTTATCATTTTCACACAGAATTGTAGTCAAAGTATGCCTGCATGCCTTGTATGATATCCCGTCTCGGACAATTTAATAATTTGTTATGACAAATCAATTTGCGATATGTAGCACCTCATTTATTTATATGTAGTACATCACTAATTCAATTTACACTGAACTCTATCGAATTCGAAGGGACCTCGATTTTAGTACGATATAAGGGGGACTTCGTTATAAGATACCGATGTAATTCTGTATTTGTAATACTATGTTGGTGGAACCAAAAATCATTTCGATATAATTGAGTATTTCGTCATATCCGTGTTCAAAATACGGCAGTTGATTGTACTATACTTTTGCGTGCAAATCAATATTTTTACACTTAAATATTGGTGTACACCAGGCGTGTCAAACTGGTGGCCCGCAGGTTGCTCAGAGATGGCCCGCCAGCCAGTTGCGAAAAAATATTATAATTGAATGAATCAGTAGTTAAAATCTATTCGTTTCTATCATGGCCCGGGGAAAGAGCTGGGGTTATGAAATTGGCTCACTATCCGATTCGAGTTTGGCACACCTGGTGTACACCATTGAATTAGAGAAACCTGTTTATCAATATAATAGAAGCTTAGTAAAATAGTGCGAAGGCATGGACAAATGAATGACGCATGTATTCCTGTCAGAAATTGGTGCCCCCCTACAGGGGGGGCACCACTAATTATAGGGGGGGACGTGCCTTCCCTGCCCCCCCTGACGCCTCCACTGGTTTACACACTGTTAGCCAATATTTTTTATATTAATTATGGATCAGGTTTGGTCATAATTGTGAAAATTATAGGATGAAAGGAAAAATCGATTACCGATCCATTTTTATTAACCCCAATTATCCCAAAGAAAGGCTCGATTTTTTAATTTCGGATGCCGCCGTTCGATTTTTCATTGCTTGTCCATCTGAATTTCAATTTGCTCATCCAATTTACCAGCACAGTGCAAAATATCATATCCAGTTTACAATTTTTTTCTGTTCTCCATGCCTTTCACACACCAACTTCATCCACCGATAGGTCTGAAGCTGATTTTTCTTTACACAAATGCAGAAAAATGCACATGTCATCCGAAATGACATTTTACATTAGATGAAATTGACAATTTTTCTATTTTTATAAAACTCTTGTGCGTCATTTGTCAAAAATGCTTGATTACCATTTTGTACTACACATCTATTTTTAGAAGCACGTATGATGATATATATATAAATATCATAATAGCTGTGAATGCGATATTATAATTAGAATCTATCCAGAGCATATTGAGATAAAAATAGCTATCGCATAATGCAAAATTCTTGTGAGAACATATGGCAATCGTATTCATTTATTACATACTACGTATATATTCATTTAGCTCTAAAATACTTTAACATATACCACCTACATCGAATATTTACCAAATCAATCAATAGCAAGTAGATCTGATAAACCCACTCATTCGAATTGGGATGACCTGCAAGGAGACGAAGTTAACCATGGAGATGGTACTAGTAGTAGGTTCCTTAACACCCTTCAAATGCACGATCAAGAATTTTCATATCCTCTGAATATGCTTCTTCTGAATAAGATGTGGATGACAATTTATATGGTTATCTCGAAACTCAGAAACCCATGCACAGTGTCACCAGCGAGGCTGAAACACCACCAATACAGACCCCCCCTCAGTCGAGGCTGAAACACCACCAATACAGACCCTCCTCAGTCCAGCTAGCCAATTAGCTGCTGAATCACTGCCACGGCTGCAGATAGCTTCTTCTACCCCAACAATTCCCTCCGACTCAGATCAAGAAGATGCGGACCCTCAACACTTTATCTTCCCACCTTCTCGAATAGAAACAAAGTCTTGTAGAAGAAAGCGCTCTTCTATTCCACATTCGGACCAAATGGCGAAACGACTCGATTACCACTATAATCCTGCTTCCAAGCCTTTGAAAGCCGTTATCACTATTTACTATATCGGAGAAGAAGTAGAGGAGACAGTTCAACCAACGCAACATTCGCTAGTACCCAAATACGACATTAGTGCCAACATGCCAACTTACTATACACATGCCGCAACGAACTGGGAAAATCGACATGCCTTTATTCCCAATCCTGATCAGAGGTCCTCAACTGGGTTCTGCCGTACAGATCTGTATGTATATACTATCGAGGCCAATCGTGAAAGAGAACAACAAGTTGCTAAAAAAGGCTATCGAAGAAAGCTGTATGCTAGAGAAACGCCTCTTGAAAGATTCTTTCCTCAAGGACCGCGACAAATGCAAAGCTCCACAATAATCCAGTTATGTCTGAGAAACAACTCGAAGCCTTTCCTTTCTATAAGGAACCTTATGAAAATGCACTCTCCGTAATCAGAAAGCCAGAGAAGAAGTTTGAGAAAGTACCGCTTGCAATTGAAGAGCCTATCAACATGCTACATCCAAATCCGCCGAGCCAACAGCATTCTCTCTCTCAGCACGGGCAGTACCTACGTGATTGTAATCAGCCGATCAAATTCTTCAATGCTATCTACCGCTCTTATGAGATGGTTACCATTTTGGAACAAACCAAACTCTATCGTAAGCAAAATAAGTTTTATGATTGGAAGGAACCTACCTATGAAGAGATACAATGTTTCATAGGACTACTCCTTTGGACATCGCTCGTGCCGTTATCCAATCGTCGTTCCTATTTTAGTGAGTCTAAAATCTACTATCAGCCACATTTCGCAGCTCACACAACCCGAGGTCGCTTTGAAGAACTGTTTAGTATGCTTCATTTCACGATCAAATTCTATGGTAGGAGTGTGGTGCGCCAATACATGCCAGCTAAGCCCAACAAATACGGAGTTAAAGTGAGTTTGAATGAATGAATTAGAGCAGTAAATTGCATTTTTAGAGAACATCTCCTATTAGCATTGATGGTATCACACGTTCGTCCATCAGTAAGCGCTAGCCTGCGAAATTTAGTTTGGTTGGATTCACACCAAAATTGGTAGGTAACCATCGTGTACAGGATGTTAAGAAATTGATGTTCCAATATATACTTGCAGTCCTGTTCCAGATTAACAGTAGAGAATAGTGTGGTTGTTATTCATTGTATCCACCTTTTCGTTCAATTCCGACATTTTCGATAGCGTCGTCGTTATTAATTAAATCTAGAAAAATTACAGGCAATGAAGCTAGTTACATATATAAGATTCTGTCTGATCCAAGTTTCTCATTATAACGCGACTAATACATGCTGCTTACTATGAACCCCCTGGGGACCAAAATCAAGTTCACAATAGAGAGACTTCATATTAAGCGAACTCGCCTTAATACAAATCCTATGGAGTCTGTCGATATGGGACCAGAGTGTTTGTTCATAATATACGAGTGTTCATATTAAGCGGGTTCATAATAAGCGACCCTGACTGTACTACTATGTAATACGAATTATTATTAAGCTGTTTTCATTAATTTTTAGGTATGGTCAATTTGTTGTGGGTGCTGTGGCTATTCACTCACACAAAACATCTATTTAGGAAAGAGCGGTGGAGCCGAAGGAGGTCGCCAGGTAGTGATTGAACTAGCACAGCCATATTTAGACCTCGCCACGTTATCTACAGGAACAGATTCTTCTCCCACATTGAGCTGGCTGCCTATCTGGCCAAGCGGAAAACGGGAATGGTCGGAACTTCCTCTACAACCAAACTTCCACCAGATCTTGACTACCTTGTTACTCACATGCACCCTCTCACTTGGGCTTATAAATGGTACAATTGCGATGCTAAATTCACCTACCGTCCAAGACGAGGAGGAGATGAAGTAACCCTTGTTGCAGAAAAACAGCTTGTCTGTACACTCGTCTGGATGGACAAGAAATATCGTACAGGGGACAAGAAAGTCGTCTTCTTCACTAATTGCATCCCTGCGATTCCATCCTCAATAGAAAAGCAATGCCATCGAAAGAATATTCGTGATGAAAACATTATACAGCACTATACGCACCAACTCATACACAGTCCACCCATTCTCAAGGCGTACAATTTCCGAATGGGAGGAGTGGATAGCATGATAGATCAGTAGGCCAGCATGCAATACCTCTTTCATCCAAACGTGGGTACATGAAAGTTTTCTTTCATATTCTGGATTCGGCGGTCGTTAATGGATGGATCCTGTTTAAAACAGCCAAGCAAGAGAGAGGCGAATGGAACTCAGCAGCGAAGCAGCGAAGCAGCGTCACACTCTAGCATTGTTTAAAGAGAGTGTGATTCTCTCATTGTGTGGTGACTATACATCTAGGAAGAAGTCCCAATCAGTCCATAAACCAAAGGCATCTGTACCTAGCCAGTCGATAGACGTGATTGCTCAACACCAGATTCGACCATCTCTACAAATCCCTGACCTGCAATGTAGAAAAGCCAAATGTCAACTCTGTATGAAATCAGTTCGTACAGCGTGTTTCTGCTGTAAACTAGCATTTTGCTATAGCTGTGGTATTCAGCACCAACTTTCGCTCGCAGGTGTTATTACTGATCCGGGCTTGGAACAAGAGATTCCACCACATCTACATACAACAGAGGAAAATGAACAAGTAATATCATTAGAGATTTACAAGGCATGGGGCGTAGGCAACGCGTGAACTTGATTCAGTCCCCGAAATTTCGGTCATTTGAGTATGGTTGAATTTCGGTCATTCCAGTATTTTGTTTTTGAAAATATATCTGGTCGCTTGCAGTGGCACGGTATGTGGAAATAGGATCAAAAATCATAACCTTGGATTGCTTTATAATGTTGATATTTGAAATTCAGCACGCTCACAAACCTCGGAAAGCAATTAGCATTCCGACAATAATGGTTATATTTAGTTCCTATGTCTATTCAAAAAGAGATTACAATAGACATTCCAATAACAATCATACGACATGTTTTTGCCTTCAACGTTCCATTACATTCTTCTAATAGCATTTTTTTTCCTCTACAAAATAAATTTTAAACCACGGTGCCAGGAAGTACCAACGATATTTTTTTGGGATTTTAAAATGTCAGTTCGTTTATAATTATCTAATTTTATTCCATAGAAATGATAAATAATTATTGTGGTTGATTTTAGTAGCCCACTCGTAAGCCTATGAATTATCAACTATGAATTATCAACTAAAGATTTACGTAACCGATTGTCCCCTCTACTAGCACGTCTTGAGACAGTTGCTGAACAAGAAAAAGTTTCCAGTAATATCTACCTGTCAATGTTTCGTGAATTCCCTTGGGCTTATATTTCCCTCTTACATTACACAAGTTGTTAGCACATGCACCGGAAATCCTAGTCCTCTTGGCCTGAGTTCTATGGTGTCCGTATGTAGGCCTCTCACTTGTCACTATCTCGTCGTGAGTGTCAAGGTTTCAGTAAAATGTCACATGTTCATTGGCAAATAAAAATGTCCAAAGCAATCCTTCTAGATCCTCTCCAGGCAAAAGAACGGATGGCTGTTTTCGACGAAGTCCGTCTTCTCAGACAGGAACTACTTGGTGACCTGAGGGAAGAGAACACGGTAATGAAAATCCGCATGGCAAAACTAGAAAGTCGCGAAGGATTTTTACATAATGACATTAATTTCTTAATATTATATAATATTTTATTTAGTTTGTTTATGATTTTGTACGTTACTTCAATAAAATAATAGCCCAGTTAACTCTTTGCTTAGCTTCATAAAGGGAACTTTTAAGGGAACGTTTCCAAGAAATGAGTGTTGCGAAATAAAAATGTTAGCTGAATCGTTGTTCTTATTTAATTAAATGCCAATGAACATGCGACATTTTACTGAAACCTTGAAACTCACGACGAGATAGTGACAATTGAGAGGCCTACATACGGGCACCGTTGAACTCAGGCCAAGAGGACTAGGTATATAGGAGAACTAAGTGCCAGAGAACTCAGAATCAATCACCTTGTGGGCCGTTAGTGAGACAATATGTACGTACTTACAATATCAATTCAAAATGAAATTTGGAATTGCCGAATCGCGATTGAATTGAAGGGAGGTGCTGTCACGAAGTAATAATAGGAAGTAGCGGTTTAATATACCTCACATATGATGTAACTAACAAAAAATGATGACTCATCACTCTGTGATGACTTCGTCATTACACATCAACAATTTTTAGATTGACAAATTCGGTGATTTTACGTGTGATATCGATTATAATAGTTGGACAGACGTAGTAGTATTTAGAGATGTTATCCCCCATATAATTAATCAATGTGACCCAGGCGCCCAAAGGGCGCCTCCAGCAGACTCAAAGTGTCCGCAAGCCGCGCAGCGCAAGCAAGCGAAGCGCGCTTGTTTATATATAAATATTTCATATCTTGTTGGAAACATGGTAAGAAGTCCTAAATTAAGGTTGGCCTTTCCTATGAACATTTTGTTTTTCATCAAAAATTTGCCAAAAGTCCTTTTTAACCATTTAGGATAACTAAAGGAGTTCTAAACAATAATTTTGATTTTTAGAATTTCAATGCTAATATTTCGTCACTTAGAGCCACTTGTACCACCAGGTGTCGCCTAAAAAAGGACACATTTTGTCTCATATCCATAACTTATTTGAACCATGTAAGATCATCATTTTAATTCTAAATTCGTGTTCAGCACTAAATTTCCAGCAATTTGATATATATATTGGACATATTTGGAGAAATTCTTTGGCTGCGGGTTCCTAACAACGGGAAGGAATGTGAAAAAATTTCTGGCCGTTGCTATGCACGGACATCCAAAAACTTCTCCAAAGATGGTCAATATATATATCAAATTGCTGAAAATTTAGTGCTGAGCACGAATTTAGTATTAAAATGATGATCTGACATGGTTCGAAGAAGTTATTGATCTCGAATTCCGGCGGACATTATCGAATGTGGTTATTTTCGGGTGGCCAGTCAGCAATGACCATTTTTCCCACTTTTGATGGAGAAAAATTTGATATACCATATTTTGAAGTTAAGTAGTGCTATAAGTTGTTGAATAAGGATATTTGCATGTTATTAAATATTCCAAAACAGTTAAAACTAATGGAAATTAAGGGACATATATAAATATTTTCGAAATCCTATTTTCTGAGACTTTTTTTTCAGCAATTATAAAGGTGATAACTTTTTGTAAATTCAACATAGGGACGAAAACTTAACGGTTTCTGATAGATCTCGAAGAGTAGAACATAATGAACAGACATAATTTTGATAATACAAATAAAAAGAGAATTAAGAAAAAAATAGTGTAAAAATTACTAAAAATAAAATTCCTCGGGTGTTTTGGTGTGAATTTTTAACAATATTCAAAATTTCAAAAATCTGTCTGTTCATTAATTAGTTAGATCATCGATTTATGAATGAATTTGAAAAGTTTCTAATGGATTGTAAGCATATTGTTCCCGATTTCTTACTTGTAAAATGACCAAATTTTTCAAAAAAAAATTTTTCTCTAATTATTTCAAGTATTAATGCAGTTTTGCAGATAACTATTATAGGAAAGGCCAACCTTAAATATAGAGTTATTCAACGCAAAAATATCATATTAATTTAGTATCATGGCTACCAGACCACTCATTGTTGCTTCCTTTTGTTTCCACAACACTTTGTTTTTTGAATATATTTTTTTCTATTTTTTTTAATTTTAATTTTAAAATTTTTTATTTATTTATTTTTTTTAACAGAAGAAAGAGAACTATTACAGATTGAAAATAAAATTGATCCTTAACTATATTCATCTATATTCAAGTTTCCACTTCCTTTTCTAACTTCGTTTGCAATCAGGGCAGAACCATAATTCGTCTTTCTTTGGGACTTCTAAAAGGTATCGGCTATTTTGAAGACAGAATATATGTGACCAATCTTTGCAAATATCACATTGCAGCCACTCATCATCAGTACTCGAATTCTTCTTTCCAATAACACCAGTCATTTCGCTTCCATTACAAATCTGACAGAGGGCTTTGCCATCATCAGTATCATCATTAGTATCACTCTTCTCTTCAGTAGGTTGTAGCGGAATAATATCAGTTACAGCAGAATATGCACCAGTCTTGTAACCAGCTCCGGTTCTCTTTCTTAATTTCTTACTACGTTTAAGTCCCATCTATGCCTTTTTACTGACTCTTTTGCAACTGTAATGGAATGACTTAGCCTCTTCCTATCTTTTTCTTCAAGCAGTGATATAAATTGATGTTTCGGCTCAATACATAATTCCCTAAAGATCTCGAGATATCCTTGGCATCCATCATAGCATCTTATTACAGCTAATGCAGCTCCTAAATTCATCAGCTCAATTTCAACAGAACCAATTTTATGGTTCCTAAATCAATTTGTGCAGATTTTCATTTAGGTTTGACGTTTTCCTACCCCTGACTTTTTGCAGAAATTCCTCGCTAAGATATGGCTCTAGAATGCCTTGGACACGTTGACTACACTCCAAACTGAGGTATCTTGGATGTTTCGGTGGAGTATTGCCTATTGCAATGGCCTTTTGGTAACTACACCAAGAATATTCTCCTTTTTTGCAATATCGATGCATCTCTTTACAGTTCTCGTCATTGGCGGACTGATGAAATATAATCCCAAGCTTCCTGCATATGTGGGATAGTGCAGTTTAAGTTATTTTTTATGACTAAGCCATCGAGCGAGGTTATTTTGTCGATTAGAATATCGCTCAAAAGATTTATTTCAGAAACAGAATCAGGAAAAGGGAAGTTCTATTCTTCTCTGTCATGTTTAAGATTTCGCTGAGTTTTGTATCGATTTATTCCTGTGATTTTCTTCTCACTCTTTGATTTACATTTCAATAATAAATTGTTCATTTTTCAGGTTTCATCGCAGCAATCTAATTCTTTTGCTTGTCAAATAAATGCTGTCTAATACATTTTTGTGCGTGGGATAGACACTCACGTCTAGAGATTTCTATTCCGTATTCAGCATATTTTTCTATTACACTCGAGTATATAAGTTTGTTATCGATAGATATCTCAAAGATAACAGGGGAAAATTTTGATTCTAGAGCAACTGAATTCACATCTCCATAATTCATAGATTGGCAAAGATCTCAATGCTTGCTGAACCATTCTATGTAATCTTTCCGAGTAATCCTAGAGTTTCTAAGTGCCTGTTGTTTCTCAGTGCAAAGTCGGCATGAATTACATGCGATCTCAAAATCTAACACTTTACCACTATCGATGCTAATGGCACTCGCAAAACAATATCTAGGATGACCACCACCCTTTGAACCACCTCTACGTTGGTAGGCGCCATCATAGGAAACTTTAACTTGCATCATATCGTTCTCTGGAATATGACAACTTTCACTTAGTTCCTAGCACGACTGAAATGGGTTTAGGTGTCATAAAAAGCTCTTTCTCCTAGAGTTTTTGGCATACCCATAATAGTGATCAATATATCTAATGATCTTTTTCCAATCCCAACGATGCGAGCCCAGCTAGAATTTGTAATATGTTGTCTACAAAATGCGTTTTTTTATCAAGAAATGAAAAATATTGTTTGGATGAATTATAGAATTGTGTTCCAGAATGACATTCATCGCAATAATAAATATACGCTCAACAATGCCAGCATTGAATGATGATTTTATAAACTTATGCGATCGCATCTGTAGGCCTTACACTGGGGGAGTACGACAATTCGCAACACGACAATTCGCAACACAGACAATTCGTAACAGACAATTCGCAACACCAGCTCGAACTATCACGATCAGTTAATTATGTTGTAAACAGAAGTAACTTACAAAAAGATATGAGAACAAGTCCAACTTCTTTGTCCACATGCTAACCCACACGAGATCCTAATGGATTATGGAAAGGCTGCAATTAGCAGTTTTGAGCGGACCTGGCCTTCTTCTGTTGTGAATGGCTGTTTCTTTCACCTTACACATAATGTTTGGCGGAAGGTGCAGGCAGAAGGAATGCAAGTTGAGTACTCACAAGACGAAGAGCTCGCTATTCGTATCCGTATTATACCAGATCTAGCATTTACAGCACCTCACGAAGTATGTGGTATGTTCGCAGAAGTGGCCGCACAACTACCTACTGCTGAAGCGGACGGACTTATTCAATACTTCGAAAGGACATACATCGGGCGTACACTCCCAGGTGGCGCATATCAACGCGTACTGTTCCCTATCGGCATGTGGAACCATCATTTTGACACTGCTTACGGATTCCCGAGAACAACGAATATAGTTGAAGGGTGGTAGTTCGAGCTAGTGTTACGAATTGTCTGTGTTGCGAATTGTCGTGCTGCGAATTGTCTGTTGCGAATTGTCGTACTCCCTTACACTGGAATGCCTTCCCGATCACACTACTGAGGAGGTTTGTATCAAATAGACATTTTGAAGAGAAGAAAGTTAGCTCAAAGTGGCACAATATTTGTTTTTGAATTCAAAAATTTGTATAATGGTTCATAACCAGTCAAGATATATACAAATGAAAAAAACACATTTTGAGAATTTTCGATAAAAATCATAAAATGTTGGGCTTTTCTATAGGAAAGGCCAACCTTAAAATTTTTGAGCAATTCCACCTCGTACCACCAATGCCAGCATATATATATATATATACAATGTTGGCAACTCGTGATATATGTTATAGGGTAACAAATTCCGAAAATACCAAAGTTGCAGGAGAGTAATTATGTCAAATGTTCATAAAGTGAGTAATTTGAATGTAAAGGAAACGGATTTTTAGCTATATTTACAGTTTTTCTTACTAATTAAATGTTATTTGACTTCACAAATGGATTAGTGTTATAACAATTTGTATAGAAATTACGTATTAGGGTGTATGACTACTTTGTCCATGGAATCACGCAGTGTTGCCAGATGAACTGCGTACTGTTGTATAATATAGGATTAAAAAGGACCCTAAAAAGAGGTATAAAACTTTTGGGAGGGGTTACGGAGGGGCTTTGCTCTAACCTATGCAGAATGCGGGAATAATAACAAATGAGGAAATTAGCTCTTACAAAAGCGTTTTAAACCTATCCAGCGAATACTTCAGTTATCCGAACCCCTTGGTTGATCAAACTAAAAATATACTAAATTTATTAATGATGCATCCCTGAGTTGAGAATTGAAAGTAGTACACTGCCATCACTTTATATACTATTGATGAGGGTGCTTACATAGATCGATATGTATTTTATCCATATCCATCATTATGAGTACTTAGTACTACTGCCCAACTTTTCTATATAATTACACAATAACTTCAGTTATCCGAACCCCCTCGGTCCCAACCCGTCCGGATAACTAACATCCTACTATACTTACAATATCAATTTAAAATGACATTTGGAATTGCTGAATCGGGATTGAATTGAAAGAAAGTGCTGTCACGAAGTAATTTGGCACCTAAGTAAAGTATCCCCCCCTTGAAGTAGATCCTGCCCCCTTGTGGGGAGTAAGTTGGCCCCAGTAGATAATTTAGTTCGGGCGGGGAGATACTTCGTGTCAGTGCAACTATTCCTCTTTTGTTTGGTCTCTAGTTCGATTACTACTTAACCATTCCGACGCAGTCCCACGCGAATGTATATGGATCTAATGTATGACGAATTATCAGGATGAAATGCCATTATTCCAAAACCTATTTACTCTCTGGTCCTAAACCATGAAAAAGTCTTAAACTCGACTATGACGACGTCATTATACTACCAGATATTAATTAATATTACTCACGGATAGAATTGATGGATGGCTCGAGTATTGCTTTGTTTACTGATGTCTCCATATTCTAAAATAAAATTATCAAATTTGTAAGAATTGATAGCATTTTAGTTAAAAATAACTGTGATATTCAACTTACTGTGGAATTAGTGCGTTTATAATATATTCGAGAAAGGTGGATTGGCATCCTAGTTGTCTTTTTGCTGTTGAAATTTGTATGTGCAATAATATGGCTTGGTGTCACTCTATCTACTGAATGTGGTCCAAGATATTTCTTTGCATTTTAGGTTCCGGGCAGATGTTTGGATTTCTTGATAGTACAAGTACTTGGTCTCCTTCCTCGAATTCCGACCTAAATTTAGCTACCTAGAGAATGCGGAGCATTTATATGGCTTGGCTTCAGTGGTATAGAAAATTGCTGGGAGGAGACATCCGCGATATCGGGGACACTGCACTGTGTCCCCAGTCGCCATTCTACAAATGAAAACAGATTTTGAGTCATGAGATGAATTGAATTTACGTCAACAGAAAATATTTTTAATGTGTAGGAAGTGATGCGAATTGCAAAGTTTCTTTGAGAAAATATGGTCTGGTGATGTTAGCATCATTGTCATTACTTTCTGTAATTAGAACCAGCAGACACTAAAAATAAGAATGACTCACCCACCTATTACGTTTTGGTTTACGGTCAAAATTCCGTGTTTGAATATTCTGTTCCTTTTTGGTGTTGTCGATAGCAAACATTATGTCAGTATCACGAGTTCCATCTATTTCTTTCATCCACTCATCATCATTATTTGGCAGCTCATAGGGATCTGCTTCGTCAATGGTCATTGGAAGGGTATCAAGTTGGAGGGGATCCTGGATCAGTAGAATCGTATCCATTTGGCTCAGAACGGTCGTCGTTATTCGATGATGAGGTAATCAAGTTGAGAAGAAGGTTAGAGAAATCATAATCTCTTCTGAACATACGATAGAATGGAGTGTGCCCTGTAGATCGTTTTTTCTGAGTATTTGCTGACAGAACTGCTGGTTGTAATTTTGCTGTCCATTCTGTATCTCCATCACTCCTCAGTTTCTAAATTTTAATATAATTCAATGTTAATTAAATAAATAGGACCGAACGCAACAGTGAAGAAATAAACTCAAGATACAAGAGTTCATACATGATACTTGTTTGGAAGAGAGGAGGGAACTCCAAACTTTGAGGGTAATTAAAAATTAGCACTTCAGTTTTATGCTTCATACTATTGAGGCTTCATTGCCATAGGAAATGGATGGAGATGTCCGCGACATTGTGCAGGACTGAGGCAAATGGGCATTACATATGTGGTTAATTCAGCCCCAACTGTGGCGTCAGCATCAAACAGTCTCTAGTAATTATCGCAGCCACATTGTTGACTTTGTCATATTCTATGTTACTTACTGTTTGGATTTTCCTGTCATAATTATCAATCTAGTTCCTGTAAGTTGGGATAAAACTCATACGCTGAGCTCTTCAAAATAGCTCATTTTGTACTTTAAACTTAATTCCCGATCGCTATCCTAAAAGTACCCCTTATAAAGCTAAGCAAAGAGTTAACTGGGTTATTACTTTATTGAATATAAATATAAAATAATAATTAAACTAAATAGAACGTTGTATAGAATTAATAAATTAATGTAATTAATTAAAAATCCCTTTCGACTCTCCAGAGCCGCCATACGGACTTTAATGTCCGCATTTTCGTCCCTCAATTCGGCCACCTCCTGTCGAAGTAGCCGCACCTCATCAAAAATGGCCATCCGTTCCTTGGCCTGTAATGCATGAAGGAGAATGGATCTGTGTGACATTGAGAGTGTGAAAAGTGAGTATGAAAAGTGAGTGTGAAAAGTGATAGTGTGAAAAGTGAGTGTGAAAAGTGATAGTGTGAAAAGTGAGAGTGTGAGGTGGTGTTTGAGGGTGGGTGTGTTATACTAACGATATTTATGCAATTTTCAATCCGTGACCCAGAAATTGAATATCCGTTACCCAGAGATTTAAAATCCGTAACCCAGAAATTTGAAATCCATGACCCAGAAATTGAATATCCGTTACCCAGAGAAAACACATAAATATTGATTTATTTCTAGCATTATGGTTTTAGGCTGGGAATAGATTGTTTATGAAATAGTATACTACCAGTTTTGTCCCGTTTTTAGATGGAGAAAATTGGGAAAAAATCCACATAAAGTTCCATAATTACTTTTTATCACTAGTTATTGTACTGAATGAACACCTCCCGTTTACTTCATCACACATATGTTCTTAATTATTTGACCTTGTAATAATTTTATTCCACGAACTCCAAAAAATATCACCAAATTCATTTTAAGGCATTTTCAACTACAAGATTCGAATTTTTCAACAGTCACCTCAACCATGTCTATAAATCGGACATACCAAACACCATAATTGTTCCATCACACACAACAATCATATATGCAAATCGAAAGCTGATCCCCTGAGCTATTCAATGGACAAATCGAAAATAGTATATTTTCACTAACTTCTGATTACAAATCACGGCTCATTACTTATGAAATGACCTAAGTATGCCAGCCGTCTGCATGATGATACTGAACTTGAACTGCGACAAATTTCTGACCATGCCTCGGTTAAAATGACCGTTTGAAGCTGGTCCATACGATCCCGTAAACCTCGAGCCTCTACCCGGGCATTATCGGTATGATCGATCATCGTTAGCTATTTTACAGGGCGCTGCCAAAATAGCGTTATAGCCATTGACTAATACTACTGCCGCGTCGACTCGTGCTGACCATCGAGTGGTCAACAGTTTCTGGATCACCAAGCCGCCTGGACCCAGTCCTTCTTTGTGCACACGGCAAAGGTGATTTGATGCAGGGAAAAACGAGTACAGCTGATTCATTAAATCGAAAACCTACCAGGTCAACACTCTGCTGCACATTTGTCAACAAGATTCAATGAGTGAGCTGCACATGAAATGAAGGTTGCGGACTGACATTTTTCAAGGACGATTGCTTGCATCCCGTTGTACTTTCCATTCACACTCGATGCATTATCATAGGACTGCCCATGGCCAGAAAGCAACACATAACGAATCACACGTAAGCTGATCCACGTTAGAGACGTCAGGCGTCGAGTCCACTGATACGGAGAAGTGACCAGAGCTCTTGATTCCAATAATGATTTCTCCAAAACACGTTTGCCCATTATGGAGACAACTTCATCACATACAGTGGAAGACAAGTATGACGTATTGCCCCGACCCTTGTCAACATATTTGCATATATGCTTTGGAGAGGAAAGCATAATATTCAGCTATCAATTCTAAATAGCCAAGATAGTTCCCATTGTTCGGGGAACCAATGGTTTGTTCCGAACCACGAAGTGCAATGCCCCGCTCTGTGATAAATCGAAGCACACTGACAATAGGAATCGATAGAGCACGCCGATATTCACATTCAGATTCATACTCTTGAATTAATCTTCTATCAATCCGTCCGCTAACGTGTTTGCGAGCAGTTAAAGCTATAATCGAGGCAAGGTGGATTTGGGCGTTCTCATGAGCAGCAATCTTTTCTTCATCCTTTCTCCAGTTACTAAAACCAGTAACAAATGGACTATTATCATGATCTAGATGACCGAACAACTTGCAAGAAAAGCAAAATAGCATTTTCTTCGATATCGAAAAACAAGAGCGTTGAATTTTAACCCTTGTAAGTGTGTGAATCCGGGTAAAATGAGAGAGAACAGCGGCGTGTAAAACTCTGTTCCAAAAACTGGAGTGCTCGGATTGAAGTTAGTATTTGTTTTTGGTTCTAGGAACTGCCTCTTTTAGCCAGTATTCGCGCATTTGTTTATCAATCTTCTCCCACAACCAATATAATTGACGTAATGATTTATATCTGTGCAAGACCATTTTGCGTTGACATTTGTGACTAGACCACAAGTTATATTTAATGTCAATCATACTTATAGTAATCGACCAAACATTGTCATTGGAACATATATATACATATATATAGTATATACTTAGTATATACGTTATTAGTTCGAATTACTCACTTTATCAACTTTCCATTCGATTACTCTCCCATGTTAAACATTTCTACCTCGTATGATATTCTTGGCTCGTCAAGGTCTTGGAATTAGGGGTCATGATGAAGAATGCAATTCTAACTTTAGTCAACTTTTGAAGCATAGAGTTTGATTATCGTGTCATTGCCTGGATGAAAAAAAATTAGAATGAGTATACTTCAACTGATATTCAAAATGTGATATTGAGAATAATGTCTCACAATATTCTCCGTTAGTTACAAATTATCTTCATTCAGTACCACTCTACTCTCTTACGGTGGATGAAACAAGATATTTCTAACAAAGAGCAAGCAGTTATCTGCATGCATTGGAGATGACGAACTGAGAGCTAATGAAGATTTCATCGGTCTTTATCAGATTGAATCAACTGATGCAAATGCTATTGTAGCTATGATACGTGATGTTATACTACGACTACGACCATTACGAACATTACTTTCACAAAGTTACGATGGTGCTGCTTCAATGTCCGGGATCTGGAATGGAGTGTCCACACAGATTTTAAAAGGAACCATGTGCTATCTATACTCACTGTTATGGGTACTCCTTAAATTTAGCTTGTAATAACAACGTTAAGTAATGTAAAATTATGAAAGATGCGCTAGAGATAACGCAGGAAATCGCTAAACTAGTCAAGAGATCTCCTCAGAGAGCCTCAGTTCTACATCGCCTCAAAGATCAGCTTGCAGATAGTGCACCTGGAGTACGTGTTTTGTGCCCAACAAGGTGGGCAGTTAGAGAACAAGCTTTGCATTGCATTAGGACAAACTATAGAGATTTGCAACTGCTTTGGGATGAATCCTTATGCCATTATAAAGACATCGAAAAGAGTAGAATTTGTGATGTGTCTTCCTACATGGAAAGTTTTGATTTTCTTTTTGGAATACTCACTGAAGAACTTCTTCTCGGCCATTCTGAAAATCTCAGTAAGATACTTCAATCGACAGATATATATACAGCAGAAGCCCAACAGATTGAACAAATGACACTAAAACACAGAAGGATATGAGAACAGAAGATACATTTCGCTCTTTTTGGTTAAGTGCAATTAAAATAGCGAAGGAATCGGGTGTAGACGAACCGAAAGATTGTCCATAAAAATAAAAGTACCATCAATATTTGAAAAATATTATTCAGCTTCAAACCTGCCTGTAACAAGTGATGAATATAACAACGAGATATATTTTCAAGCATTGGATCCAATTATTGCCTGTATTCAAGAAAGATTTGATCAACCAGGCTATCGGGTATACACTAACTTGCAAGATATTTTGTTAGGATGTGTGAATGGTATTGCTTAAAAGGAAGAATTTGACTTTGTAACAAGTATTTATGCAAATGATCTTGGTCCTCAGAAACTGAAAAATGCAGTTGGAGATTTTGCAAGGAAATCATAATGTTAAATCCTAAAATTCCCTTTCCTCTCTCTCTTAAAGACTCTTCGGACAAAAGCATTTATTGAGGGTCAGAAAATGATCGCATTTTCTGAACCTCAAAAATGCTTTTGTCCGAAGTTTTCATTATCGCGAAACTAATCAAAGTAATGCCAGCTACTAATGCTAAAGGTGAAAGATCATTTAGCACATTATGTCTTATCAAATCTTATCGTCGCTCAACAATGACAGAGATGCTTTTAAACTCTGATTTTGAGCACTCACTAGGAAAAGACATATGAACTGAGCTTGATTGAAGTGACAAATGAATTTGTTGGAAGCTCAGATCATCGTCAATCCATATTTGGAAAATTTTTAATGAATGAAACGAATTATTCAATTTTTTTATTTCATAAGATCATACTAATGTCGCAGTATAAATGCGAAACTGGTGGATTCGCTAATAAACTGAATAGTTGGTGGATTCGCGAAAACACCGGTGCAAATGCGAAACCTTTCTATCTTAAATCTTATGGTTGGTTAATTATATAACTCAAATGAAATACGTAGTATTTGTACTATTATTAGTAATACTCAGCTGTTTCATAACTAACAATTTGACAGTAAGATGATGTAAACAACATGTTTTCAAAGCTACTATATACAACTACATTTTTGGCGTGAGAAAAAGATTAGTCAACTTTGTTTATTGAATCAGTTCAGGATACAAGTATGTATTAATAAACTGTCAAGAATGGGCAATATGTTTCATCATATATATTGTCGATCTTCTTCCCAATCTATATGTTATGGACCAAAGTGTAAACTGGCCAAGATTTTAGAATCTTGGTTAAATCTTGGCTAAAAGCAACTTTGGCTGAGCCAAATATTTGGCTCAACCAAAGTGGTTGAGTTAACCTAAATTTGATGGGAGCATAATACATCATGGGTTGACAAGAAATTGTAGATTTATTTAATCTTATTGCGTTATGCGTTATGCGTGAGAGTAGTATATAATATGATTACCAGTTGAGAAAATCCAATATAAAACTCATTCATGTTAACAGTAATTAGCAATGCACAATAATTAATTAAAAATATTAACAATTCAACAAATATGAGTCATTCGTACTAGTTACTTGCTCTGTTATGAAGGACAGGGTGTAATTCAGTTGTTACTTGCTCTGTTATGAGGGACAGGGTGTAATTCAGTTGTTACTTGCTCTGTTATGAGGGACAGGGTGTAATTCAGTTGTTAATTGGTCTGTTATGAGGGACAGGGTGTAGTTCAGTTGTCACTTGCTCTGTTATGAGGGACAGGGTGTAATTCAGTTGTTACTTGCTCTGTTATGAGGGACAGGGTGTAGTTCAGTTGTTACTTGCTCTGTTATGAGGGACAGGGTGTAATTCAGTTGTTACTTGCTCTGTTATGAGGGACAGGGTGTAGTTCAGTTGTTACTTGCTCTGTTATGAGGGACAGGGTGTAATTCAGTTGTCACTTGCTCTGTTATGAAGTACAGGGTGTAGTTCAGTTGTTACTTGCTCTGTTATGAAGGACAGGGTGTAATTCAGTTGTCACTTGCTCTGTTATGAAGGACAGGGTGTAGTTCAGTTGTTACTTGCTCTGTTATGAAGGACAGGGTGTAATTCAGTTGTCACTTGCTCTGTTATGAAGGACAGGGTGTAGTTCAGTTGTTACTTGCTCTGTTATGAAGGACAGGGTGTAATTCAGTTGTTACTTGCTCTGTTATGAAGGACAGGGTGTAATTCAGTTGTCACTTGCTCTGTTATGAGGGACAGGGTGTAATTCAGTTGTTACTTGCTCTGTTATGAAGGACAGGGTGT
The DNA here is from genome assembly GCA_963281255.1 of Aphrocallistes beatrix. Classification (NCBI taxonomy): domain Eukaryota; kingdom Metazoa; phylum Porifera; class Hexactinellida; order Sceptrulophora; family Aphrocallistidae; genus Aphrocallistes; species Aphrocallistes beatrix. The sequence goes on from OY725489.1 coordinate 2,309,820, forward strand.
AATTCAGTTGTCACTTGCTCTGTTATGAGGGACAGGGTGTAATTCAGTTGTTAATTGGTCTGTTATGAGGGACAGGGTGTAGTTCAGTTGTCACTTGCTCTGTTATGAAGGACAGGGTGTAATTCAGTTGTCACTTGCTCTGTTATGAAGGACAGGGTGTAGTTCAGTTGTTACTTGCTCTGTTATGAAGGACAGGGTGTAATTCAGTTGTCACTTGCTCTGTTATGAAGGACAGGGTGTAGTTCAGTTGTTACTTGCTCTGTTATGAAGGACAGGGTGTAATTCAGTTGTCACTTGCTCTGTTATGAGGGACAGGGTGTAATTCAGTTGTTAATTGGTCTGTTATGAGGGACAGGGTGTAGTTCAGTTGTCACTTGCTCTGTTATGAGGGACAGGGTGTAATTCAGTTGTTACTTGCTCTGTTATGAGGGACAGGGTGTAGTTCAGTTGTCACTTGCTCTGTTATGAGGGACAGGGTGTAGTTCAGTTGTTACTTGCTCTGTTATGAGGGGACAGGGTGTAGTTCAGTTGTTAATTGGTCTGTTATGAGGGACAGGGTGTAGTTCAGTTGTCACTTGCTCTGTTATGAGGGACAGGGTGTAGTTCAGTTGTTACTTGCTCTGTTATGAGGGACAGGGTGTAATTCAGTTGTTAATTGGTCTGTTATGAGGGACAGGGTGTAGTTCAGTTGTCACTTGCTCTGTTATGAGGGACAGGGTGTAATTCAGTTGTTACTTGCTCTGTTATGAGGGACAGGGTGTAGTTCAGTTGTTACTTGCTCTGTTATGAGGGACAGGGTGTAATTCAGTTGTCACTTGCTCTGTTATGAAGGACAGGGTGTAGTTCAGTTGTTACTTGCTCTGTTATGAAGGACAGGGTGTAATTCAGTTGTCACTTGCTCTGTTATGAAGGACAGGGTGTAGTTCAGTTGTTACTTGCTCTGTTATGAAGGACAGGGTGTAATTCAGTTGTCACTTGCTCTGTTATGAGGGACAGGGTGTAATTCAGTTGTCACTTGCTCTGTTACGAGGGACAGGGTGTAGTTTAGTTGTCACTTGATCTGTTATAAGGGACAGAGTGTAGTTCAAATATGTTCAATATATTAAGAATACTGTCAAACAGTCTACATTTGGACGTACTCCCTTTGAGGTGCACTTTAGGAGGACCCCCCTGATCTATCTGTAGATTTGATGCACTTTAGGAGGACCCCCCTGATCTATCTGTAGATTTGATGCTAGATGACGCCCTACAGATGGGTGGCGAGATCATCGAATTCTCTACTCAAACTACCGAGGCTACAACAGTTCCTGTCCCACGATCGAGCACGCCTACTCTCCTCCTCCTCCCACTCTCTCGCATGACTCTATGTCAGCCGGATGTGACGATTCCTTCAGCCGATGTTGCTAACCAAGTGGATAGAGACCAACAGCCTCAGCCATGTTCTTCATATAGCCCAGAACCTGTCCACGAGTACACCAAAGTTGAAGTTCCCTCCTCGTCTCTCTCTTCTACTGACGAGCTGGATGAAGCAATCTTACACGACTTGGAGGTTAGACCGCTTATTAGGACTGATATTACATCCATCATCTGTTAACCTAGACAATATACTCTGGTGCTCTAATCACTGTTTGTAAGGTTAAATGTTCTTCATTTCCCTTCCCAACACTTCCCTCACTCACTCCTTCCTTCCTCGAGTCAAGCCTGTCGTTCCTGATTACAAAACTAAACGACTTCCTATTGATTACTCCTGTAAGAGATCTACGAACAAGAAAGCTCCAGGAGATTTTAACAGTCCCAGAATTCTAGCTATTCGCTATCAAACTGGAAACATTTACATAGCAGACATTAAATGAAGAGCATTTAACCTTACAATACAGCGATTAGTACTAAAGTATATCGTCTAGGTTAACAGATGATGTAAATCAGTCCTAATAAGCGGTCTAACCTCCAAGTCGTGTAAGATTGCTTCATCCAGCTCGTCAGTAGAAGAGAGAGACGAGGAGGGAACTTCAACTTTGGTGTACTCGTGGACAGGTTCTGGGCTATATGAAGAACATGGCTGAGGCTGTTGGTCTCTATCCACTTGGTTAGCAACATCGGCTGAAGGAATCGTCACATCCGGCTGACATAGAGTCATGCGAGAGAGTGGGAGGAGGAGGAGAGTAGGCGTGCTCGATCGTGGGACAGGAACTGTTGTAGCCTCGGTAGTTTGAGTAGAGAATTCGATGATCTCGCCACCCATCTGTAGGGCGTCATCTAGCATCAAATCTACAGATAGATCAGGGGGGTCCTCCTAAAGTGCACCTCAAAGGGAGTACGTCCAAATGTAGACTGTTTGACAGTATTCTTAGTACTACGGAAGTTCAATAAGTTCTGATCATTATTAGATAACATTACTAGATTTTACTAGTACCTTAATTCGCTCATAGAATATGTTTATTTTATCAATTACCTAAAAGCCAGTTTTTACTTGGTTCAAGTCTACGGTATGAAAGGTGCTCTATCTTATCCTGGAGTCAGACGATGGGCCCAGCGCTTTAGGGTAGGTAGAGAGTCTGTGGAAGATGACCCTCGGGCTGGAGCACCTGTTACTGCGGTTGTCCCCAAATATTCCAGTGCTATTAAGGAACTCCTTGATTCAGATCCTCATATCACTGTTAAAGAGTTAGTTCATATTATTGGGATCTCAACGGGAAGTGTTGGCCACATTCTAAAGTCAAAACTAAATCTATCAAAGGTTTGTGCTCGATGGGTCCTTCATTGCTTAACAAAGGCCTGTCAGGCCAAAATTGGTCTGAGGGATCAGTTTTGGCTGCCAAATCTAGTCTGGAGGACCATTTTTAGTGCAGTTTCTGCAGAGAGATGCCCCTATGGCAATGACGGTGTACCACATCCGTCCATATGTATGTATGTATCTCCGTACGCTGCGAAATTTGAGATTTCAAAAATTTAGTAGCCCGATGTATTACAATATTCATATCTCGCGTGCCAAGTCAGCTGCACTATCGGTCTACCGACATACATTTTTCTTAACTTGAATAATGCCAACTTGAGTCATGATCAAAGCGGGCGCAGCGTTGAAGGGAAATGGCGGGAAGCAATAGTAAAACTTCTACATACTTGTAGAATCAAAAAAAGTGGACAAAATAAAACTTAATATAAAAGCGGGACATTCAATGCAAAAAACGTGCAGTTGGCATATATTGAATAGACTCCCTATTAATAGAGACCTCCTAGAGTGATTGTAATGTCATCACATCCTATGAGGAGAGGACTACTTTAGTGTACGTAATTAAATGGCACAAAATTTAACCCGGACCAATTTTGGCATGGGGGGAAGCAGGTCAAAGCCAAAATTGCAAGCATGGGGATGGTTGAGCTTGAGCATCCACCCTACAGTCCAGACCTAGCTCCTTGTGACTTTTATTTATTCCCGAAGCTAAAAGAGTACCTTTCTGGTCGTCATTTCGACACAAATGCAGGACTGGGTTCGGCGATTTTCTAGTATCTAAACCTTATACCTCATGAGGACTATGAAAAAGTATTTATACAATGATTAGAACGTTTACAACGCTGTATCGATAATCGTGGGAGTATTTTGAAAAAATAGAACATTAATTACTTGTTTATCGTGTATTTTAAATGTTTTACAGTGTATTGATCAGAACTTATTGAACACCCGTAGTATATTGAACATATTTTAATTCACTCACCCATTGGTCCAGTGGCTTTTTCAATGATCTGAGGCGGGCAAAGAGCAGCTCGACATCCTGGTTGGCTCGCTCAATGCTTCCTTGATCTGTGGATTTCCTAGGCCTTCCATGTACGAACCGTGTGCTCTTCCACTCATTGCGAGAGTATTTGTACCTGTTATCCTCTTGCATTCGTAAATCAATCAGGTCAGACTGTGCACACTGGCCAACAGTTGGAGGAATTATTGGCTTGTGGACAATCCTTTTCGTAGTCACCTTCCCCTTCTTCTCCTGGTATATAGGGCAGAGTCGTCAAAATAATTCCAAGCGAGCGAGTAATGTGCAGTTTATTCTTCTCCAAATAGGCCCACATTCTAAACCTCCCTGCATGACAGAGCTTGTCGTGTGCTTTGCAGAGAGTCTCGTAAACCTTGGCAACTACTAATGCGCGGGCTCTCTCTTTTCCTCGAAACTCTCCACCTATGTATACAGCTCGAAAATATCACCAAACCGACAGACGCTGTACTTCTCAGCTGCTCGGAGGTGGAAGCTTCTGCCAAAATCCTCAGAAGAATTAACTAACAAACTTATCATCTCTTCAATATCCCCTGGGATAAAGGCTGCTTAGATTTGGGGAGTTAATCTAACTCCCCATAAAATCTTGTGGTGTTGGAAATGTTATGTTGGTGATGGCAAGTACACTCGGGCAGCTTTTCAACATTATATACTGCGAAAAACTACTTCATACAATAGGCATAGTTAAATGAAACTAAAATTACATTCCTACAATTACTTTATCCGTTGCCAAGTACTTACAGTTCTCAATATTTAGAATGTAGTTAGTGGACATTCCAAACTCACTTGACTGATAGTAATTGTTTGATGGTAATTCCACACTAACTAGACTGTAGTTACGGATTCGATAAATTCATTAGTTGATTACTTATTCAGAATCATTGTAGCCTTCTGTGAATGTGAAACTACTATTTCTATCTAATAATAGCTTTAAAGAGCTTATATTTGTTATATTTATTGTCATAAATTAGTTTTATTAGTAATAAATTGATTAATAACATTTAGAATTAAATCTACAATTTCTTATCAACCCATGATGTATTATGCTCCCATCAAATTTAGGTTAACTCAACACTTTGGCTCAGCCAAATGTTTGGCTGAGCCAAAGTTGCTTTTAGCCAAGATTTAGCCAAGATTCACAAATCTTGGCCAGTTTACACTTTGGTCCATGACATATACAACATATTTGTTCATTTCAAATAATCACACATTATCTCGTTTATTGGAATCTAGTTGTTCTAATGAGAAATATAAATCAACCATAAGATTTAAGATAAAACGCTTTCGCATTTGCACCGGTGAATTCGCGAAAAAAAGGGTTTACCCAAAATTCGATTGATTTTCACAATGATAGCTCGCCCTTCTTAACCCTCTCTAGACTGTTGAAGAGGAATTTTTTAGTGAATATTCTGTTAATACTTCGGTCTTATCTGAGTAGCAGACTTGGATCGATCTTTTTTGCTTTTTCTGACCAATAAGTTGTCTTACCTTTTGGTTGTGACACGAGGCCTATCCGGAATAGTGAGGTCTCTTACCGAGCAAGTCAGTATATGTTTCCTTGGAATCTCACCTACTCCTTTTTGGCTACATCCAACCATTTTAGCTACCTCCCTCTGAGTATGGCCGTTTTCCAATACAATATCAAATTTCCCAGATTTTCAAAGAAAATTCGGGGTTTCGAAGGTATTGAAAATTCGATAAATACTGATAAATCATAATAAAGAGTAGAAAAGTGAAAAAGGCAAATTATTCAAATATAATGAATGAAATATCTGTATTACGGTATTACTTATTAAAATAAATAACAATGTATATGATTTCGCAAGAAAGAAACTAATCTAGTGAGTTGAAACTATTTGACGTTTACTATACTGTATACACTGATTTTGAGCAATTCTTTTTGACCGGTACTGTATATATATATCTATATATATCTGTTACGAGTTGATTGAAGAAACTGCCAGGCGCAGAAAGCTGATTTTTGGCATGTGGGAGTCTTTTGGCAATGGCTCCAGTAAGTTCTGAGCTCAGAGCAAAATGTCGACTCATCATGGATTTATGACGTCATTGTCACATTTCTAAAAGTGAAGCAATACAGTTATTCGAGCATAACTCAGCTATTATAGGAGATAGAAGGTTGAAATTTTAATAAAATTTGTATACTAACATACCTCACACATGCTGCAACTATCATCAAAAATGATGCCACATCACTTTTTATGACGTCATCATTACTCATCAACTTTTTAAAATTTGATAATTTTAGTGATTTCTCGTGCGATATCGATTATAACATTAAGACAGACATATTTAGAGATGTTATTTCCCTTATAATTAATCAATGTGATCCCAGGCGACCAAAGGGCGACTCCGGCGGACACAAAGTGTCCTCCACCCGCGCAGCGCAAACAAGCAAAGCGGGCTTGTATATATATATATACATACACACACAAACAAACAAACATTAATCGAGTTTTAATATTAAGGATATATATATATATATTGCTCAGACGAAAAGGTCGACCCATCATGTAATTATGACATCATTGTCACATTTTTTAAAGTTATGCAATACAGTTATTCGAACATAACTCAGCCATTATAGGAGATAGAAAACTGATATTTTAATAGAATCTGTATGCTAACATACTTCACATATGATGTAACTATCATCAAAAATGATGACTCATCGCTTTGTTATGACGTCTTCATTACGCAACAAAATTTTTAAAAATGACAAATTTATTTATTTTTCGAGTGATATCAATTATCACAGTAGGACAGACCATAGCCTACTACAACAGGCCATTTCACTACTTTAGACCAGGGATTAGATAAATTCGAGTTTTAATACTATTAAATTTAACACAATATCATTTTTGATATATTTAGTATTGTGTAATTATACATCCTCTACCCCACAATAATGATATTACTGACTGTTGGCATATTTTAGTTGACGGACAAGGAATACTACATAAATATATGTGTATATATAGACATATATTAATTAGAGGTAAGTTTAAGTATCTTCCTTTGAGTATCTTTGGGACAAGAGGTGGTAGAAGTAATATTCTTGGTCTTGTTGTTGAGTAAACAGTTACTTGAAGTCATTAAAATACAACGTAGCATATCTTTTTTGTCAATACAGCAATCAGTACACTCAAAAGCCCAATCCTCACCTTCTTCATCCTCAATTTTTAGAATAGCCAACTGAGCCTCATTCAAATGCTCCGGGTGCGTATCGAAACTGGGCGAGTGGACACATGTGTCATCAACAAATGCCTGTACATTCGGACACCCTCGTAGAGCCTGCTCTACCGCTCGCTGATAAGTAGCCTGTGAGTTTGACAATCCAAAAGGCATGCGGTTGAATTCAAACTGACCGCGCGTTGAAACAAACGCAGTGAACTCCTTATGCTTTTCCTTCACAGGAACGCTCCAGTATGCCGATGCCCCATCCAGTGTAGAGAATACAGTTGCCCCTCCCAAACGATCGAAAACATCTCGGGTATCCGGCATAGGATAGGCATCTCGCTTCGTCACATCGTTGAGATCCCGGTAATCTACGGCAAATCGATGGGTTCCGTCCTTTTTCTTCACTAAGATCACCCGACTCGCCCAAGAGGAAGAAGAGGGACGTATGATCTCATTCTCGAGCATTTCATCTATCTGCTTGGATACCTGCGCCTCAATTTCCGGGGAAACACGCAACGGCCGGCTTCTGGTCGGTCGCTCATCCAGAAGAGTGATAACGTGTTCCGCGGTTCCAATTTCGCGCGGGCTCTTCGGGTTCTCCGCGAAAACGTCTTTCCATCTCGACAGCACCTTGCGTATGGCTGTCTCTTCTGGCGGTGATAGTTTCGGGTTTATATCGAACCTGGCCTCCAAGCTATCTCCCTCCTTTCCCATCTCAGTCTGCATAATTTCTGCTCTAGTCGCCGCGTATCCCCCGCGTGCAGCAGCTAAAGAGGTTTTCCAACAACCACCTAGCCTAACTCTCATGTTTTCCCAATCGAAAGTAGTATTCTTGAAGTGCGAGAGGAAACTTCGCCCCAATATAACCACCCTATTGTTAGTATTGAGTACTTCGATTTCGTGTTCTAGTGGTCGACCATCCCCCACATCTATCGCCACGCAGGCCGTACCACAGACCGCAAGCGATGTCCGCCCTAGCCCATACACTTGACTGTACTTTGTGCTGTAAGGGATATTCATCTTTTGTATGGTGCCTCTGTCCACCACCGAAGGATCCGCCCCCGTGTCCATCATTACATTGATGGGTTTGCCGTTCCATTTAACTGGTACCACAACCGCCGTCTCATGTACAACACTATGCTGCGTCGTGGCCTGAAATAGCCCTCTTCGACTTCGTGTATGTGGGCAATAGCGGACCTCGTGTCCTCTTTCGCCACATTTCGCACAGTGCCGTTCCGGGCATTGGGCCATAAAGTGCCTGTCCGAGTCGCAAATAAAGCACCGACCCTTCTTAGGGAATTGGCTTGCCGGATACTTCCTTGTAGGTCCATCCCGCCTCCCCATTGCCCCTTTGCTGCGTGGCGCATCCTTTTACTAGTATGTATAGAAACAGTTGAGAGCTAACATTCAAGAACAAATACAACGTAAAAGTAAAAAGGAACCATATAGCAGAGAAAGAAAATAGCCATAACATTGATATATAATTTATTGGAACGTAGACTAGTTTCATATCGTTATGCGTCAAACAAATGTTGAATTAGATTTGGAACAAAAATTATTTATTCATATTATGGGTGCGTAAGAAAATCCACTTTATCTTATCCCTGGTACCATGGAAAATTGTTCAGTGAAAAGGCCCGAAATTTAGCCAGGATTCGGTGTGCACAAGAAACGCACCAACGTCGTATATTGTATCACATGGAGTTTTAGCGGAAGTATCACGGAAGCGGTGCGATTAGGGCACAAGATATGCCTCAGGAGGGATGGAACTGAGATGGTCTTTGATGACAGGATTCAGATTCTGTTTACTACGAGGATCAATTGAGAACTTGCCAACATCCAACAAGATCCTAAACTTAAAACTGGATCGGATACGACGGCTGTACTGGGAACTTTCATTGGCATAGTATTGGAATAACCTCTAGCATGACCATTTTCGGTCACCATTTCTGCAAGAACTGTATTAATACATTATTATTCCAGTATTTTTGGAGAAAAGTCCAAGAATTAGGCCTGAAAACGAAATATCCGGAGGATCCATCATTTGCGTTAAAAATCCGAATGTTACCAGCCCTCACCTACAGATATCCCTGAATTTTTAATCAACTCTTTATGGAACTTTCCATTGAAGCCTGTGATTTAGCTCTCTACTTTGAATCCACCTATATTGGCATGCACTTAACTGACACACCATCGTTATTCCTAGTACATTTTCTCTGGAACTATGGAATAACCATTTCATGGTACATTTCGCTCTCCCTAGAACCACTAAAGTAGTTGAGGCATGACACAGGTCATTTTCTACTCACATGTCCTGTAATCATCCATCACTTTGGAAGTTTCTTAGCGTACTGAAAAAAGAACAAAGCTTAACTGAGGTCAAGCAAGCGTCCTACCTATCTATATGTAGTAAGAATCCCTCAAAGAGAAAATCTAATGCTGATCATGAAATAACATTAGAGACTATAGTTGAAGGCTATCTGACGCGTCCCAAGATGGATTTTCTTAGAGTTGCATACCAATTCGCATTCAACTCTTAATCTTTACATATAGGACAACAATTAATACCTTAGTACCAGTATTCGTCGTGTGATCTTTTGCAAAAATAGAAAATAGTTCAAAATTCGGACTGAAACGTGCGTTTAGAAGACATAAAGGTAATGCGTATATGTACTATTACCTAATAGTATATAAGGTAGAATTCGCTCATTAGCAACTCCCCAGATCTGGGAGGTTTGGGTATTTGTATTTTAAAACTATTTGTTTTCTTTTTTAAACCAATTTTGTTAAACTCTATTACTAGTAGTCTATACTCGATTTATAAAGAGTTGGCAATTTCAGATTTATTTTTGTACAAAATGAAGATTTGCTGATGAAGAAAAATAGTATTGTTTAAGTTTGATTGCGAAAATCCATTAAATATCTAGATGTGAGATTAAAATTAATATCCTAACAACTTGAAAAATATAGTCAAGATTTGGGATATAGAAGTTGATAAATGATAACCTTATTTTAATTGCAAATATAATACCTCGCGGAAACGTTCCAAATGTGGAATTGTCCGACTTTCAGTGGATAGGACTAATATAAATATACTATGTCCCGAAAAATAGCTCAATGCCCCCACTAAAATACTACTTAGGTCTCGCTTTTTTACTCGCAGAGGTATATAAATATCAAAAATCTCTCAACTCTTTTTGTTCGACTCGCCGATATATTTACAAAGTCGTTGACCTTTTGATTCTAACTCGCGTTAATTAATAATATGTTCTGCAGATACTCAAATTTTATCGGCCACTTTTGCATGTTACTTCAACACACAGACCCAAATCCAGATAAAAGTCTGTTTTGTTGAATCAAAGTTATCGAACCAGTTGAAAAAGTTTAGCCATAATAAAAACACACCAAAAATGTGTTTAGATAGGTATATTGGCATAGCAGGGGGATAATGACAATATGATAACCCTTTTTATGGCAGAACAAACCATAATAAAGGGACGACAGTTTCCTATCGAAGAGGAGGTTTGAGAAACATACTATATATACAGGCATATATATGGAAAATATAAGCGTAAAAAAATAACAAATAATTAAAAAGTCACTTGATCCAATATTAATGATGAATTAATCATTTTACCTACCTATCTAAAAACATGCGCTAACTATTGTTATGTCATATCTAAACTAAACAAAACCAAACTAAACTAAAGACAAGATTATATCTTATTTAAAATATATTTGCAAACTATTCACCAATATGAATACTTCATTTGTGTGGTTTGCGGGCAATGATAATATCACAGAAATTCAATTTCATTAAATAAATTATCTTGCAGCAGTGATTTGCTTAGATACGATACTTGAAATTTGAAATTGGTGTGGTTTGAGGTCAGTAATAATATCAGAGGAATTCAATGGTTTCATTAAATAACTAGCCCTGTATGGTTTGCTTAGATACGACATGTAGATTTAGATTTATCTAGTAACTTAGATTCAATCGTATACACGACAACAAGAATGTCACGAATTGTCTGTGTCCCTTCCTAACTTCATCCCGAGCGAAGGCACAACCAAACTATGATATTTTCGACAAATCCGCATTATACCTAGTGAATACTTCCTTTATAAAGAAATGCCACATCTTGATGGTGTTTTGGGTGGAGATATAGAGATCATGGCAGCTTCAGCAATTTTCCAGTTGATATTTATGTAGCAAACGACAACTACTTAAATACCCTGGGGCCTGAATGCTTTTGGCAGAGTTATAGTATATTCGAAATTTGATAGTGTATACATCGTTGTAAGATTTTCACCTAAAATTAGTTGTAATCTAATATTAAGGTTAAAAAATTATCTGATATCCAGTTACTAATATAATGTTATATCCAATTACAGATAGCAAAGAATTTAAACGATAATTAGTTGTAACCCAATAGTTTAAGTCTAATTAATTAGACAAATATCCAGCTTATACTTTTTTGAAATTTCTAATTATAGTTTTCAATTCTAAAGATAGTTTTAGAATTCATTATATGAATATATAATGTCTTTTGGAATATGATACATTCATAATCTAATATCCTTACATTTAATTTTCTAATTTTAGTTTTCAATTCAAAAGTTAATTTTAGAATACGATATAAGTATATAAGATCTAATCCATAGAATACAAACAAGCACATATCAAAGTTTTACATAAGATTATTCTATAAACTTGTATAATTGCAATGGCATACAGATACAGAAACGAATCAAGTTCGTCCGATGATAACGACACCTTTTCACGAGGTCGTCGCATATTGAGGAGCGATAGCTATTCTCTTCCTCCAACTCCAGCGCCTCAGCAACAACCAACTACATCCATTGCGCGCATGAATACTCCGCTTACCCCTGAAGATAGCCCAACCTTTTCGGGTTTACGACAAGCTGTCATTACTCCATTGGAACCAGGGTTGGAGCTATGCGCCCAAGAGCCAGATGGTGTATTCCAAGAACCTGTAGACTATGGCACTATCGATTTCAGAACTAAGGGAAAGAGAAAGTACAAATTTGGCGCGCACAAGAGACAATTTCCAGGGAATAGATTCACTTCCTCAAAAAGAAGCTTTTCGCCAACATATGAGTGGGAAGGTGTTATCTCTCCTATTCCTGTGAATTTCCCTCAAAGCGAGTTCGACCGCTTCAAGCAACAATCCAAACCAATACCACCTCCACCTCCAGGATCAATATCAGGAACATCTAAGGCGACTGTTGAAAAACAGTATGAGGAAACGGTTGCTCATCGAAAGCTTCTGTATACACCTGAATCTTTCGAACCATGTGATACCCCCTTGCGGATGCAAACATACGACAACATGATAGTGAATCTTCAGACACTCCAAACCATGTTAGATGATCTTACGGTCTGCAAATCGTGTAAAAATGGCTCCATGGGGATGTTCCAATCGAAGCAGAGGGCTGGATCCGCTACTTACCTACAACTCAGGTGTCCAGCATGTTCCACCCAGCAAGGCTTTTGGAGTGTAGGGGCTAAATCCCAAGCAAAAATTCAAGTTGGCGACCAGCAAATTCGAAAAAGAAACGAACTACTCTATGGTAGTATTTTGGGTGGCAGGCTTATTGGTGTGGGACTTTCTAAGCTTAAACTATATCACTCGACACTAAGCATACCCATCCCCTGTTCTCGCCATACTTACGTTGAAGCGGAAAGGGAGTTAATAGTTGCAGCAGAATATATTGCAGAAAAATCAATGAAAAGAGCGGTGAAAGAACTCCAAACTCACGCAGAATGTCAATTCGATGGAAAATATGTCCATGCTATTGCTTCATATGATGGTTCTTACCAACAACGTAGTGGAAAAAGTGGCGGAGGATTTAGCAGGTACTGCTTTGCAGCGGCAATATCCGCAAACATGGGAAAGGTTTTATCATATGGCATAGCATCAAACTCATGGAAACTTTGCAACGAGTATGAAAATCTTCTAATGACAGGCCAAATCACGAAAAAAGATCTGTTGACTTGGAACGCAAGTCATTCCAAAGTTTGCACTGCTAAGTATCAAGACTACGCCTCTGTGCAGCTTGAATCAGCGTTGGTACCATCTGTTGTACAAGATGCACTTGATCGCGGTGTAATTTTTTCAGGATTAGTAACAGATGGTGATACAAAAACTCACCAGAAATTGCATTCAGCAGGTCTCTATAAACACCTTGGCATACATGAAATTGAACGTATTGAATGCTTGGCTCACGTTTCCAAAAGGATCAAAATTAACATCATTCGAAGGCAAGAAAAGGCGCTAAAACTCAATAGAGCTGAAAAGAATCTTCAAAAACAGTTATTAGCCCAAGGCGGGATGTCAGAGGCAGAAGCTTTGAAGCAAGTATCACCTGAATTTTGGGGCACATTACAAAAGGACTCCCGCAAAAGAGGAACCAGGGAGGGAGCTGCCAAAGTAATTCGAACCGTTAATGATACCGTTGCTGGACAGGTAGCAAGCTACTATAGGCTTGCTATACATCGTAATCGCGGCAATATTCACGAAATTATTCGTGCTATATATATGCAATTCATTTGCACCTTTCAGCAAATGATGGCAATGCCAAAGATAACCATAGATTCTGCCCCATCACAAGTAATACCTGGTGCCGGTACCAAGAAGCGATTTTCAATCATAGAACTCCTCACCACCCGAATTACCTAAGTGTAGGTGCTTGCAAGATTATTACCGATGTTTTCCAAGAATTCGGCTATAATGCACCAGGGTTCATTCAAAAAGTTCAAGAGGGGAGAACCTCGAACCATAATGAGGCCATACACTCTGTATTATGGAGAATGGTTCATAAAGATGAATATGCAAGCTATGAGATGATGCAATTAGGTTCCGCCCTTGCAATCATCAGATATAATGATGGCTTCCGAGGAATAGAAACGCTATTTCAACTCGTTGAAATACAAATTTCCCCACAAATTCGTACCACTTCGAAAAATTAGACCTGTTGCATGAAAAAATGCCCCCCCCCGTGAAAAAATGCCCCTACCATGGATATTCATGTAATATAGGGGGGCAAAATTTAATGGAGTTAGCGTGAAAAATTGCCCCCCCCGTGAAAAAATGCCCCCACCATGGATATTCTTGAGTTTAACACTAAATATTGCTGATACTATCTATATACGATACATTTATGAAAGTCATTGTTATTACTTCACTTGACTAGTTTGTTGATTTGCAATGCTTTAGTAAACGAATAGAAGCCAAATAGCATTCAAAATGTTTTGTATAAGCATTGGCATACTTTAGAATATCCATGGTGGGGGGCATTTTTTCACGGGGGGGCAATTTTTCACGCTAACTCCATTAAATCCCCCCCCCCATATTACATGAATATCCATGGTGGGGGCATTTTTTCAGGGGGGGACATTTTTTCATGCAACAGACCTCAGAAGGGTGAAAGCAAGCTATCAGATTCAAGCCAGGCAACAGAGGCGTTTTGCTAAGAGGCAGCATCGATATAGCAAAGTCGCGAGACAAATCAGAAAACACGGCGCTGGCTATTCCTCTGGAGCATATTCAACAGACCAGCAGAAATTTCACAGCTCGTCTTCCGAAGAGGATATTCCGCAGCCTCAATCAGCTCCATTAGCCATATGCCAAATATGTCAAGGCACTGAAGAAAACTGCATAGTCGGCATTGGAATCGGCCTGAAAGTCAAATCAACCCAGATCAATTGGATTCAATGCGATAGATGTGATCTGTGGAGCCACATGGAGTGCGTGGGTATCGCTGAAAATGAAATTGAAGAAGATACCGACTGGTATTGTATAGATTGTGTTGATTCTTTTGAAACTTTTGTGTAATATTAGAAAATACTATTCTTTCTAGAGATGTACTTGTTTGTTGTTTAGTTATTGAGAATAAAACAATAGTTTGTTGTTAAGGATTCTTTCTTACATTTGACCACGATATCATTAAACAATTATCAAGTTAAATGGGATTTGATGTTATCAATAGTAGAAAATGTTAGTGTTCCCCAATCTTTATAAGCCATTCGAACTTTCAGAAGAAGAATATTTTCAATTATCATAATACTTCGCTTAGACTCATTTGGGCCTCGGAACGCAGTTTAGGAAGCTTTCCAAAAGAGAATAGAACAAAGTATATAATTCTAATGTTTGTGTCCAATAGACATTTGAAAACACAGTAATATGACGAACCTTTCGACACAATGGAACTCTAAGCTCATATTTTTTGGGTGCTTAACAACCTGTAGGGACCCAAGCAGACATAAATTCATTTACAGCAATTTATACAGTGATATTTTCGGGAATATGAGGATAAAAGCATGATTGTACTGCAAAATTCAGTTTAATGAGCCCCATTAATCAGTTTAATGACCCAATTAATAATTAACCGGTTGTTTGCTCGGGCCATGGAGGTTCTTTAGCAATCCTTTAAAATTGTAAACTCTAATAAATCTAGACTAGTTAAGGTTGGTGTTTCCTTCCAGAACTAACTTTAAAAGTTTTCATTATTCTCTCCTGAATTTTTTTGTGGAAACTATTCTCGATGAGTTATCTACAAAATTACACTTTTCGGGAGCACAAGAAGTAAGAGAAAAATTATTTTTTTCCCAAATGACCTAATTTATAGAGGACATTCAAGGAAACTTCAATGCCTTATGCCTCTTTTACTCAATTATTCTTGCACAAAATGGTTGAATCAAGAAAATAATAGGAATAGAATTTTCAATTTTAACCAAAATAATTTTTTCTTTCAAATTTCGTTTATACAAAATTTAGAGGCAGATTTTCGTAAGGAAAAATATTTTAACTTTTTTCAAATGTAGAATATCAAAAATCTGTCTCTATCATTTTGTTTTACGTGACGAGATCTTTCTAAAACCGTCGAGTTTTTAACTCTACGACCTTTGTAACTAGAGATTCCTCCTTTGTAAAATTGATTTTTTTGAGTGCTAAAAACAGGCTACAAAGCAATTTTCTTCGGAAAGGCTTGATTTCCATTAGTTTTTACTGTATTCTGATAATAAATAACATCAAAACATCCTAAATCAACAATTTATAGTAGTACTTAACTTCAAAATATGACATATCAAATTTTTTCAAATCATGACACCTTCAAAAGTGTGAAAAAGTTGACAGTTATCACTGGGGGCTCAAAAATGACCATGTCCGATGGTTTCCGCCGAAATCCCATACCAATACTTTATTCGACTATGCCAGGTCGTTATTTTAATACTGAATTCGTACTCAACATTAAATTTCCAGCAATTTGATATATATATTGACCATATTTGGAAATATTTTTGGTTGCCTTTTCCTAGCAACGGTCAGGAATGTTAAAAAATTCCTGGCCGTTGCTAGGCACGGTCAAACAAAAATGTTTCCAAATATGGTCAATATATATATCAAATTGCTGGAAATCTAGTGCTGAGAATGAATTCAGCATTAAAAAGATGATCTGGCACTGTTAAAAGAAGTTATAGGTGTGGGACATTTCGCATTTAAAATGTGTCGTTTTTAGAGCGACACCAGGTGATACAAGTGGCTCAAAGTGGCGAAATATTGGGGCTGGAGTTATAAAAATCGGGATTATTGTTTAGAACCCCTATAAGGATCTAAAAATGATAAAACAGCAATTTGGGCACATTTTTAATAAAAAACAAGTTTCGCATGGGAAACACCAACCTTAACTCTCCAATCCAATAGACAAGTGAAGAAAATATGTATAATTCAAAAGGTTTAGATATAAACTACTCTAATTAAATTAGAAACATCTTCATTGATATCTAGTCCTTCAATCTTTGAATCCTTTTGCAAATGCACTCTTTTTAAAATAATTCTTCAGTTAGGATTTCCAAATATCAGCTTCTTCTTCGATTTGGGATAGTGTTAGCGCATGTTTTTACTTTTAATATGAGATACATTTCTGAATGTGGTTGAACCCTGGATTCATCGATGAGGTAATAATATCTCAATTTTTCGCAAACATAACCCACAGTGATTTGAGGTCAATCTTTTAGTTTGTCACTTACTTTGGTGTTTCAGATTGTATCATTTCCCATAAAATCATTTTTTGAAATAAATTATTTAGTATTCTTCCCAAGACTTTGACCGATCTGAAGTGTTTCCCACCGAGCTCGTTAAGCGTTTCATATAACACACATTGCTTAACGAATAACAAACATCATTTTGTTGTTAAGGATACCGCCCTCGAAAAATCTTGCATGGCGTAAAAAAAAACAGCAAAATGTTTTATTGCTAATTTCATTGTATTACTGATCGGTCTACCATCTGATAGCACTATTTGGACGGCATTTTCTTTTCTTTTTTGCGAAATAACCCCTAAAGTTTAGCGTTAATAAAAAATGAAAAATTATTAGAGGATTTTAACTCATTTACCAATTAGTTTTTAACTTATTTGATATTTTTTTAATGATAAGAACCTTAACATTGTTTTAGCACCTTTGGAGATTATAAAACACAAAGATTTAAAAGAATGGGCAAATAAAATCCAAACAGAATAGCTCAATAAGGGAGTTCATTTATATAATCCTCGGGAAATCGCAAGTTTGATCTCAGATATTTAGCGATTCCTGGGTCAGAAATAAATTCTGATCGTTTCCAAAAAAAATTTGTTCAGATCCGACCATTTGTTCTTGAGATATCGCATATTATAGGTAAAGTTCGGCCATAATATCCCTCTAAGGTCCCGAAAGAGGCTGATGTCATATCTTAAAAACTATTGTAGATATATAATATATTTAATCCTTAAATAAAAGGATATATGCGAAAATATATAGGTTCCTCGACCATTCCTTTGTCAAAAAATAAATAATTCTCGACTTATCATTGATTTAATTGTAATACAAATTCTATGGAGAACTTTGAATCTATTAGAAAATGGCGAATCTAATCATTCAATATGTGTCCAAATTTAGCTATTATGCTAAATAGTGAATACAATTGCCGTTAATAATATGTACAGAAAAATTGGAGAACTTTTGATAATTATTTTGAAAGTTCTGGCCTTGGACCTCCCAGATTCGGTCAAAAACCCCCATTTAGGGTCCAAAAAGAGATATCTCTCTATCTTTATAAATACAAGTCCAAATTCTTAGTTCTCACTTCCTAATATACTTTTTATGAGTGTACATATATGATTCTTTGATAATAATTGCACTACACCCTATGGAATGTTAAGTTTTAAATTTTTGTCATTTGATGACGTAGCATTTTTCGAAAATCCTAACTTCGAAACTAAAAGTCGTAGACTTTCGCTCTAACTTCCTAATATACTTTTTGGAAGCTTTTTATTCATTCTAAACTGATAGATTATACTTCGCAATGCCAGGAATATGAAATATTATCTACAATTATCTCAAAATATTCGGAGTTAGGGGCCTCAAGGAAATTTGTGGATTTTCAGGGTACTTTTGCTATTTTTGGTAAATATTTGGCTTTAATATTCCTAAATCAGCAGTATGGATGCGAATAAATGTCTGTGGATGCTTATGTGCATTATTAATAACTCATTTTACATTCTTCTTAACACCTAAACTTAAAATCTCTATATCTCGGGACTTTAAAATTTCAAAATTGACCGTCTTTACAGAATTATTTCTCAAAATTGGTTTGAGATAGAAGTTTGAAAATTTCAAGAGTTGTTTCATATCATTAGGCGATGAACGTAGGACCACCATTTTTTGGATATATTCTAACTCGGTGATTTTATTCATGATTTCCCCAAAAAAACAGACATTTTTCGCCGTTTTTTGGCCCTTTTTTTTCGGACACCGATAAAATTTACAATATTTGTCATTTTAACTTTCTTCTGGTCCTATGAAGTTGCAAATATGGTAGACTATCTATGATTCGATTTTGGAAGCGTTTGATTCCTTGGTATGTTCTAAACAATTCATTGAGTGCCTAAATTTCTACCATTAAGATGTGCTAGCGGAAAATTTAAAAAACAGACTTTGAGACACTGTATCTCAAAATCTAGAAATTAGAATCAAAAACGGTTTGGATAGTGCCAGTATTTCTTGATGGAGATACCTCCCCACGCTTAACATCTCTTATAGCTCTACTTTCATCGTATGCTGTAATGCAAATCATATGTTTTTTCGAGGGCGGTATCCTTAAATAATGCAAATTACACGAATAAAACGCACAGAAAATTGCATATTTATACGTTTTCTAATTATAGTAAGGGAAAAACTGCCGATGTGCTTTTCTGCTCCTTAAAGAGCGCACAATTACAGGAATATTGACCTTTCCATTTCTACGCCACTATAGAAATCTAAATTGAGGAGAAAAATGTTTTGGTTTTGGACTTTTTGGATTTATCAAAGCAGTTTAGTTGTAATCTGCATTTATCATATGGAAAACGAGGATTGCGCATCGAATTATCATTATCATATTAGGATACCATAATTTGAATACATTAAAATAACGTCTTCAGTCATACATTGTCCTAAATCTTTCTTTCCTTCGTCAATTAGCTGCAATACATTTCGTGCAGCACCGTCTACACACCTTTGCCTAAATTTTCAAAATGTTTTCGACAAGTTGAGATACCATCAGTCATTGTCTATTGCATATAAGGCCTAACAGTAACTTTTTTGGACTAGGTTATATTTGTGGCAAAGTGGAGGACTGGAAGATAATAATGCAATATTTCAAGAGAGAATGAGGTGTGAAATTGATGGAATCAAAGCATCTATTATAAACTTTGTATACCAGATAAATTAGATAAAAAAACACCATTCAGAATTAATTTAAGTTTAATATTTTGATGATTTAACGTTGAATTAACGACTCTAAATTTAAACAATATATATTTACAGTACTATTAATAGACTATTCGGAATAGTCTATAATAATGCATGGGAAAATTCAAATTTGGGAATAGTCTATTCCCAAATTTGAATTTTTCCATGCATTATTATCAATAATATTGCCGAACTTTATACCAATTGTATGTCTACTAATTAGTATATCATTGCATATCACGATTTGGAATTGTGTTCTGCGAACATATTACTTGAGTGAGAACATGTTTGCTACTGTGAGATAAACAGACATAATTTCCCGGGATGTCCTATATCCTAAATACAGAAAAACTTGTAAACATTATTCACCTCATATTCACTAATTCTAGCCAAATAAATTGGAACAACTTTGACAGGAAGTTCTAATATCTCAGAATTAGAAACAGTTACACCTTTTTGTTTTACTCCAATGTGATAAAAATGTGTAACTATGTCTTTATATCTGAGGTATAAGGACTACTTGTAAAGGTCTTCTCCTTTTATTTGACCAGTAACAGGAAATCTGATGTGAATAAAGTTTAAATATGTCCCTATATTTAGGATATAAGGATGCCTCGGGAAATTATGTCCGTTTATCTCGCAATAGTAAACATGTTCTTACCTTAGTAACTTCGCAGCACACAATTCTAAATTTTAATATGCTGAAAAAAACAGATTGAGATAAATTATATAAAAATACATATTTACAATTGGTATAAAGTTGGCAATATTTAATAATAATTCATTGGCACATTCAAATATTAGGGTTGGTCAACATAAAGTACGGTAGGGTCAATTAATGCAAATAAGAGTTATAAATTCATATCCAAATAATCAGAATTGAATATGTTGATTTTTGACTATAGTTGGGTCTCATTAGTACGTAATAATAATAATAATATACATTTATATAGCGCAGATTCCATATTAATATGTTCAAGTGCGCTGAAAAGTTAAAGTTTATTGATTTATATACCCCCCGAATCCATGCTAATATGTTCTCAGGGGATTTACAATCTGGTTAAGGGCTAAACCTACTGTTAGTTGCTGACTGTGATGTATGCGGCATGTGTTATGCATATGATAGAGTGTTACAGAGAAAAACTCGGCTAACAGTAGGCAAGAAAGATAGCACCTGACCCAACTTACTGACACACCTTTAAACGAGATGACATCCTTAGTGCTTTCAGCTCACTAAGGTTCTGGAAGAGTGTAGGCTCAGATTACATTACCGAAGCAATGTAATTGAGAGTAAATGCAAATGACTAGAGCGAGGTTAGAACCCGCGACCTAAGTCTTGGTATTCAAACGCCCTAACCACTGCAACACCCAAGCAGATATTCTATTTTATCTGGGCACAAAGTTGATAATAAATGGTTTGATTCCAATAATTTCATGTGTCATCTTTTCTTTAATTATTTTACTACTTTCCTCAGGTTACCCAAGTTTCCGAGGTCTTCAATTCCTGATTTCAGAATCAATCTGTTGAAATACACTCGCTGTCTCGCTTGCCTTATTCTCAACTCACTGATCTCAAACTATTCTTAGGGTTTTTTGACCAAGCAATATCAATTGTATTCTCTAATATTTCAATGGTAGAAATCAAATTCACTACTACTAACTTAGCATTGTCTCGCGATGTTGCAATTATTCACCCTGTCTCTATAGATTATAACAGGCTTGCCCAACCTACTACCCGTAGCCCAAACTCCGGACCGCCTAAGTTTTCAGGAACTGATCCCAGTTGCGAGTGATGCATTATTTAGTGAAACCTTTTGAGAGAACACAATTATGCGTAACCAAAATTTGAAAAACAATATTAATGAACCATTTTCAAAAAGGGTGTGATTATAATGACTTACAAGCGCGATTCGCTTGCTTGCGCTGCGCGGCTTGCGGACACTATGTGTCCGCAGAGTCGCCCTGCGTGTTCCTGGAGTTACTAAACAATCTAAACAATTCTGGGAATTTTTTAGTATATAAATATTGCAAACGAAGGTTAGCAAATAATTTCTCATATGAATCCGAAAATAGTATAATATTCGAAATCAACAGCACTAAAAAACCCATTCAACAGTTGGAAGCTGGTCTCTAGCCTATTTTTGTAATTTGTTTACTTTATATATCAATTGCTAAGTTGACTAATTCATTGAAAGAAATGTGAATTATTCAAAATCGCAAACATTAGTGGAGATTATATGCCCAAAAGTGGTTAAAAGGTTGCTCATGTTATATACCTCTAACATTGCTCAGTCCATCATTGAAATATAAAATATTTATTTCATTATTTTATTTCATTATTTTATCAAATTTTGAGCAATTCATTGATAACTCATGAATTAGTCAACTTAGAACTATTGTAAACAAAAGTAAACAAATTAATTACCGAACTTACTCGAAAATACGATAATCGAAATCTACATCCCTGAAAACCCCATCTCAACCGTTGGAAGCTAGTCTCTAGCTTATTTTTGTAATTTGTTTACTTTATGTATCTATTGTAAACAAAAGAAAACAAATTAATTATCAAACTTACTTAAAAATATGATATTCGAAATCTATACCCTTGAATACCCCACCCCGTGTCACCCGTTGGAAGCTAGTCTCTAGCATTATTTTCGGAATTCATCAAATGGTGTGAAAATATGCAGATAATCTTTAATATTGCCATACACTATAATAAATTTAATACCTCATGAAGCATTAGGAAGTCAACAAAAAATCAGAAAATCATTATTTAAACATGCAAGTAGTATGAATTGGGAATACTTACTACTATTTACTTCTTCACTAAATTTACAACTTTTTCAAAATGAATTGTTGATAAATAATTGACTGAATACTGCCTACAAAGACTATTGTAAAGAATTGTTCAATTTTCGCATCGATTATCGTTTCAGATATAGAATCCTGTTAATAGATTATTGGGGTCTATTTTTTTAATATATTTTCGTCAACTAGAAGCCTACAATATATCCCTTATTTAATTGCCCACAGTATTGTCCAATTAATTAGTTGTATCCAATGCTTATAAAATAGGAATCCATAGACAAATTCAATATCGATTATGGATTGAAATATTGTTACACAATAATCAATTGAAAACATTCTAGTATTCGTCACGATCACATACGAAGGTTACACTATACCAACACATTTGTTAAATCAACAAACAACAGACCTTCTAAGATGTGTACATGAGTATACATCCACCAAATGTAGTTTAACTAATATGATAATAAATTGCCTATTACATTGATTACGGATATGTCGAGAGAATCATCTTCAGAACATTTACCTCACATCTCCTCCCCTACGTACTCGAAATCCCCTCATTCATCCCCTAAACGCTCAAAAAGGAAGCTGAGTAAAGATTTGGACGAAATCATTGCCAGAATAATGAAATTTTCGATGGGTCAAGTCTATGACCAAATCAATGATCTCATCAGAAAGACCGTGAAACAGGAAGAGCTGATTGAAGAGCAAAATGTAGTCATCAACGAACTCAATCCTGAAATAGTGAATTTGAAGGGAGAAATTACCACGACAAACAGTCAAGTTTCGAATTTGAAGGGAGAAATAGTGACGCTGACATCTTCACATCTTGAAACTCAGGATAGATAAATTGAAGATTTTGCCACTGAAAACGAAGAATCTATTGAAATAGATGAATTGAAAGAGGATATGGAGGCGTGGATGGATAATGTGAGGACTGCAGTGCAAGAACATGCGGACACAATATTGTGCCACACAATTGACCTTAAACAACTACTAGAAAGCTTGACAAAATTTCCTTTATGTGTATCATGCCACAGTCATAGCAATAGGGTTCCTTACAAGCGGCACATGCAGTGCTTTTCAAAACAGAACATTTGACACATTGTCAGCGATTGGAGGCATGCCTGCTATTTGAGATACTGGTCTTATTTGTTGTTTGGCAGCGTCATGGATGGATTGGGTTGGAATAGTGGGGCTGGCGGTTCGTACTTTTGTTTGTTGCTTTCTGGATGAAAAAGTTTTTTTCCATCCTGACTACCAAGGAAACTGGTTCATCTGACTGTAGATGGCGAATGGCACCGTTGCTTTTGTGCTTGATACTGGCATCACGATTATACCATTTGAATGGCCATGTTAATGGATGAATGTGATCTACAAGATATTGAAGATCAGGCGGTAGTGAAGTGATGGAAGATGTGCCTACCATTCCAGTTTTTCTCGACCTCAAGTACGATGCCAAATCCAGGTGGAAGAAAAATCTATCGCAATACACGACATGACCCTTATCAAAAGATGGTTCTGTAAGTTGGATTACAACATCTCGCCCACGCACACTACCAGCTGAGCTACCCAAGTAAAGATTTTGTGCAAGTAAATGTCCACAACATTAACAACACAATCCCGAGAGCTTCACACCATACTTTGTAGGCTTCGCTTTGATGTAATGGCGAACAACACTCCTTCCGTAAAACTTAACCATCATCTCATCAATTGACAGAGATTTTGCTGGAGTAATTGACCGCTTACAGTTATTATTGAAGGAAGTTAGAAGGTTTCCAAGCTTTGCCTTAAATCTTTCAGCGGTTGAAATGTCGTCTCACAAAATGATTTTTTGATGAAAATGCAAGAAATAATTGCTCGCAAAAGTTATCACCATAAATATATTCAATATACCTATGTATGTACATTAATATTATTATATAAAAGCTTTCCAGCGGTGGAAATTCTTGAAATATGACACCTAACGTCAGGAACCCTTTGGCCAAAAATGACCGTCTTGAATTATTTTTAACTCCATGATTTTTCGCTTCTTTTGGGTATACTAAATGCTTTCTAATCTAGATATATGTTTATTGCTAACTATAATTGTCTTATATAATTGTCGAAATACGAATATATCGATAATGGAGTATACCTGGTGTGTCTTTGTATTTTCTCATAAGATTGGAGTTCACTCGACTGTTTTTTTTTGTTAAGGATACCGCCCTCGAAAAATCTTGCCTGGCGTAAAAAAAAACTGCAAAATGTTTTATTGCTAATTTCATTGTATTACTGATCGGTCTACCATCTGATAGCACTATTTGGACGGCATTTTTTAAATTTTTTGCGAAATAACCCCCTAAAGTTTAGCGTTAATAAAATTGAAAAATTATTAGAGGATTTTAACTCATTTACCAATTAGTTTTTAACTTATTTGATATTTTTTTAATGATATGAACCTTAACATTGTATTAGCACCTTTGGAGATTATAAAACACAAAGATTTAAAAGAATGGGCAAATAAAATCCAAACAAAATAGCTCTATAAGGGAGTTCATTTATATAATCCTCGGGAAATCGCATGTTTGATCTCAGATATTTAGCGATCACTGGGTCAGAAATAAAATTCTGATCGTTTCAAAAAAAGATTTGTTCGGATCCGACCATTTGTTCTTGAGATATCGCATATTATAGGGAAGTTCGGCCATAATATCCCTCTAAGGTCCCGAAAGAGGCTGATGTCATATCTTAAAAACTATTGTAGATATATAATATATTATATCCTTAAATAAAAGGATATATGTGAAAATATATAGGTTCCTCGAACATTCCTTTGTCAAAAAATAAATAATTCTCGACTTATCATTGATTTAATTGTAATACAAATTCTAACGAGAACTTTGAATATATCAGAAAATGGCGAATCTAATCATTAAATATGTGTCCAAATTTAGCTATTATGCTAAATAATGAATACAATTGTCGTTAATAATGTGTACATAAAAATTGGAGAACTTTTTGATAATTATTTCGAAAGTTCTGGCCTTGGACCTCGCAGATTCGGTCAAAAACCCCCATTTAGGGTCCAAAAAGAGATATCTCTCGATCTCTGTAAATATAGGTCCAAATTCTTAGTTCTCACTTCATAATATACTTTTTATGAGTGTACATATATGATTCTTTGATAATAATTGCACTACACCCTATGGAATGTTAAGTTTTAGATTTTTGTCAGATGATGACGTAGCATTTTTCGAAATTCCTAACTTCGAAACTAAAAGTCGTAGACTTTCGCTCTAACTTCCTAATATACTTTTTGGAAGCTTTTTATTCGTTCTAAACTGATAGATTATACTTCGCAGTGCCAGGAATATGAAATAATATCTACAATTATCTCAAAATATTCGGAGTTAGGGGCCTCAAGGAAATTTGTGGATTTTCAGGGTACTTTTGCTATTTTTGGTAAATATTTGGCTTTAATATGCCTAAATCAGCAGTATGGATGCGAATAAATGTCTGTGGATGCTTATGGGCATTATTAATAACTCATTTTACATTCTTCTTAACATCTAAACTTTAAATCTCTATATCTCGGGACTTTAAAATTTCAAAATTGACCGTCTTTACAGAATTATTTCTCAAATTTGGTTTGAGATAGAAGTTTAAAAATTTCAAGAGTTGTTCTATATCATTAGGCGATGAACGTAGGACCACCATTTTTTGGATATATTCTAACTCGGTGATTTTATTTTTTGAAAAACTGAAATTTCTAATTAATAAAAAGGTGTCAATGAGGTCGTAATTCCATAATGATGAGTCGACATTTTATCTGAGGTCAGAACTTAGTGGAGCCATAGCCAAAAGATTCCAACAGGCCAAAAAACATTGTCATCTTTTTAATAATTAGAAATTTCAGTTTTTCGTATATAACTCAGCCATTTTCGGGGATAAAAGAGTGAATTTTTAAGATAATGTCTATCCTTACTATGAAAATTCGAATTTAATATATATACGGTCGACTCCGCTTAATAGGGCCACTGTTTAATCGGGCCACTTTTGGCTGGACCGGAATAGCTCTCACACATAGAAGCTAATACAAAATATTTTCGGTTAGTAGGGTCCTCCGCTTAATCGGGGCAAAATGTCCTCTAAACGATGTGGCCCAATTAAGCGGAGGCGACTATAAATACAAGCGCGCTTCGCTTGCTTGCGCTGCGCGGCTGGCGGACACTTTGTGTCCGCCGTAGGCTCCCTTCGGTCGCCTGGGGTCACATTAGTTAATTATAAGGGAGATAGCATCTCTAAATATGTTCATCTTGGTGCTAAAATCGATATCACTTGAAAAATCACCAAATCTGTCATTGTTAAATTTTGGTTGCGTAATGATGACGTCATAACAGAGTGATGAGTCATCATTTTTTGATGGTAGTTATATCATATGTGAGGTATATTAATGTACACATTCTATTAAAATTTCAGCTTTCTATCTCCTATCATAGCTCAGTTATGCTCGAATAACTGTATTGCTTAACTTTTAAAAATGTGACAATGAGGTCATAATTCCATGATGAGTCAATATTTTCGTCTGAGCTCAGAACTTACTGGAGCCATAGTCAAAAGACTCCCACATGCCAAATATCAGCTTTCTGTACCTGGCAGTTTCTTCAATCAATTCGTTACAGATATATATACTATATACACACATATATACAACAAGCGCTAATCGCTTGCTTGTGCTGCGCGGCTGGCGGACACTTTGTGTCCGCCGGAGGCGCACTTTGGGCGCCTGGGGTTACATTCATTAATTATAAGGGAAATAACATATCTAAATACATCTGCCCTACTGTTATAATCGATATCGCACGAAAATCACCAAAATGATCAATTTTTAAAATTTTGATGAGTAATGATGACGTCATAGCAAAGTGATGAGTCATCATTTTTTGATGATAGTTGAATCATATGTGAGACGTGTTAGTATAAATTTTCTATTAAAATTTCAGCCTTCTATCTCCTATAATGGCTGAGTTATGCCCGAATAACTGTGTTGCTTAACTTTTAAAAATGTGACAATGACGTCATAATTCCATGATGAGTCGACATTTTCGTCTGTGCTCAGAACTTGCTGGAGCCATAGCCAAAAGACTCCCAAATGCCAAAAATCAGCTTTCTGTGCATTGCAGTTTTTTCAATCATTTCGTTACAGATATATATATATATATATATATATAAACAAACAATAATCGAGTTTTAATAGTAAGGATATATACAAGCGCGCTTCGCTTGCTTGCGCTGCGCGGCTGGCGAAGCGCGCTTGTATATATATGTATACATATATATATTATATATATACTGGGTTTCCGGTTGTACTAAAACCCATGACTAGCAAACTACAGTATAGAAATCTTGCATTATTTGCTAATATAATCTCCTCTAAGTTGGATACAAGAATTAATTCGAGCAGGCATCCATGTGATTAAATTCTCCAAAATCGACGGCATGAGTCCATTCCAGATATTTTCAGGTAATTAGCGAGCTCTGACATTTTGGTGGCTGGTATCATCTTGTCATGCTCTGTTTGAATAATCCCACAAAGATTTTCAATGGAATTTAAATCTGGTGAATTGCTAAGCCAATTTCCTTTTGCCCAGTAGCCTGCAATATGATTGGAAAGCCAGGTTTGCGTATTTTTTGCGGTATGGACAGGAGCCCCATCCTGCATAAAAATGGCCTCGGACATCAAGCGACACATTTTCCGTTCTGTCATTGGGCCTGTAGTTTTCCTTCTCTTCAAGGTAGGAAGGCAGGACTTCTCCAAATTTCTTTTTTATAGTATTCTGCATTTACAGATTGTTTGAGAGGAAGAAAATGGAGTTCCGTGAGCCCAGTGCCACTCATCATCCCCCAGATCATGATTTTAGGCGGGAATTTAACTGTTTGAACAGGTTCAATGTTTCGCGCTATCTGATTCCAAATGAGATCGTTCTGCCGATTTGTTGGATGGAAAGTTCAAAAGAACTCTCATCACTAAAAAGAACCCTTTTCCAATCCTGTTCATTCCGAAATTTATGACTAAGGCAGAATTGTAGCTTCTATTCCTTCTGTTTTTCTGACTATTTTGGATGCGAAGGTCTTTTGTATGGCTTTGCTCCGATGGTATTCCTTAAATAGCGATGTATAGTGTCTTTACTAACTCTCTGTGAATTTTTCGAAACGATACAAGTTTTCACGTAGACTGCTAACGTTTGCCTAGATATTTTCTGATAATGATTTTAGGAACGCGAGAAAGCCGTGTTGGACACCCAGACCGAGGTTTGTCCGCCATGGATTTGCCTGATAGAATCTTCGTTTTCCAATTCCAAACAGTCTTAACTGTAACTCCTAAGCCCTAAGGTCTGAGCAATCTGTTTCTGGCTAATACCAGATTTTAACATACCGATTGCACATAATCTCTGACCAATTCTGGAATTTTGGACATCCATTATAGTATAAACTATATATTGATGATGAAGTGAGGTCAATATGACCGCTCAAGTTAAATATTATCAAAAAAGGGCGAGTTTAAATGCAAGCACTGATGTAAAAGGAATATTTTGATTAATTATAAAACCGGAAAAAACTTTTGAGACACCCTGTATATCTGTAACGAATTGATTGAACAAACTGCAAGTCAAAGAAAGCTGATTTTTGGCATATGGGAGTTTTTTGGGATTGGCTCCACTAAGTTCTGAGCTCAGACGAAATGTCGACTCATCATGGAACAATGACGTCATTGTCACATATTTAAAAGTTAAGCAATGCAGTTATTCCAGCATAACTCTACCATTATAGGAGATAGAAGGATGAAATATTAATCGATTATGTATATTAATGTATCTCAGATATTGCATAACTATCATCTAAAAATGATGACTCATCACTTTGTTATGACGTCATCATTACTCATCAAAATTTTAAATATTGATAAATTTTGTTTTTTTTGTGCGATATGTATTATAACAGTAGGACAGACGTATTTAGAGATGTTATCTCCCTTATAATTAACCAATGTGACCCCAGGCGACCGAAGGGAGGCTCCGGCGGAAACAAAGTGTCTGCCAGCCGCGCAGCGCAAGCAAGCGAAGCGCGCTTGTATTAATATACAACACAAATGATGCAACTATCATCAAAAAATGATGATTCATCACTTTGTTATGACGTCATCATTATGCATCAAAGATTTTTAAAATTTGTTTATTTTTTGTTCGATTTGATTATAGCAGTTGGACGGACGTATCTAGAGATGCTATCTCCCTTATGATTACGCTTTGTGACCCCAAGCGCCCGTAGTGCGCTTGTATACTACTATTATGGAAGATATTTTGAAACAAGATATGAAGTTAATCACATTTGTAACAACTCACACTGTATTATAACTCTTATTTCAATTCGAATTTAGTCAAGAATGCCATGAAATACTCGGTTTAATTAATATCTAACACGGTTGATAGCATACAACTAGTGCATAAATTCAATTAACAAAAAAAAACAGTCGAGTGAACACCAATCTTGTGATAAAATACGATGACACAGCAGGTATAATCCATTATCGATATATTCTTGAGACAATTCAAGTTAGCAATAAACATATATCTAGATTAGAAAGCATTTAGTATACCCAAAAGAAGCGAAAAATAATGGAGTTAAAATAATTCAAGACGGTCATTTTCGTCCAAAGGGTTGTAGACGTGTCCTGACGTTAGGTGTCATATTTCAAGAATTCCCTTGTTGGAAAGCTTTTGTATAGTAATATTGATTTACTTATGTATATATAATATATTTATGGTAATAACTTTTGCGCGCAATTATTTCGAGTGTTTTGATCAAAAACCATTCTGTGCGTCTGGTATCTCATCATTATTGGTGAAATGAAGCATTCTCAGTAATTGCTCGAATTGGTCACGGGTCATGTGTTTTCTGAAGTGTGGTACTTGATAAATGTCTGAATTCATGAAGTATGCTGAACGGTTCGGGAGTTGAACAAGAGATGTCCACATAAGCAGCCCAATAAAACATCGTATTTCATCGTATGTAGGTCATTACTATAAACGGTTTGGGGCCTGGTCGAAATATTTCTGCTTACGAAACCTTTAGATTCACTCAAAATATGCACGAATTCATATTTTCGGAATATCGCATTGAAGAACACAATGTGTTCCTCAGCTTCAAGGAGATGAAAAGCTTCTTGTGACAAAACATGTTTCGGTGAGGGTGGATGAGAATGCAGTGGCTGAGTGGGTGCTTTAATTGCCACAGGAACATTGGTGAACTTTTTCTAAGGGATTCTCATGACGCTCATCCCACTTTCAAAAGGTTCGTTCATGTACGGAAACTTTGAAAAGCCTTCACGTTTTGACTCCTCCCAGAGTTCAGGATAAAACCTTCCGATTGGGGTCCTCAAGTTCGATAGTGACATTTTGTGACTTGTCTTAGATATTTGAGAATTCGTCTCTAAATTTGTTTCAATGGCATATACAAGCATGTCAAATCCCGTTGTCCACTACAAGATAATTTTGGAGTTCCATTAGTAGGAAATATTGTTCGCTTTTCTCATTCATTAATTTGTGAAAAGAACTGGGATGGCACTTGCGAAATTACAAATTTTTGGGTGGCAATACTCGATTCATATTCGATTTCACCTATACACTACGCTACCAAAAGTATTCGTACACTTATATTTCCCATTAAAATAGTACTAAATGCGTCTATTACTGAACTGTCATGCAGTTAAACTAGACGAGATACAGTATATTTGATTTCAGATTCGTATTCTACGCATTTGAATTACCAATTTTAGAGTTTTCAAACCAATTAAGTTAACTAAAAAAGTGGTACGTGGTGGCACAGGTCGGGAATTTTAACCTTGGCAATTAGCAATTGATTTGAAACTTCGATAATAGGTAATTCAAATTGTAGAATACGAAGCTGAAATCAAATATACTATATATCTTATATTCTATCTGCATGATCATTCTTTAATATAGCCATTTTAGTACTATATTAATGGGAAATATTGAGGTATACGAATACTTTTGGTAGGGCAGTGTATACTGGATATAGACGAATTATTTTACTGGCCTAAAAGATTGATTGCAATATACCTGCAGACGCTTGGGCTTCAAATTGAGGGTTTAGTGCGTTTTCCACAAAGTGCAGTATTCCCTTCGCTGTCAAACTCATCATTGTCAAGTTCATTACTATCATGCTTATCCCTATCGAATTCATCACTATCGAATTCATCACCTTCGAAGTCACCACTTTCAACTTCAAAGTCACATTTATCACTATTGTCGAAATCTTCAACGAATAGGAATTCCTCGTCATTGTCAGAGTTTGTCTCGTGCATTTCTGAGTTCATATATGTTGTTTTGAGTACGCTCGCATTTACAAATTTAATCGAGTTTATGCTTCAGACGACAGAATTACAATTTGAACTGTGCTCTCACTCAGATGCATACAAAGCTAGTAAGTGTAGCCATCTTACACTGTATAACTGTATTGCTCATTACTTTTCAATTTGAGTGAGTAATTAGGAGAATCTTATGAGTGAAACCATAATATATAATCGCAATTGGATTATCATTAGATTATAATTAGCAATACTATGGTTATGAAAATGTAGATATCCAACATAAGAAAAATATATTGAATGACAAACATTCATTTTTTGACACCGAATACCTAACATAACAAGCTCAACTTTTTGCATAATTATAAACATAGCTGTGGTTGGTGGCTTAGCTGAAAAACTCTAACAAATGATTGATTGAATTAGGGAAATGATAACTTGAAATGTAATAATAATTGAAAACGATAGTAAGCGAATAAAATATAAACAATCCATTTGAATATAACACCTCTAAATATGTTTAAATGGACAATTGTTTGGCAAAGTGTTATAGCAAATTGATGAAAATGAAATTATTTATGTGTCTAAAACGAAATTCAAAATCATCAAGTTTTGCCTCTGCAGTATTCAGTAGTATAATGAATGATTTAAGCCTGTAAATTTATCTTTATGTATAGAAGATTAATGGCGTTTGATATTAAAATATGTGAATACAGCTATCTTCTCAAGAGATTTTAAGCACATTAAGGACTTGTTGTATTTTACGATTAAAAGTCGAATGAAGAGGATTTGAAAACTCAGCATTTACTATTAAGTTCTTTTCCTCCCTCAATTACGGGGCTGGACATATTGGTTTGGAGATATGTTTTTTAGAGATATTCAATCATTTGTATTTGGAATTTATGGAATTTATATAAGCTAATCCAATAAGAGAATCCTAGTTCTGTGCCAGACCAAACAAAAAATCAGGAGTTTATCTTATACGTAAATTAAAACGCTAGTATTTTTTGCGTGTATTTTCCGAATTGATTGAAAAATTGTCGTGGAGGTACGAAAATTGGCATGTAGGTGTAAAATTATATGACAACGATTAAGTTCTAAGATCTGTTTCATCGTAAGTTGATCCGCATCGTAATTTGATCCGCACCATGGATCTACTACATCTATTGCAACTAGACCCGCATCGTAACTTGATCCGCTATTCTATCCATCGTAAGTTGATCCGCATCATGGATCTACTACACCTATTGTAATTTGATCCGCAAATACTATCAACTATATTATAGTGACTTGATTCGCAATTCTATTTTCAATATTTTGATTTGCTAATCTTTTACTATTTTGATTCATATTCACTTGCTACTATTGTCCACTTGATTTGGAGTAAGTTGCCTTTATTCACTAGTTTGATAAAAGCTAATTTATTCACCCATCTTTGTTTCATAACTTAATAGTAAATACCTTACTGTTCGTTGCCGCATTGCTAAATATTATAAGTATCACTTTTTACCTATAATATTCACGTATTTTATTTTCGTCATAAAGATGAATGCTACTGGGCATGATAATCTGTTTCAGTTCATATCGGCTGGAACCTATCCAGTCGATATTCAACATGGACCCAGATACCTCCGTGCGAATTTCCGGCGGAAGGCTTCACACTTTCGTGTTGAAGGAAAGACACTCTACAAGGTTAGAATGTACGGTATTATTTCATACTTTACATCTTGTCCTGTATTTTTTGCATTATATTAGAGCGTGATACAGGCCAAAATTATTTAAATTTGTTGTATAATGTTGGATTAATGCATTCCAGGACCCATCGTTAATCAGTAGCCATTCGAGACCTTTTGATGCAAAATAAATTGTGTCATATTCAAGGATTTGTATTTGTTCAGTTATATATTGTTGCTTGTCATATATTTCTAGGTGATTCGCAACAAAAAAGGGACGTTAGAGTTATTTGAATACCCTCTTATTTCAGAAGTCCCCAAATCCTGGAAGACTATCATGTTGATCATGATAAGATCAATGCCATGTCTAATTCTATCAGGCAAAGATACTTCTGGGATAAAATGTATCAGCAAATAGAACAATATGTAAGTTTCCATTTTTTGTGGTCTTAAGAATTTATCATCAAACTTAAATACTTAGTAATATTCACCTTTCTAATAATTATCACCCATTAACAATCTGACTATTTGTAGTATGTTATTTTAGATTTGTCTTTTTTTTGCGAACTAAAAGTTAAGTGAAATCCTGTATTGTGACTAACTACTGAACTTGGCGCTTCGTTACTTTTTGCTTATAGGTCCACTACTATTTTTTATCGCTCTTATCTAATTTTGCCACCACTGAAAAATTTGAAGCTCATAATTATCTCATCACTGTCGTATTGTTAATATTACATGTTTGTGACAAACAGTAGCAAAAAGACCTTGTCAAATTTGGCAAAGTTGTTTAGTTAGATTGTCTAATTGTTTGAAATTCATGACGAATATCACGTCAATTTAAGGAAGTAACAGTTTAAATTTCCTGAATAACTATGACTAATCTAATATACATTTATTATTTTATAAATGATTAGATATTAATTGTTATACTCTGACTAGATTAAGTCTTGCGACTATTGCCAAAAATCTGGAAATAAAATTAAACAACCGCAGAGAGAACTTCAGCCCATTACTCCTCCCGAGAGACCATGGCAGCATATCGGAATGGATTTGTTCGTTGACATGCCCCCAAATGAGTTTGGGTACAGACATGTACTCGTAGTCGTTTGCTACCTGAGCAAATATGTTGTTGCAAGACCTCTTGAAACAAAAACTACTTCCGAAGTTGTTGCTAAACTATTGGATATTTATCTGACATTTGGTGTCCCGGAAATATGCCAACATGATCAAGGGAAAGAATTTACAAGCAAGGTGAGGAATACACATAGATTTGAAATTTGAGAACTATCATTTTATAATACTACTTGTAGTATTGCTTAAACTGCTCATTGTCGTTCATTACATTTTATATCTTCCACAAATTCTTTATTGATTTCTCAGCTAAATTCCAGCATTCATTGCATCATAAAATCACTCATTTTGTTATGATTACTTACCCCAAGTTATTTTATCAATTGTTTCTCAACACCTGAATTCATTCATCAACTATGCAACAATGACGATAAGTATGTAACCGTAATTCTCTAAAGCATGACGTGATTGATGAATTTATTTTACTTTCAATAATATTCAAATTTAACTGAACTAATTACTTGTAGCAAAAAATAGTGGGGCAATAGTGAGATTTCTCAAATAAGTGATCTGTTAAATTTGACTGATTGATTGATTATTAATTAACAGGAGTTCAACGAAATGCATCAACAGTTGGGGGTTGATAACCGAAAGACAAGTGCATACTATCCTCAGAGCAACGGTCTTGTGGAGGCGCACAACAAAATTTTGAAAAGGTTCGAAATACTATTTATAGGCCAATCCTTGACCAAAATTGTAGTATTTAATTAACATTTCGTAGGAAAATCGAGAACCTGCGCCAGACTTCAGATGGTGCGTGGCCAACCAAATTACCATTTGCAGTTATGGCTTCAAACAGCAAGATCAAAAGAGCCACAAAATTTTCAGCTTTTGAGCTTATGTTTGGGCGCAAGTTTGATGCTATACCCTTACTAAACCTAAGTAAATCCCACACAACTTATCCTAATGAGCAGTCATCTGAAGATGAATCAATTCACATTGATTCACTAGTCGATCCTTACGCCATTCAAGTTGAATCCATTGGTGATATGGGTAATGAAATGAAATTGATTCGCCAGCAAAATGAGTCAGAGGCGCGTTTAAATATTAAAATTGAACAGAAGAGACAGAAGCGTATTTATGATAAAAAAGTGAAAACTAACAGGTGTACTGTAATATATTTTTATAACTTTTGGTTCTTATATTTTATCGGCCAAATTAATTCTCAACGTTATTTTAGTTCGGATATTCAGGAGGGGGAGCTATTTTTAGTACGGAACATTGCCAAAGACAAGAAGCTCCCAAACACTAAGAGGCAGTCCAATTATTTTGGCCCTTTTCCTGTCAATTCAGTAAAGAAAAGTCATATTATTACCCGTCAAGTCACAGATAGGCAACAGACTAAAGTTAGGTATCATCCTATTCACCTATCTAAAAAGTATATTCCACGCGAGAAACAGGTAGACAACCTACTGAATTTAAAAATTTAAAGGCGGCTAAATATAATTGTAGTGATTATATATGTACTTGTAGACACTTCTTCACTATAACATAATTCGAGAAACCAAACCACCAGTAGATGACGAGATCTCTATAGTACAATCCCAAACGGTTAAATCATGTAAAAGAGGAAGTTCAGATGTGGAATTAATCAGTCAATGTAAGAAATCTAAGGTAAGAGAAATTGTACAAGTAGATTATTCATTTTATTTTAATTGTATGTTGATATAAATATTCAATTATAGTAGTAGATGGTGACTTCATCTGATCGCTATATTTATGGTCTTTCGCGAGAGATAATCGTGGACGAATTAAATTTCCTGAAAGTGAGTTTAGTGTACGGATGTGAAATATCCTTGATAATATTCTATAAATACTGAACGCGTATTTTTTATAAAGGAAGATGTAATCAATAAATTAAAACAACAGCAGTACATATCTCCCTTACACGAATTACTTCATAATACCCCGACTAGACAGATGTGTCCAACTATTACCATCTTATTCTCTATTCTCAGTAACGTTACACCTTTCAAAATGGTTTGTTTTATGTTTGCACATTTTGAGTATACATTGTTACATTGCATTTATTTTAGAGAGAAGAGATTATGGACATTCTTCTCCAATGGGCAGAACAGGCGTTTGAGAAGAAATACGAAAATGCCACTTTACAGAGTCGACATTGTATAGAGTATGCACACCGAGTTCTATACCCAGTTGTGAGTTGGACAAATTAACTATTCAAATAACAAATCATCAACTATAATCTTCAAATGTTTACGAATTAATTATTAACATACTAGATATGTGACCGCCTGGAAACAGAAATGATAGACCGGTTATATATTTCTGAGGCTGAAAACAGACCATTCAAGCTTCTAACACCTTTCACAAATGGTCCCTTATACATTCCTGTCACCGAAATTTGGCAGAAGCAAAAGTCTCAAGAAATGGGTATTAAATTCTATGAGAACTTCGAGCAACAACCAGCATTAACAGGGTCTCTTCTTTCTGAATTGATTCCCTGGCAAACAGAAAATATATAGAGAGATGGAAACTGCTTTTTCAGATGCATTTCTAAGATGATAACAGGGACAGAAGACCACCATGTTAAACTGAGAGCAGAGATATGTCGATATATGGTGACGACAGGGAGAGCATTAATAAAAAGGTATCTAAGAACATTCACTAATGATACTACACCGGTGGAATATCTAAAAAAGTCCGGAATGACTGAAAATGCAATATGGGCTACAGATGTGGAACTGTTGGCTGTTTCTGGTATGCTCAATTCTGATGTCTATATCGCCACCGAACAATTCGACAATATTACGAGAAGAAATACCTGGAATCGATATTCCTGTTGTACTGATTCCTCAAGAAATCCGCATTCAGTGTCTCTCTACATTTCCAACATAAATCACAACCACTACGAGCCTGTCATTCGCTTAATAAATTCGGGGTACGAATCATACAAGCTGAAAGAGTCTACAAATGTCTCAGTAGAGACTTACTGAAACTGATGTGAGTGTCATTGGAACTGTTTAGTTGTCACTCGAAAATACTACCTGTTTTTTAACAGGGGCTCAGACCAGTTCTGGGTCTTACCCTGGCCCGGGTAACTGATGATGACCAATGGAAGGTCGAAACCTAGAACATGAATTTCAGCACAAAACAACTCTCGATACATAATAGTGCATTATTTGTTAAATACTATATCACTTTTCTGTTAGATATTTTTCTGTCACATATTGTTAATTATCTATATTATATCTAATGTTAATTTATCTATTATAAATCGCTGAACGAGGCTCAAACCAACCCCCCCCATTATTAGCTATTTAAGTTATTCTATTATAGTTGACAAGAATAGCAAATCAAGTTACAATAATGAAGTTGACATTAATTAATAGCGAATCAAGTTTAAATAATGTAGTTGATAGTAATAGCGGATCAACGTACGATGCAGGTCTAGTTGCAATAGATGTAGTAGATCCATGGTGCGGATCAAGTTACGATGGATAGTAATAGCGGATCAAGTTACGATGCGGGTCTAGTTGCAATAGACGTAGTAGATCCATGGTGCGGATCAAGTTACGATGCGGATCAACTTACGATGAAACAGATCTAAGCGAAATTTTCACACCTCTGCAAAATTCACACCTTTTAAATACAAAATAAATGACTACACTATCACAATACAAATCATTGCGCAAGTCCGACACTACAATATATCGTTATTGTAAATAATACTTCAAAGCCACAAATTATGTTTGAGATCTTGAGCAAAAACTAAGTATATGCTTAACTTTAAGCAAAATCTAAGTATTTGCTTAACTTTAAGTAAAATCTAAGCATTTGCTTAACTTTAAGCAAAATCTAAGTATTTGCTTAACTTGAGAAATAGCTAAGAATTTGATATTCTAGTTTAGTTAGATTTCATGGCTTCTGCACTAAGTTTACTTGAGATTGAAATTGAAATTATTGAAAACAGTTTACGTCGCCAGAGTTTTTATGGATCGACTTAACCCAATGGAGGCATATTCTGACTTCGATTTTATCGCTAGATACAGAATAACGAAGTATATGTTTGTAAACCTCTTGAACAAAATGTCCATCAAACTTAATCGATCTACTCCTCGTTCCCACTCAATTGCTCCAACAACACAACTAGCTGTAGCTCTGCAGTTCTTAGCTACTGGAACGTTTCAGACAGTTATCGCATCCGCACATGGAATCTCGCAAACGTCTGTATCGAGATGCGTAACTGCTGTGACTAAAGCATTAACCAGCATAGCTCCAGCATATATCAAATTTCCGAATACAACTCGACAAAGGGTCATTCAAGAATATTTCT
The DNA here is from genome assembly GCA_963281255.1 of Aphrocallistes beatrix. NCBI lineage: Eukaryota > Metazoa > Porifera > Hexactinellida > Sceptrulophora > Aphrocallistidae > Aphrocallistes > Aphrocallistes beatrix. The sequence goes on from OY725489.1 coordinate 2,348,863, forward strand.
TAAAGAAATACAAGTTTCCACTAGTTCTTGGATGTATTGATGGCTCCCATGGTCCCATCCTTGCGCCATCAACGAATGAGGAGCTCTATGTTAACCGAAAGGGATTTCACTCTATAAACATCCAAGCAATTTGTGACCATGAATTTCGCTTCATCAATGCTGTTGTCAAATGGTCCGGCTGTACTCATGATGCTTTTATTTGGCGTCAATCAGGCATCAACCGGGAGATGAAAAGTGGTGGGATTGAAACTGTCCATGGATGGCTCTTAGGTGATAGTGCGTATGGATTACGTACTAAGTTAATGACTCCTATAACTACTCCAGGTACACCTGGGCAAAGAAGGTATAATCGGGCTTTCCTTAACGCTGCCGTTTACTATTCCATTATTTGTGTAGCACAATAAATTTTCTAGAGCTCGATTTTTATCATTCATCATAGAAAGATTAGAAAAGGGATGGTAAAGAGTTTACTATAAACTTGGGACTTAATCTTCATCCGTTTTATATTTAGGATGAATCAAATTATTTATAATAAACACTCGAATACAATCGCTAAAAATCAATTTAGTTCATTTATCCATGGTTCAACCACGAATGACGAAAAAGTAAAAATATTTTCAGAAGTTATATGTTATTATCCATGGTCAAGAATGATTCGGATGTCATATGCATTCTGTAAATGAAAATAATTGAGATACTGCCATTCAAGAACATAGGCTCCTGAGACTGGTGGCAGGTCCAGCTGCAGCCGGACAAATGTTTGCCCCAAGTTACTTCATAGTCACACTAGTGCTTATATCGATCGAAGCGTTGATCGAAATGGATTCTGCAGCTGAATGTGTTGGCGAGACTCACACGGACAGTCTTTTTAGATTCCTGTGTTCCATCCATCCAGGAGCTACGCGTTTCCTGTGCTTATGTTTGGAACCCAGGGAGAGAAACGTTCGTTTAGAGCTGAGTGGAGTACGACTGGCATCAATACGATCGCCTTGCCGATGCTGCTTTCTAACCTTTGTACGCTAGGACCAAGCGCGATCCTGCATTCAGCAAAAGATACTATAACGACTGAAAGGCTGCTACTCCCGGGTTCAACACACACTTGGCTACTCGATGTCTCAAAGATGCTATTGGAGGGAGGGCATGGGAGATGGAAGAGAAGAAAGGAAGTAATTATTAGTATTTTATATCAATGCAAATATAAATTACCGTATACGTAAATCGAATAGTAGCCCCCCTCGAAATATCATAAGCTAATCAGGCATGGAACTATTCGGTGCGACCCTGGAATTTTTGGGGTGGCGTCCCCATTTTGGTTACTCTTCGCCGGACACGCGGCACCAGGGAAATTACGACACCTCTAGGATAATATTTCGCACCTGGAATTTTGTGATGAGTAGTGTGCTAGAAAATAATCATCCGCCTGAAGGTCTGTCCCATGTCTGACTGCCTTGATTATACATTCTATTTTACAATATTTTGATTATGTAGTGTTTTTGTTAACTCATAACAGCAACTGTGTTTTGTTAGTTTGCCGGCGTCAGTGGTTTCAGGGTAACGCACCTTCAATGTTTTGAAGCAAAAAATTAAAACCGTTCAACTATGCGATAAGAACATTTAAATGGGCTGGCCATGCTTGATATCAAAGATGTTATACGAGAATTTGATTTTCTTCATTAATTATTAATGCATCACAGAAAAAAGCTAGAAAAGTATTCATAAATTTGTGAAAGTGACCAATATTTGGCACCTGTAGGGACTCTTCTGAAAGTGTTTATTTTTCCAGGGCGACGAAGTGTCCATTAGCCGCGCTACAAATTAAACATTAAAGTTTGTACTTTCATCAATGTGTAAGGTATTGATAATCGACTCTAGGCGTCGTCGTATTTCACACAGAAATAATTTACCTGTGCCCTAGCAAGCTTCAATCCATAGCTACGCCACTGCCCATCCATATACAGTACTTGTATTTGGACTCCTTAGGTAATTCTCCACTGATACCACAATATTTTGCAGTCAAAAACACACCAATGCTGTTATACGTACAATTGTCCTTTCACCACAAATCTACCCACCTATATACAAATGTCACACTACTTCCCTACACAACCATTTCACTAAACTTGTACAATGACTTGTCTGCGCCCAAATGTCGAAATTTCATCATACGAATCATAAGTATCTGCTTTGTTTCAATGACTTCGCTCAAAAACTATATTATCATCAAGTATATATTGTGCTTGAATAGTTGTATTCATCTAGCTAGTTTATCGTCGACTTTAATCGTCGACCTTTGTTTACACTATTTATATACAGGAAAAAAATTCCAAAATATGTTAGATTGACTGACTCCAGGCGCCCACCCAGTGTCCGCAAGTCGCGCAGCGCAAGCAAGCGAAGCGTGCTTGTTCGAAGATAAATGTGTTACGCCCTAATCTGTAGCTACCAATCAAGCCGATGTAGATAAATCAAGAGCACAATTAAGAACGGTAGAATTATCAAGTTTAGACAATTAACAATAAGTGAATACGTTGGTAAGATCTACTAGCCTACAACTTGAATATATAAGTCTACGGATCCTAATCGACGTGGGAGGTAAACTAAAACTGAACTAAGCTAAATTATAAATAACCTATTACATCACTTCCCCTTCCATCAATCTCGGTTGTAGCTGTCGTCCGACGGCTCGTTAGACCATTGTGCTTCTAGGAATTTCCTGGATGGTTTTCTCATCTCCGACTCACGTAGAGGCACATCTGTGGGCTCCGTACCACTGAGTTCGAATTCATCTGGGATGTCTGATTCATATTCCTCGCTCTCTGTTACGTCTGTTGAATACCTTTCTTGGTCTCTCGTCTCGGTTGAAGGGCGAACGTGACTCTCCGTAAGAATTACTGGCAATTGGCCTGGATCGGGAATAAATCTCTTACATCGGTTCAAATGTACCCATTTCTCGACCTTTCTACCCTTTGTGTCCTCCTGTTGGATCAGTACATTCGGCCCTTTTCTTCCAGAACCGGATAGGAGCCTTTGAAATGTGGGTCTAAACCGCTCTTCCTGTTATGTTTCTTTAAGAGAATTAAGTTTCCCGCCCCTGATCCAGACTCGCTTTTGCCCTTATCGTAAGCTCTTTTCATCCTATCTCGCGCCATTTCAAGGTTTTCTTCTGCTTCCTCGTTCACACATCCTCCCATCAGCTCCATCTCCCTTATCTACTCTAGAACCGAGTAATAGTGGCCATGTGTCTCGACGTCTAATGCAGCTAATGAGAGTGGTTTGGGATCTACCTCGAACATAATCCGGTACTCATCCAACTTTTTATCATATAATATAACAGCTGCTTTGATTAGCTAAATTTGGCATTATTATTACACTCACATTCTACAGCCCTGAGCGAATATTCTTATGGCCAATGGAAGATCGAGTCCAAGACTTGACTGTAGCGGTGAGAAGATGCAAGAGAACCAGCAGAACCTGTGGCAAGAGAAAAGCTACCATGAGACAGCTACACTTTTCACACGAGTCCCAGTCCAGTTGCGATGCATGTGATGGAGCTGGAATCTATCAAAGATGAGCATAGAGAGGACTATGATAAGCATATCACATGTTGGGAATTATCTTGTTTATTTCACTAGTTATGTTAGTAATGTAAAATTATTATTGAGGTACTGTAAGTTGAAATTTTCTTTAAACTTTACACACTTCGAGGCCAGTTTAGAAGCTATCTTAGACTTCGCAAACACATTCTACTAATTTTGGTGTTATAAAATGGGATACCGACATTTCGTTACACGACACTTCGCTACTAATTTGGTGGGTTATTAAAGTTACTATACGATTTTCAATCCGGCACTTCTCGACACAATTGTGCCACTATGTGCCTTTCAATTATCACTTAAGTCCCAAGTTTATAGTAAACTCTTTACCATCCCTTTTTTTATTCTTTCTATGATGAATAATAATAAAAATCGAGCTCTAGAAAATTTATTGTGCTACACAAATAATGGAATAGCAAACGGCAGCGTCAAAAGATTTATCAACTTATTCTTACAAACTTGACACCATCGGAAAGATGTAAATGTTTTTGAACAACTTGAACATTTCCTCGATCCTAACCAGAATTTTCGCAATTTCAATTTAAACTCAAATTTCTAAAGATATTTATCTTCTGTTAAATTGTTATAATATTTCTTATCAAAATACTTTATGTAATGCAGAACTCAAATTCGGGAAGATGTTACTAATAGAAAAACCTCGTGATGAATTTTTTTGCTTATAACGAATTCATTGATTCGTACTTGATAGATCAGATTGAACAAGTGATATAGAATTTCTTTCTTGGATAATTTTTAAAAAATTCCCTTTTATCTTTTTTATATTAATTGCTATTTAATGATCAAATTGATTGAGCATAAGATATAGCACACTATTATTGTTGCCATCCGAATATAATAATCTTTGATAATATGAACTTTGTAGATTCAAATTTTCATCACATTCGGGGATAGTTTGCTTTATATGAAGTAAATTCTATTTAACATGACCCTAATATTTCTACTACAGCTCAGATTTCATTAATGTAACTCTAGACACAATTCAACAATCCTTAGTAGAGAAACAGAAAGCGACGTATTGTTTCTTTGATATCCCCAGGCGCCCACTGACATTGAGTATCGAAAAATTAAAATTTGCGTGACAAATAACTCCCACATTCAGAATTTTTATTCAAATTTTGTGGGATTTGAGTTGGATAGTTTGGATGCTTGCTTTGCTATGGTATAGGAATTTAAATTGAATTACAGTCAGGGTCGCTTATTATGAACCACCAGGGGACAATAAATTATTTTCTTAATTTAGAATATATTACGCCAAGGCTGGATTCGGTTAACCGCCGTCAATCTCTTTTAAGGGTTGAAGGGTTGAGGAAATCTTAGACGGTTAACCAATCTGCACTTTGTGTCCGCCGGAGGTTCCCTTCGGTAGCTTGGGGTCACATTGGTTAATTATAAGGGAGATAACACCTCTAAATACGTCTGTCCTACTGTTATATTCGATATCGCACCAAAAATCACAAAATTTGTCAATTTTTTAAATTTTGATGTCTAATGATAACGTCATAACAGAGTGATGAGTGATTATTTTTTGATGATAGTTGTATCATATGTGAAATACGTATATTAATATACATATTGTATTAAAATTTCAGCCTTTTCTCACTTAAAATGGCTTATGGGTGAAAAGTGAAATTTCTAATTATAAAAAGCCTGCAGGGTTGGGTTTTGTCCGTCCAAAACAGGTTTTGGATAGGGCAGTGGACAAAACCTGGTTTTAACCGGTTAAAACCGGACAAAACTGGACAAAACCTAATTGAAACTGTAAATCATTGCAGTGGGTACGAAACAGTTTAGGATGGAAAGAGAGCGAGGACAATGAATGGATTTTCTTGCTGACTCCTGTTTATTACCATAACTATATTTTGTATTCGATTTATCATGGAAGACACGAACAACATTTGGACAAAACCTGGACAAAACTTGGATATAACCTGGACAAAACTTGGATATAACCTGGACAAAACTTGGACAAAACCTGGACAAAACTTGGACAAAACCTGGACAAAACTTGGACAAAACTTGGACATAACCAAATATAGTCTGAATCGTTTTGCTTTATCATTATAAGTTATAATGATAGGTTTTGTCCAAGTTTAGTCCAAGTTTTGTCCAGGTTTTGTCCAAGTTTTGTCCAGGTTTTGTCCAAGTTTTGTCCAAGTTTTGTCCAGGTTTTGTCCAGGTTTTGTCCAGTTTTGTCCAGTTTTGTCCAGTTTTGTCCAGTTTTGTCCACCCAAGAGGTTTTGGACAGGACGGTTTTAACCTGGTTAAAACCACTAGGTTTTGTCCAAGTGGACAAAACCTGCCAACCCTGTAAAAAGGTGATAATGACATCATAATTCCATGATGAGTCGACATTTTGGTCTGAGCAAAGAACTTAGTGGAGCCATAGCCAAAAGACTCCCACATACAAAAAATTTGCTTTCTGTACCTTGCAGCTTCTTCAATCAAATTTGGTGATTTTTCGTGCGATAGATATTATAACTGTAGGAGTCGGACAGACGTATTTAGAGATGTATCTCCTTTAAAGTTAATCCTTCGGCGGACACAAAGTGTCCGCCAGCTGCGCAACGCAAGCAAGCGAAGCGCGCTTGTATATAGTATATATATATATATATATTCGAGTTTTAATAGTAAGGATTATTGCTATACAAGCGCGCTTCGCTTGCTTGCGCTGCGCGGCTGCCGGACAATTTGTGTCCGCCAGTTTGCCAGATACTCACTTCGGTCGCCTAGGGTCACCATTGATTAATTATATGGGAAATAACATCTCTAAATCCGTCTGTCCTACTCTTATAAATGATATAGCACGAAAAATCACAAAATTTGTCAATTTTTCAATTTTTGATGCGTAATGATGACGTCATAACAGGGTGATGATTCATCATTTTTGATGATAGTTGAATCATATGTGAGGTATGTTAGTATACAGATTCTATTAAAATTTCAGCCTTCTATCGACAGAATAAAAACGATTAGACAAGAATACCCCAATTTCTACTGTATTATGAATACAAATCCTTGGTTGATTTATGTAATATAATATATACGTATTTAAATATATACTAATATACTGAATATGTTTTGTTTTGAATACAGTAGCCTCATTAGAGTACGAACACGGATAAGAGGTAACTCCGGATAAGGAGTACACTTCTTAAATCCCCTATATGCTAAGTACACATAAAATACTTTGGTTAGTCGAATTCCGGATAGACGAACACATTTTAATGGTCCCTTGGTGTACGTCCTAAGTCGACTGTATCACATTCTACTTCAAAAGTATAATATAAACCAGTAGCCAGAGTTGCGACGCTCCACAATAATTACAGACCGGACCGGATAGAACCTGACACCTTTGACCTCTTATTATTCCCATTGAAAAAAGAAAGTAGTCCTGTTGGGATTTATTGTTATTTTACATTCAAATTTGTATATAGCAAAACAATTGGAGCGATTCTTTAGGAAAAAATCGCATGAAGAATATTGTTCGCATTTATAATTTCAATATTTTTATTAATTAGATTATCACAAAAGTCTATTTTTGCTATTTCATGTCTACGATTGGATAGATAGGGACCAGTAATAATCACGAACCGGCCAGTTCCGGTCTAAATCGCAAATCTGCCAGCAGCCTAATTCCCGGACGCTCTCGGGTGGAGAGCACCTGGTCACAGCATTTAAGATTCCCACAGGTTCTCTTCAAAATTATTTATAGAGAAAAAGATAAAATACTAGTGAGGCTCTTTTGGTATTCTTACTTACTTTAAGGATAAATTGTACCCTCAGAGCATACATAGATTAACAAAAGTTAGAAGAATTAAAAATGTTGGTCGACAAACCGATAGTGCAGCTCCAGGTAGTGACACAATGTAATATTCACAATATTAATGTAATATTCACAATATTAATGTAAAATTCACAATATTACATTTAAAGTGTGAAAATCGTATTCTGCATATTAAAATATCTTATATTGGCCGTTGAGAACTCGCTTTTAACTCAAAATAATAATTTTTCAAAAGGTGTAAAATATGCATAAATACATATGCTAATAACTCACGAAAGATACTCCGTCCATGCCATAAGGGCATCTCCCTATAGGAGCTGCACTAAAAATCACAATCTTCCCCCCAGCGGCATCCTGCTGCTGTGCCGCACTTGTATTGTTTTGAGAACTCTCATTTCTAATGCATGCTTTATTGAACGGACGGTGTCGAACGCACGTCTGCGTGATCTTGGAAAAATAGTATTATTATAATAAAATTTAATCATATTTTCACACCTTTTTATGTAAACGAATATTTTCTGATTGAAAGAAATCTCAATGGTTAATAAGCCTGTAATTTAGTAAAAGTAGATTTCGATATTCGCACTTATAAAATGGTAATATCAAAATTGAATGGTGTAATAGCAAATATCAATATGTACAATCAGGGTCGCTTATTATGAACAAACCTCCCTCTGTGTCCCAATTTTGGCCGGTTCCTTAGAATTTCTATTATTTCGATTTTACTATGTATGACTCTCTCTCTCTATTGTCTCTCTATTGTGAAAATATTTTGGGTCCCCATGCAGTTCATAATGAAATGCGACCCTGACTTATTTTTACAACTTCGATACTATTATTGACTGTTTTTGTGGTGCTTTTCTATCGGTATGTCGACTGATATTTTTTAATATTAGTAACGCAGTTGCAAATTCTCTGGGGATATATTGATGCATAGATATTTAATATAGTATAAATGGACAAACAAGTATATCATACACAGTTGACTCCGCTTAATAGGGTCACATCGGTCAGGGTACATTTTGACCCGATTAAGCGGAGAACTCTATTAACCGAAAATATTTTTTTATTAGCCTCAATGTGTGAGAGCTATTCCGGTCCTGCCAAAAGTGACCCGATTAAGCGGCTGACCCGTTTAAACAGTGACCCTGTTAAGCGGAGTCGACTGTATTATAATGGAAGCATGCTACAACAGAAACTATTGTTATACAGGTTCTACACAGGACTCGAATTCCGAGTCACATTTCCTACAGATATAAGGATCATCTCCCACGTCCTTTAGACTGGTATTGACGCATCCACAGTGAAACCATCTCAGGTAGAACTCACAACCTAACCAGTCATCATTCGCCCTCTTTCACCTGGTTGGGCAGTCGTATTGTTCACATTCCTCGCAAACTGTTTCATATTCATCTGGGTTAACACTCGTGGAAGGTAATTCTTTCATGGCAACAGATGAGAGCTCAGTACCAAAACCTCATTGTCAGACCCACTTGACTCCATGCTAGATTCAAAATCACCCGGAATGCAAACCTTCGGGAGATCTGCGCTGCAGAATGTGGAAATAGTTTCTTGTTCTGAAGAAGACATTTTTTGAATTTGTTATGACATTAATTATTTCCTTACTTATACTGATTCAGTGTAACTCGTTAATTAACTACAGCTGTAGTGCCCATAATTGTTCCACCTCACAGACTAATCAGGACCGGCGGCATCGGGGGGTGTCCTGGGTGTCCAGACACCCACTGCGTCTTGTTTTATCATATTGTACAATATATATCCCTCTATAAATGAACACCCACTTTCAGATAAATCCCTCTTAGGACACCCACTGACGATAAAACACGGCGTCGGCCATGCTAATAATAGAGCTAGTTTCTTGTAATGCAGTGGTAGAATTCTGAATTTAGCCATGTACCGTACACATGCACATGTTGATATTTTTAGAAATTTGCTAATTATGGATGATGTTTGCATTTCTCAAATTCTTACTAACCTAAATTCCAATTACACTTGGTTGTAACGTGCTTACATATCTACTGTTATGTGTACATTGCTATTGTGACATATTGTTGTCTGGGATGGAAAATGGAGCCTTGAATGGGCACCTCCCAATAACACGCACCCTTATGTGGTCTCTAAAAAACCTTTTTTTCACTCGGATCACTCGAGATAGGGTTCAAACAAGCTGTGAGAATGGAATGTTGTCACATTCCTATGCTGCTATGATCAGGTTGGAATTTTACCCGGGTTTAATAGGTTTCGCCCAGCCCAGTGGGTTAAACCCGGGTAAAATCCGGGTTAAAACGGGTTTTATTCTCCAGAAACGGATTTACCCAGTTAATGTCCTTGTTTTCAAATTCAACGATATAATTAATTATACATATAAGCGTATTTATTGTAAGAGGTGCATATCAAAATCTAAAACAAATGAAAGCAGATCCCCAATCAAACTCCACTGAACCTCTCAATTCGCGATAACAGTTTACCAATTTTGCTGGTTCTCTAAGCCTAATCTATTTCGAAATTGTTCTGGACTAAACTAAAGTTAGAAAACATCCACTCAATTGAAGCATTTATTCACCTTGGACTTTCTACTTTTTTCATCTTGGACTTTCTGCCTTTTTTTCATCTTGGACCTTCTACTTTTAGAAAAAAGCTTTGAACAGGATCACTGGGCCACCAACAAAACTAGCCATTATACATGTAGAAATCGCTATGATTAGAATAGGTAAGATGAACAAACTGCTCTACATAAAACTAGTATCCTTTTATTGTTTACTTAAAGCACCTCAGATTGTTGTAACTTTTAAGAAATTCCATTGTTCATACATCAGGTCTTATTAAAAATATCATTACGGAATCTTCATATAATACTTGCAGAATAAGGATTTTCAATCCAAACAATTGATATCGCTAAAATTAACTTGATTTACAAGTGCATTAGAATAAAACCCACTTGAACCAACAAAAGGGGGTTTTGCCCAGCCCGGGTTTAATTAGCCAACCCTGGTTATGCTGTTGCTAGGGGGCTAAATGTCTAGTTGCTTGGTTCTTAACTCAGATGTTGGCATAGTTGGGCAGTGATAATCACTTCAAAAATATTGTACAACTGTCACTAATCGTTATTATTAAATGATGTAGGTATACAAAATTATAAATATAATATTGATTTTAAATCTCTTAATTATTCATTAAGAATATCAATAAACCGAGTTGCGTAATTTGTAATTTGTAAAGAGTTTAGTTCAGGGTGTACAAAACCCTCTCGCAATTTTACTCGAGAGTGCCCATAAAACCAAGCACCCTCAAACTTAGTCCTATAATTTTAAAATCTTGCTCCCCTCTGCCTCCGCGCCTGTAGATAATATGATATGTATTACTGTGTGATACATCAACAATTTCATTCAACCCTCCCGTATAATTTAATCCCCTCATTTATTCGGACTACTAGAGTATATTAACAAGCTCCTCTCAAAAATTTTCTGTATTTATAATGCAAATTCCTTGGAAAGTCCATGGAAATTACTGACGTCTTTTAAACTCAGGTCTGTGAACCACTTGCGCCAGACCGGACTCCAGCACTCATTTTAGAACTGTGCTATTTATTACATTGGATCATAGATCCAATATAATAATATATGAAGCAAACAAATTGTATTATATACGTTTAGTGCCATTACTAATTTATCAACAAGTACTTTATTATTAATATTATTATTATTATTATCAATGAATCACATGATTGTTATATACATAGTGCATGATTGTTGCATATACAAAGTCTACTACAAGTAAGTGAGTATCTCTAATTGTGGATAGTCGAGCATTTTATCTGCTGGCAAATACTGTTGCTTTAATTTTTCTCCCCTTTGCTCGAATGTTAGCTTCGGTGGATTCCACCGGAATGCTTTACCATGGGTATCGGTCACTTCGTACCCAACACTCTTTCGTACCTTAATTATGACACTTTCGTACCCAATACACTTTCGTACCCAATACACTTTCGTACCCAATACTCTTTCGTACCCAATACTCTTTCAGATTTGTGTTTTTATAAAAACGAAAGTGTGTTTTTATAAATGCGAAATTGTGTTTTTATAAATACGAAATTGTGTTTTTATAAAAACGAAATTGTGTTTTTATAAATACGAAATTGTGTTTTTATAAATACGAAATTGTGTTTTTATAAATACGAAATTGTGTTAGGTACGAAATTGTATTAGGTACGAAATTGTGTTAGGTACGAAATTGTATTAGGTACGAAATTGTGTTAGGTACGAAATTGTGTTAGGTACGAAATTGTAATGAGTACGAAATTGTATTAGGTACGAAATTGTGTTAGGTACGAAATTGCAATTAAGTACGAAATGGAAAGAGTACGAAATGGTTTAGGTGCGAAATGACTTGTATTCCTTTACCATATTGTTTAACATGCTATTTGTATACATGAAACTGGTCACATCCAAATTCTTGCATGAATTGTTCATCAGTGTAGGACGCGAAGATGTCTAGCCAATAATCAGAATGATGGCGTCTACGACGGATATGGGTAGTCAATGTATTTCGTTCTGTTCGGAATGTAAGCTGGAGCTGTTTACTCTCGCCTCCACTCCAGATGTGTTCGATGACGTCTCTGCACAAGTGAATATTCTTTTTGCCAGCTCTCTTCTCAATTATTATGTTCTGATTGCACTCCCCAATTCGTAACTTTCCTGGTACAAACTGGATATCACTAGGGAGGATGTTAAATGCACGTTGATGTATACTCATTTTTCCCAACATTTTATTAGACATTTTATGGTTTATTTTGTAGAATGATTTTTTAATTTACTTTCAGCACATTTATCGTATTTATGTCTTTCTAATAGATATGTGTCTGTGTATGAGTGTTGCTAAATTTAGACATGGTCTATGGGTATAATATATCTATTTTTAGACTAAACTAGCTTTTTGTTATTAATTCCAATGCGTATAATGCCTAAAACGTAGCAACCCGTTTTGACGTTTAGAACTTGAGGGCTTGCATTTGAACTTATGAAACACAAGCGCGCTTCGCTTGCTTGCGCTGCGGGGCGCTGTCAGACACTGTGTTTGCCAGACGCACCCTTGAGGTGCCTAGGCTCACACTGGTTAAAGATAACACATCACTCGAAAAATCACCAAATTCGTCAATTTTTCAATTTTTGGTTGCGTAATGATGACCTCATAACAGACTGGTGAGTCATCATTTTTGATGAGAATTGTACCATATTTGAACTATATTAATTCACTTTATTTTGAGATAAGAATCAAAGCTAATATGTTATGTTTTACGATGTATATTTTATTGAAATTTCTCAGTTTTGAATCTTTTAACCTGAATAATTATTGTTAGGTGTAACATTATCAACTTTGTGTCACTCATCACGATCTTAAGTGCCAATTATAGTCAATAGCCAGTTAGCCACCGATGTGTTAAGTTGCACATGGTTATACAGTGTGTCAGATAATTTTTTCACAAATTAATTAAATAAGAGATTGAAAGCAAACAATTACACAAATGTGTAGATTTCGAATATTATATTTTCGGATCCATATGATAAATTATTCGTTAACTTTTGTGAACATAAAAATAATATGTAAATTTATGTTACAACTACTTAGCTAATTTGTTTACTTTTGTTTGCAATATATTTAAAAAGTAAACAAATCTCAAAAATATGCTAGACTAGCTTCCAACGGTTGACATGGGATTTTAGTGCAGTAGATTTCGAATATTATATTTTCGGATCCATATGGGAAAATATTCGTTAACTTTTGTTCACAATATTTATAAAAGGGAAAAAAATCCCAAAATAGATTAGACTGAGTAACTCCAGGCGCCTGCAGGGCGACTCTGCGGACATGTAGTGTCCGCAAGCCCGCAGCGAAAGCAAGCGAAGCGCGCTTGTATAAAATAAATATACGTGTATGATACACAAATGTTGATTACAACATTGGCGTAAAGTTTCGGAATAAATATTGAAAATCTGGGGAGGTGGGAAGCGCGGATTGCGAAGACTTATTTCTGAAGTCTGGAGGGTTATCCCAAGTAATAAAATATACATTTTGCGTGCTATCTTAACGATTATTGCACGATCTAATGACCTAGTAAAAATATATCTTAAAAGTTCCACTGATTAGCCAGAACTTTTGGAATTGCTTATATACTTGCTGCTTCAATCTACTTTGGAACAAGCATATTCAATCAATCGTGGAAAACAATATTTTTAACATTCTGAGTTTAGACATTTCTCCTTCCGAGTCCTAAAAGCACAGTTCCTGCTGACTCCAGGAAAACTTTCGAAAAAAGACTATTAAAAATCCCCTTCCAGTGTGACTCGTTTTACTGATTGTAAACTTGTGATCTTGAAGATCGGGATTGCGACAAGTATTTTCAGGGTGCCTAATGCGCTATTTTTAGAATATAGATAGCTTTAATTTTCTGGACCTCTTTGGTATGGAAGTAGCAATAGGGGAGACAACAATTCAAAATCAGATACGAATTAGGATAACACCGAAGGTATATGAACAAACTCACTGATTGAACCTTGGGATATCTGAATGGTGGCTTGGGATGATACTGATGAATCAATATTAGCAGATTTGGATGGCTGCTCAGCTTCACTAGAGCCATTGTCCATCATCTCGGATACCGAATCATCAGTAGGATTATAAGAAATATAAGACATCGTCGAAAAACCGAAAGTGTCCATTATATTTGAAATTGCAATAAAATACTAGTTTCTTTAAATCAATCCTTCTTTGTCGAATCAATCACGTGTCAACGGCGGCGCATCCGGTAGAGAAGTAGTTAGAATGGTGGTATATTGACGAATAACAAATAAAATAAATCTCAAATAGTCTCGAGGCGCATCTTGGGGCTTGTCCACCACTCCGATGGCAAACCATAAAGATTATTTAAGTCGAATATTCGATCTCTATCCGCCAAGACACCACCCTTGAAAACAAGGTACTAATATGCTTTTTAGTAAACTCAACCCCAACACCCTTTTGATAACACGATCCAGACATATTTTACGATGAAATAAAACAACAACTTCCCCCATCCAAATCACTGAGGCGTAAGGGCCTCCCTTACTTATCTCCGTATTTTAAATTTAGATCCCCACATAATCCCAATTTCAAGAAAATGTACACATTAAGTACAAGTACTGTATCGATTAAGAAAATCATGGTTGGGGAAAATATACAAATATTAGAATATAATAATGGACATGAATATGTAAACAATGAATAAAAGATAATTAGGATTTCACACTGAATCCGGAAAGAATCCCCACAGATCTCCACAGAATCCTCATAGATTCCCCATAGTTTCACATTCCCACGGCAACCCTGGGGTTCCCCTTGACACGATTCTTGTGTTATAACTAATATTCAGTTTTTCTCTAGTAAATGGATTTGAAAGTGGAACAGAGTGGGAAGGACTTCGAGGTAAATTAGGTATAAGCAATACGTGTATTATGTATAAGCAAAATGTATAAGGATCACGTGCACTTTGTTGCATTGTAGCACCTGTGATATATTTAAGCGCTCTACAATTTTTAGCGCGTGATCCAGATTAGGAAATGGAGCGGCACTCCTGTTTTCGCTGCTGAAAATTAGACCGCGCTCGATTTACTCTCCTTTCGAACAAATTTGGCTCATATAAGCAAAATTGAATTTTAGTTGGAAGATTAGTGATATCCAAATAGAAATCAGTGAAAGTTGGCAGGTTATCTATATGTACTTTGGAAACATTTTTTGAAGCAGAAAAATATATTTTTCGAATGTAGTAGTTATTTTATTGAGCGTGAAAAAGGACCGCGCTTCGGGTTCCACTCCTTACTTTACAAAAGGTTCGCGCTCCAGGAACCGCTCCTCAATGTAGGAGCGCGCTCCTTTAACCCAGGTATCCTCCATACTTATTATAATATCCTAGTCATCCATCTCAGTATCACCCGAAGAATCCTGATAATAGCAACTCCCGAAAGTAAAGTTAAATTTGAGATGTTTGATTATTAATTAATAATTATCCCCCTAGCTACACCCATGTTTAATTCCTCTAACAATCAGGGTGAAACAACACGAATGTGAAGTTGGCGCACTATTCTACTGAGCACAGTTTGAGTAAAAATTTAACCAACTTCCCATTATCAGATTTAAATACATCTGGTATCATTCGAAAGAGGAGGATTAGTGCCCTTATTCAACATGATAAGATTTTTAAAATGTTTTTTTCCCCACTAATGTACTTAATGAGCATGTTTCGATTCTAGAATTCACATCTTATATGCGTAAGTTCGAACACAATTTGGCATAATTCGATAAAAGAAACACAGTGCTCTCCTCCGATCTGATTTTATTTGCAATAGCCTCCCAAATCAGCTTCGATGAACTCATTGAAATTCCGAGTATTGTTAAAATCTGGTCACGGTGTTTCTATCTAAAGTTGTTTCTACCACTAATCTCTAGAATTAGTACACCATTTACTTTTGATAGTCCCATTTAATATAGCCACAGTGCCGCAAAATGGTTGAAATGTGGAAATAGCTATTTTATTCAAATATATCATTATATTTCAACCTTATATAGGTTATCTTAGGCAAAAATCACGTGGTGGGTATATAATTTTGCTATCATAAAAATTAAAGATCAATTTTGGTAAATTTATGGGTTTGTAAAAAATATATTTTCAATTTGATTATATAATTTTGTGTAGAATGGTCTACTTTGGACTATCAAATGCACGCGAGAATATCTCGGAAATAGTCTTCAAAAGATGTTTTTCTTGCTAGATATGTGCGAAATCTGGTGACATATTTGTGACAGGATCCCAGACCACCGTTGTATAGATCAATCAAATCTGAAGAATGGGCCAAAATACGCACAGGGGATATGTGTGCAAATTGTACTTTTCAAGAATTGTCTCATAAGTTTCCTTGCAGAGACAGTCGATTACTTCTGTATTGATTTTTTGGCCATTGTTATAAATACGTAGAATTGCCCAAATTATTATATAAGGTTTCAATCACGTCATGGTGTTCACTGGGCAGAATTGTCAAAATCCAATTTGAAGTATAGATTTCGTCCCTGCGGGAGCCTGGGGTCATATTGATTAATTATAAGGCAGAGAACATCTCTACACACGTCTGTCCAACTGATAATTATAATCGATATCGCACGAAAAATCACCAAATTTGTCAAATTTTAAAATTTTGATGCGTAATGATGATGTCATAACACAGTGATGAGTCATCATTTTTGATGATAATTGCATCATATGTTCGTTACAGATAGCAATCACAATAATCGAGTTTTAATAGTTAGGATTGATTCTAGGTTTATTTTTTTAAGATTGAGGTTTCTCCGCGGCCCATTTCTTATTTTCAATTTCAAGTATAATGTATATACTTGCGAAAAAAACATTTAAAATGCACGCGCAAGCATCTCAATTGAAAAATTCTTGCAGTTTTAAAAAATCATTAATAATTTCGGACATTTTAGACCGATCCATGTATTTCAAATAATAAAGTATTGGATTATCTTAATTCCTGTAACAAATAAACTGAATTTCAAGTCATTATTCAGTACTTTTTCAGTACAACTACATAATTTGATATTATTTGTTTCAGAGTTATTTTCAGGAAATTTCATAACACTTGATTTCGAAAAAAATCGTCTCAAAAAAGTATGTTTTTCAAAATAGAGAAATCAAGATTTTTAAAAGCGTTTTATTTTTCGTAGGGATAATTCAATTCAATTTCTAATATAAATTCTGATAATTTACTAGATTGTAGCTAAATTGGCACTTACTAAATAAAAATAACTTTAATTGAAACATCTTGGAAAAAGCCTATTTCCACATGTTGTGGCACTGTGATAGCTATATTAGCTGATAATTTATCATATTTAGTAGATCGTTATATTTCACTCATTTTTCGAATTGTCAAAAAAACAAGTGTATTTGATTCAATGTGTATGCATACGTATTTGGAAGCTAGACATGACATTATTCACTCATATATAGCTCAGATTTATCTCTAATTAGGGTACATATCCCTCGTGGATTTTAACCATACTGAGGATTAAGTGTGATCAATTATTCTAGAAAATATACCCACACTAATTTAAACACAAATGAATCAGATGGAGTTAATCAATTACTTTTGACACTGTAAATATAAAGTGCTCTCCGCCATTACTACTGAATTGATAAAATAAAGGACATATACAGTGATTCAGATATTTTTATGTATCCAATCCTAATTGCTGATGCAGTAAACATTCCGAAAATGTAATGCACTACCTGCAAAAAAATATTCAACTACCTTATAACAAATATTATTTATGTCTAAATTTCATTTCAAATTCATTTTCTAAAATTTAATATTTTCTTGTACAAATCGTCCTACTCCAGACCAGGGGAGACCAAAATGAGTACGTATATTCATGAAGACGAATACTTCGAAACAGTAAGGGATACAACTAATTGGATTTCAGATTTGAAATGCACTTTCGACTCACAGTAGAATATTTCTGATCAGTTCTTTATTCCCGACTTTCAAAGTATCAATCAGTAACACTCTATCCGACACTTGTCCATTTTAAACACTATATGATGGTGATGAATTACCTCTGGTGGCACAGGTTGATATTTGTATCCATTAAGAAATTTATTAGATATCTTCAACTGTGATGTATTGGAATGTGTAGATTTCGAATTTGAAATCACTCTTGGAATCTCATAGGGACTGGATGCGTTTCCCTCCATGGAAATACCCTATTTAGTACTGGTTGTATGGGAAAAATGAGTTGTTGAGTTGTGTTCAAACACTTTTGTCCGGTTAGTGTAATATACTAGCGGGACAGAATTTTAACACTTCATTCTTCCTCATACAACCAGCACTAATTTAGTTCTATCTGATTTTAAGAATATAGATACTACAAATGGTTCCTGGACTATACTATACTGAATATACCCTGAAACAGGAACTTCTGTTGGGAATGAACGAATATATTCCTGTGTCGCTATAATATCTGTCATATCATTGTTAGAAAATCTATACTCGGATTTGAATTCAGATTTAACACGCCTTAATTAAACATTCTTTTGATTTTAGATATGTAAAATTACCATGAAGGAATCCTTATTATCCTTATCAGTAAACTGTTTGTAAAAAGTATTACTAACAGGATTATTAATCAAAATCTCACCAATCTTTTCTCTTTCAACACTTGAAAGATGTCGAGAATGGGCAGTCTTACAATCTGAGTGTGCTAATGATAAAACTCCTTACTCGTATTTAACTGGAATTATATTATTATCTATTAACTTGTTAATATCTTCTATAGAAAAATAAAAAAATGAACAATTATTAAATTTGCATATGGCCCATGCTTGAAAAAATGAGCTTTTTTTTTCCTACTACTACTTTTCTTTATCCAATAATGTTTATATTTAAGTACCCATTTGGGATTTATCTCAACAATATTTCTAGCGAATATATTGGTCCAATTTCTATCTAACCTATATTTACCAGCAACATCCTTAGACATACAGTCGAACCTGCTATAACGGCCACTCTATATAACGGTCACCAATGAACAGTCCCGTCCAAAATTCCATAATATTGAACCTGTGTATAGCGGTCACCTGCTCAACGCGGCCAGCGGCCACCCTTTTGTAGTCCCTTACTGACCCTAAAATTGTGTATAACGGCCATCATCTGTCTATAACGGCCATTACCATTTTCACCTTTTTATGTTTTTATTACAGGACATGTTACGAACGATAAACAAGTTTCATGTAATTACTTCAAGTAATGGAACTACATGTAGTAAATATGTTTCATTCTAGATAGGGTTAAGACAATCACCTGTATATAGCGGTCACCTGTGTATAACGGCCAATTTTGTCCAGTCCCTTGGGTGGCCGTTATATACAGGTTCCACTGTATATTATTCCAATCATCGAATTCAAGGAAAAACCGCCTATTCAAGGAAAGTAATCAAAGAACAGTTCAGATGTTGATAAAATCCACATGATAACCAGTGGACTTCTCTCTATTAAACTGCCATTTAGTTTAGTCATTAGTTTAGATATGAATTCTTCAACTATGAAGCTGGTTTAATTCTACAATTGCAGAAAACCTGGAATTATTCGAGGAAGTATACAATCAAAATACCTGCAACCATCAACCAATAATATTGATTCACAATGAATAAACGTGTGATAGACACTTTCCCCATTATCATTTTCAGAATCTAGACTAAGATTTTGATGTCTATTTTTTAGTTCATTGTATGCATCAATATCAGATGCAACAGAGGAGCAAACTATTAGTAAATTATCGTTATGTAAATCAAACTCTACTGACTCCCAAACCAACTCAGAAGAGTCCATTATGGTGGATTTTTCTCAATTACTGGATCACAAATAATCCTCAGTATGCCTGCGCTAACCAAAGTGGTTCGAATTTTCATTGAGAGCAAATCTAAGCTATATCATACCCGAAGATCTTCAGATTGAATATCGGCAAACCTTTGTTTGAGTACTGTCTGAATGCCAAAGTTATTCTTTGTCCACTTCAAGTATAACTTGCGCCTTTGAAAAATCCTGTTACCACCATAAATTTCTTTAGAAAGTGTGCCCCATATTGAATTTGAGTCTCTAGGATTAGTGGAGAGTTTTTCATTTAGAGCGGAGAATGACAGAAATCTTCAAAATTCAAATCGCTAAATCTTTCTAGATCAAAAGGTAAATCTATAGAATGAATCTAATAAATATAGACATATAAAGTGTGATTTTGGAACCTAAAAATAGTTGATACAGCTGTACTAATAATTACAATTGTTAATTTAGGAACCTACCAGTCGAATAGATTTGCAATGAGTAGATGAATAGATGAGAAAAATAATGAACCAACTGGTTTAGAATTGAAAATGAACCAACTGGTTTAGAATTGAAATAAACCAACTTCTTCAATTTATAAACCATTTAGGAATTCAGGATGACGAATATAGATAGTGTGATGAGAAGATCCTTACTTGAGGTGGCTTATTTTAGAAAGTTTGAATTGTGTTGGGGATGGATTTGGATATCATCTTCACACAAGAGAATACAAAACGTCAAACTAAAGAATGTCATGTCTAGCTTCCAAATACGTATGCATACACATTGAATCAAACTCAACTTGTTTTTTTGACAATTCGAAAAATGAGCGAAAAATGGGTTTGTGTATAATTCTGTACTTGATTTTTACTTGGAACCACCACTTACCCCTCATTTGATAAGTAGTATCAAGTAGTTAGACTTAAAAATACCTGACAAGCGTCAACACTCAACAGTCCAAAGATTCCATTTCTACACATAAATTTTCTCATTTCTTTCAAATTATTGCATTTATTATTTGCATAGTAGTACAATTTGAATGTAATATTTTAAGAAAGGTTTACTGAACATGCGTAGCGAGCAATTTTGTCACCACAGTATACGATAACGATTTGTGCAGGGAGGTTGCGGGATATGCACTGTCACGAAAAAATTTGCACCGCCCCAGAATGGTTCTGTCACGAAAATTTTGGTACTACAAAGGCAGGGTTACCATACGTCCTTTTTTAGAAAGGACAGTCCTTCTTTTTTGCTACCTGTCCTTTTTAAAATATGCTGTCCTTTTTGTCCTTTTTTTTCGCTTTTTGTCCTTATTGTCCTTTTTTATCGCTTTTTGTCCTTTTTGTTCTTATAAACTCATTCTTGTCCTTTTACGTTTTACTTGTAGATTATATACTAGAATGGCTATCATGATGATTTAGCATATTTTGGAAATCGAAACCCTAGGTGAGAATTTACATATATGTACGCAGCTTCACCAACAAATTCAAACCGATATCTCTTAAACTCAGGTCTGTACACCACATACGGCCGGACACCAGCACTCATTTTAGAACTGTGCTACTATAACATTATATTGGATCAGAGATCCAATATAATGATATAGAAGCACACTAAAAACATTCAAAACAATTCCTTGGAGTGCTAGCACCCAGACAGCCATTATTGTCGTTCGCTACGCTCTCTCTTTACATCGTTTTACTAAATCTTCGATCTATCCCTGAGTGTCCTTTTTTTTATGACTGAGGAGATGGCAACCCTGTGCAAAGGAGCATTTTTCCATGGAATATTGGTCCGGGGACCACTTTCTCTAGGAAAAATCGTCCGGGAGACTAATTATTTCTTGGAAAATTGGTCCTCCCCTGAAAATTTTGTCCTGCAATGACCATTTTTCCAAGGAATATTGGTCCGTGCGGACCAAAATTCCTTATGGAAAATTGGTTCCCCAGGACCAAAATTCCACAAGAAAAAATTGCTCCAAATTTAACATTGATCAAAATTTAACATTGTCCTTATTGCTGTTGATTAACAGACAGTATACAGGAACCCATTGCAACTGTATAAAAATTGGTACTAGGTTCTATTAAATGTATTTAACTTAGACCCTATATTGTTACAGATAGTAAATGACACTTGTGTGTTTCTCCTAATTAGGAATAATCAATTTTTATTTTATAATTATGAATATACAATCTAGGAAGCTATCCCTTTTTTTCGTTTAACCTCGAGGAAATATATATTCTCCATTCGCGCTAACTCTCAGGAACGTATCCTCGCAGACGGCGATGGATCTTTGCATTACCTTGGTAATTATTTAGACCATAAGACAGTGTTTCTTAACCTTTTTAGACTTCCGCACCCCTTCAGCTTTCGAAATCAACTCTCGCACCCCTTTTTAATATAAAGGTAGCGCCAATACGTCTATTCAATAAAATGCATTGATTTACACATTATATGATTTTGAAAAAGCACTTCCAAGAATACAATAAAATGTGCTAAAGCTAAATAATGCACTTCATTGGTAGACAAAATGGAACAAATTTGTTATTACTCAGTAAATATTAAACAAGTGGCTATACTTTCTCGCACCCCCAGAATCGTCCCTCGCACCCCCAAGAGGTGCGTGCACCCCCGGTTGAGAACCACTGCCATAAGACAAGGTGTATTAATAATCAAAAGAATTGCATTGGTATACTGTATTGTATGGGCCTAAGGTTTTGTCTTCAACCTGTCTGGGTCTCAGATAAATTAAAAGCGAAAATAGCCAGTATCCCTCATTCTAGAGGCCAGTATAATTTATTGAAATGCAGTGTTCTGTTTTGTATGATTGCAATCTAAATAATCTATGATGGTACATCCATTTATTAATAAACTAGGATTTATTTAAATATACGTAGTTGATACATTTCGTACTTTTACTATCCCCGATTTTTTTTACCACGAAAAGAAAAAAATCATTTCATCGTGGCCAGACAGCCAAGAACTATTGTTTTCGTCTTTCTTGCATTGCCATTACAATTAACAAAATATTAATAGTGTATATACTTTAATACTACAGGGGCTTGGAATAATTACCTCCTTAAAATAATCGCCCTCCAAAATGGATACTGAAATTAGTTTTCCTCTAGATGAGATTTGCAATAAATTATTCCCTCCTAACTCAACTTTCGATCAATCTTAGAATTACATCGTGATATCTTCTCTACTATTTTGGTAGGCCCCCTCATTGTAGGAATTCTAGTTACGATACGAGTATTTGATCATACATTGTATAATGCTGATATATATCTTATGTCCTTACTATTAAAACTCAATTAATATTTGTTTGTGTGTGTATATATATATATATATATCTGTAACGAATTGATTGAAGAAACTTCCGGGTGCAGAAAGCTGATTTTCAAATTGTTGGAGTCTTTTGGCTATGGCTCCACTAAGTTCTGAGCTCAGAGCAAAATGTCGACTCATCATGGAACTATGACGTCATTGCCACATTTTTAAAAGTTAAGCAATACGTACATTTATTCGAGCATAACTCCATTTTAAGTGATAGAAGGCTGAAATTTTAATAGAATCTGTATACTAGTCAAAAAATGATGACTTAACACTTTGTTATGACGTCATCATTACTCATCAAAATTTTAAAAATTGACAATTTTGGTGATTTTTCGTGCCCTATCGATTATAGCATTAGGACAGAGGTATTTAGAGATGTTATTTCCATTTTAATCAATCAATGTGATCCCAGGCGACCGAAGGAAGCCTCCGGCGGACACAAAGTGTCGCCAGCCGCGCAGTGCAAACAAACGAAGCGCGCTTGTACTATTAGTAGTATTAAAATGCTAGGAATATTTTTTTTAATAATGTTTGTCCGAATTGATTGAAGAATTGGGAAGTCATAGATATGTGAAAATTGACATGTAGGTGTCAAATGATATGACTACAATTAGGTTCTAAGATCTAAGCGAAATTTTCATACCTCTGCAAAAAAATGGGAAACAATTTTTCCTTTTCTTTACAAAATAAATGATTACACTTGCACAATAGAAATTATTGTACAACACTACAATAGATCGTCATTGTTAATAATTATTACTTTAAAGCCAAAACTTTTGTTTGATATATTAAATGTATTATAGTGTAAAGCAATAGAAAAGATTATGTTCATCTTTTCACACTATTTGAAGAATTTTGAAAAATATCCTAGAGACTAGCTTCCAAAGGTTGACATGAGGTTTTCAAGGATGTAGATTTCGAATATCATATTTTTGAGTAAATTTGATAATTAATTTCTTTAATTTGTTTACAATAGATACATAAAGTAAACAAATCTCAAAAATATGCTAGAAAATTGCTTTAAAGGTTACCATGGGGTTTTCAAGGGTGTAGATTTCGAATATCATATTTTCGAGTAAATTTCATAATTAATTTGTTTAATTTGTTTACAATAGATACATAAAGTAAACTAATCTCAGAAATATGCTAGAAAATTGCTTTAAACGGTTAACATGGGGTTTTCAAGGGTGTAGATTTAGAATATCATATTTTCGAGCAAATTTCATAATTAATTTGTATAATTTGTTTACAATAGATACATAAAGTAAACAAATCTCAAAAATTGGCTAGAAGCTGGCTTCCAACGAGTATCATGGGATATTCAGGGGTTTTGATTTCGAAAATTCCATTTTCAGATCAATATGATAAATTATTTGTTTACTTTTGTTTAAATGGAAGTAAAGTATTGAACAAAAAGATAATATAACATGATAGTTCAATTTACCTACTTAATGTGACCATTAATTAGTGAGAGTGATCAATATTAAATTATTGAGTAACATAATTAATGAGCAATAATTGGGTAACCCCAGGCGCCCACAGGGCGACTCTGCGGACACGCAGCGCCTGCAATCCGCTCAGCGCAAGCAAGCGAAGCGCTTGTTATTTTTAAGTGATACTTTAATAAATCATATTTATAAATAGAGGTTATAAATGAAAGCAATTCGCTCTAATTAAATATTGTTTGTATCTGTTGCTTTTCGATTATGTCAATCAGCAAGTGCTTGGAATGTTTACGTCAGGGTGTGAAGCAATCTTCTGACCAATCTCAATCAGCTTGTGTAATATGAAATCGTCATCAAAACATCTAATTTTGATTGAAGAATGTAACACAGAAACAAAGTCTAACACCAGTCATTCCAGTTACATTCTGATTGCACATCGTCGTAATTTATTTGTAAGAGAACGATAATGCACTACGTAATAAATATCATTAATTAATAATGAACGAAAAGGCAATTTCTCACACATGTAAATCAATGCATATTTCTCCAATATGTTATATCTACTTGCAAATATTCATATTGAAGCTTACCAAGAATCCAAGATGCTCTTCATATCTTTGGTTAGTCAACATTCAAGCTTGAGCTTTAAGAGTTTAAAACACAGGTTGGTGCGAGGAGCGCACTAATCTAATTATGATTTTTAAGCTATAGGTTATAAAGTATTGAATACATAAGAGTAATTCACACGTACATTAATAATAATAATAATAACGATAATAATAATAATAATAATAATAATAATAATAATAATAATAATAATAATAAATAATAATAATAATAATAATAATAATAATAATAATAATAATAATTAATAATAATAATAATAATAATAATAATAATAATAATAATAATTAATAATAATAATAATAATAATAATAATAATTAATAATAATAATAATAATAATAATAATAATAATAATAATAATAATAATAATAATAATAATAATAATAATAATCATAATAATAATAATCATAATCATAATCATAATAATCATAATAATCATAATAATAATAATCATAATAATAATAATAATAATAATAAATAATAATAATAATAATCATAATCATAATAATATTAATAATAATAATAATAATAATAATAATAATAATAATAATAATAATAATAATAATAATAATAATAATAATAATAAATAAATGTATACATACGTACACCAATATAGAGACAAATAAAATAATCTATAAACTGGATCAAACATAAATTTATCAAGTACAAGCGCGCTTCGATGGATTGCGCTGCGCGGCTGACGGACACTTTGTGTCCGCCAGAGGCGCCTGTGGTAACTATTGATTAATTAAAAGAGAAATAACATACGTATGTAAATACGTCTGTCCTACTATTATAATCTATATCGCACGAAAAATCACCAAATTTATCAATTTTTAAAATTTTGATGAGTAATCATGACGTCATAACAAAGTGATGAGTCATCATTTTTTGTTGATAATTGCATCATATGTGAGGTATGTTAGTATACAGATTGTCTTAAAATTTCATCCTTCTCTCTCATATAATGGCTGAGTTATGCTCGAATAACTGTATTGCTTAACTTTTAAAAATGTGACAATGACGTCATAATTCCATGATGAGTCGATACTTTTGTCTGAGCTCAGAACTTACTGGAGCCATAGCCAAAAGACTCCCACAAATTAGCTTTCTGGGCCAGACAGTGTCTTCAATCAATTCGTTACAGATATATATATATATATATATATACACACATACACACATATACAGTAGAACGTCAGTTATCCGAACTTCAGTTATCCGAACACTTCAGTTATCCAAACCCCTTGGTTGACCAAACTAAAATATAATAAATGTATAAATGATGCATCCCTGAGTTGATAATTAAAATTATTACACTGCCATCATTTTATATACAATTGATGATACCTACATAAGCTAATAAGTATTTTATCCATATCCATCATTGTGACTACTTAGTACTACTGACCAACTTTTCTATATAATTACATAGCAACTTCAGTTATCCGAACCCCCGCGGTCCCAACCCGTTCGGATAACTGACGTTCTACTGTACATTAATCAAGTTTTAATAGTAAGGACTTACGATTGAGGCCATGCTTGGTAAGATGAATCAACAAAATGAATATACAGTCGACTCCGCTTAATAGGGTCACTGTTTGATCGGGTCAACCGCTTAATCGGGTCACTTTTGGCAGGACCGGAATAGCTATCACCATAGCCAACTTAATAATATACGGCTATATATGTCACCGGGAAGGCCATAAAACGAAGAGGCCAGTTTTAACAAAGTCAAAATTTAATTAGACCGATCAATCAAAAACCGCTTCCGATAGACATTTGAAATGTATTATTACCTTATACAAACATTAAATCAGAGTATCCAATTCCGCTGTCAAAAATTTGATATGTGATCATGTGATCAATGTGATTATGTGATCATGTGATGCGCAATAGGCTCTTTATAGAGCGGAAAATGTTGCTGTTCTAGCTCATTTTAAACATTGTTATCTGCATTCCTAATGCCTGATTTTTTGATAGAGCAACAATAGGAAGACCTCAAGCCAAATACAGTACACCCTCGGTTATCCGAACACCTCCGTTTGTTAGCTCAAAGATTGGTGTTCGGATAAGTGAAATCGTTCGGATAAGCGAAATACGTATTTTACGCTCTTAAATACACATGTACCAACTTAGATGTAATTAAAGAACGTATTATGATTTGAATACTACTTACACGTATGTATAGCCAAACAAATTGACAATGCTAAGCACAATTTTGGAACATACATTTTTAAGGAATTGATTTATTAAACATTATTTCAGTTATCCGAACACATTATTTCAGTTATCCGAACACATCATTTCAGTTATCCGAACACATATTTCAGTTATCCGAACACATCATTTCAGTTATCCGAACACATTATTTCAGTTATCCGAACACATCATTTCAGTTATCCGAACACATTATATTTCAGTTATCCGGACACATTATTTTCACAAATTCGATTGAAAAGTAATTGATAAAATGAGTGGTACTCGAACACACTGTTCGGATAATCAAGGTGTCGGATAATCGAGGGTCTACTGTAATCTGAAAATTTTAGTTGGAATGTCTATGCATTCCTCAGTTGCTATGGAAACAAAAAATTACATGTTTATGCCATAACTCGAAAGGTATAGATCGTAGACACTAAGAAATTATACCATTTAATCCGTAAACTAATACTTCCTATATAAAATAATACTATTCACATGTCTATTCTCAATAAGTTCTGAGTTATCTAGGATTTTGTCACATCTCATTACTTCTCCATAGATCGTGATAAAATCCTAGATAACTCAGAATATGTACATCTGAATAGTATTATTCTCATATAGGAAGTAATAGTTTACGGATTAAATGGTATAATTTCTTAGTGTCTACGATCTATACCTTTCGAGTTATGGCATAAACATGTAATTTTTTGTTTCTATAGCAACTGAGGAATGCATAGCCATTCCCAGGGATGGTGGAAATGCTGTTAACAACCACTTTGGCTGTTTGCTGTTAACAGCTCACAATTGGCTGTATACAGGTACAATTTCCAAACAATTAACAGTCTAGCTCTGCTGTTATTCGAGCTTTTAAAGCAATTTTCTTTGCTGTTAACAGCCCAATTTGAGCTGTTAACAGCCAATTCGAGCTGCTAACAGCCCAATTTGAGCTGTTAAGAGCCAACTCGTGCTGCTAACAGCCCAATTTGAGCTGTTTTCATTCCTGTATATGGTTCTATAATAATATCTATATTTTTGAATATTTTATCTCAAATTTAGATTATAAAAATAGATAGACAGATATAAATTAAAATCTAGCGATAACTGTTAACAGCCACAATTTTGCGTTGGCTGTTAACAGCTTAGCTGTTTCCATCCCTGGATATTCCAAATAAAATTTTCAGATTATTTGGCTTGAGGTCTTCCTATTGTTGCTCTATCAAAAAATCAGGCATTAGGAATGCAGATAACAATGTTTAATATGAGCTGCAACAGCAACATTTTCCGCTCTAAAAAGAGCCTATTGCGCAATCACATGATCGATATCAAATTTTTGAAAGCGGAGTTGGATAATCTAATATAATGTTTGTATATGGTAATAATATATTTCAAATGTCTATCGGAAGCGGTTTTTGATTTATCGGTCTAATTAAATTTTGACTTTGTTAAAACTGGCCTCTTCGTTTTATGGCCTTCTCGGTGACATAAACAGCCGTATATTAAGTAGGCCATGCTCTCACACATTGAAGCTAATACAAAATATTTTCGGTTAATAGGGTGCTCCGCTTAATTGGACCAAAATGTCCTCTGACCGATGTGACAACTCATACTTAACTTTCCAAGCTAAAAATGAAAACCAATACTGTGCATTAAATGAGCAGAACATAAATGTAAAATTACTTCAAGCTTTTCTTCGTGATTTAATTCAATTCGGCTCCAACATTTATCTAGGTAAGTATAGATATCGGATTTAAGAAAAACATTACAGGTGAATTAAGGCCCAGCTAAAATCAATTTCAATTTGTCCTATTTTCAGATTTCCACCTAGTATTTTCTTGGCATCAAGGGACCACTTATGCCAAAAATAACTAATTTCAGCACTAGTATGGCCATAGCTGATCATTCCTGCCAATGGGATTGGGCTAGTACAATAGACAGGATGACGAACGGTTAGGGCATAATAAAAAACTTTCTTTTGAGAAGGTTCAATCTTTCTAAATTGAGCCAGTGGCATCTAGATGAAGAATTACATTATTTTTAAAAGATTTAAATATTTTTATCTGATCTTCAGTATACAGATGGACAATAAATGGATTGTGACCTAAAGATTGGATGTATCCATTAACATGACTTCCTAATATAGTATTTTGGTAATTTTGTTGTAAACAAATTAACTCACTCCAATTATCATTAGAGTATCTTTGTAGACTAGACATATCAAATTTAGCCTTTCGTAAGACTAAATTTAAAGCCAAATTTGTACTTTCAGTCGAGTTAAATTAAATTGATTATAAAAGTATTGGCTCACTGACTTTTCTGTTAATTCTGTTTCAACTCCAAAACGTTTTGAATTCGATAAATTTCTAGAATGAACAGTTTCATTATCTAAATGCTCCTCTGATAAGGAACCTAACACCCGATATTTTACATTTAAATTATCGCATCTTTCACATTCAAAAGGATTTTTCTTGAATATAAATACAAATTTATGGCAATTTTTTACATTTGCAAACTGCAGTTGCTCTAAAAAAAGGCCTTTCAATTTGGAACTAAAAAAATTAGTCCAATCTTTTGAAAAAACGATTGAATCGCCTTCACTCTGGGTAATACTTCCCCACTCATCTAAACTGAAGAAAAATTCATCCTTCGTCTCTTCACTAGGGGATTGTTCAACTATGATTTCATTAACTATAATATTCTCATTTACTGTCGTCACTATCATCTCGGAATCCGGAACGTGTATCCGCTGTGTATTCGCTATAACACAGTGAATACACCTATTCTATCATCTAAATCAGTGGGCATTTGTGCTCCAGGGATAGCAGGGCCAGACTCACTAAGTTTTACTAAAAGAGATTCATGAAAAGGAATCAATAAATCCAAATCGTCTCGAGTTGATACTATAAAATGTACAAAAGATTCTAGTTGTTCAAGCGTAAAAACAATCCAATAATTTCCAAAGAGGTTTAAAACTCGACAGCTAATATTTTTTGTTAAAACCCATGCATTTACTAGGCAACTATTTAACTAATCTAATGTGATCTAAATTTTCTACTATTAGATTACTAAATTTTTTGCAATTATTACTAAGTTCATAGTTAAAGCATAATAAAAAACCTTTTTCAGGGATATATCTATCTTCTGTACAATTGAACCAGTAGCATCTAAGTGTAGTACTACACTTGTATTTTAAAATAATTTTTACACATTAATTTGCTCCTCTGTATACATGTGTATAATAAAAGGATCATGAGAGAGTGATTGAATGTAGTCTCTTATCTGATTTCCTATAATTATATTACGATAATACTCTTGCAAACCAGATAACTCACTCCAATTTTCATTGGAATACCTCTGTAAACTCTACAAGTCAAATTTCGTTTTACGTAATCAGCTGAGGCTGGGGTTGGTTAACCGATATTCGGGCTCGGTTATTTTGGTTTCCTCCAGGACGGTTAACCGGTTAACCGATGTCAAAATTAATTGGTAGAAATATGGAGTTTTCGACAAATATTTAACCTGATATTTAAAAAATTATTTTAATTTTCAGTAATCTCGAAATATACTATTTGGTTAAGGATACCGCCCTCGAAAAAACATATGATATGCATTACAGCATACGATGAAAGTAGAGCTATAAGAGATGTTAAGCGTGGGGAGGTATCTCCATCAAGAAATACTGGCACATTCCAAACCGTTTTTGATTCTCATTTCTAGATTTTGAGATACAGTGTCTCAAAGTCTGTTTTTTTAATTTTCCGCTAGCACATCTTAATGGTAGAAATTTAGGCACTCAATGAATTGTTTAGGACATACCAAGGAATCAAACGCTTCCAAAAAAGAATCATAGATAGTCTACCATATTTGCAACTTCATAGGACCAGAAGAAAGTTAAAATGACAAATATTGTAAATTTTATCGGTGTCCGAAAAAAAAGGGGCAAAAAACGGCGAAAATGTCTGTTTTTTTGGGGAAATCATGAATAAAATCACCGAGTTAGAATATATCCAAAAAATGGTGGTCCTACGTTCATCGCCTAATGATATGAAACAACTCTTGAAATTTTCAAACTTCTATCTCAAACCAAATTTGAGAAATAATTCTGTAAAGACGGTCAATTTTGAAATTTTAAAGTCCCGAGATATAGAGATTTTAAGTTTAGGTGTTAAGAAGAATGTAAAATGAGTTATTAATAATGCACATAAGCATCCACAGACATTTATTCGCATCCATACTGCTGATTTTGGTATATGAAAGCCAAATATTTACCAAAAATAGCAAAAGTACCCTGAAAATCCACAAATTTCCTTGAGGCCCCTAACTCCGAATATTTTGAGATAATTGTAGATAATATTTCATATTCCTGGCACTGCGAAGTATAATCTATCAGTTTAGAATGAATAAAAAGGTTCCAAAAAGTATATTAGGAAGTTAGAGCGAAAGTCTACGACTTTTAGTTTCGAAGTTAGGATTTCCTAAAAATGCTACGTCATCATTTGACAAAAATTTATAACTTAACATTCCATAGGGTGTAGTGCAATTATTATCAAAGAATCATATATGCACACTCATAAAAAGTATATTAGGAAGTGAGAATTATGAATTTGGACTTGTATTTATAAAGATAGAGAGATATCTCTTTTTGCACCCTAAATGGGGGTTTTTGACCGAATCTGCGAGGTCCAAGGCCAGAACTTTCAAAATAATTGTCAAAAGTTCTCCAATTTTTCTGTACATATTATTAACGGCAATTGTATTCTCTATTTAGCATAATAGCTAAATTTGGACACATATTTAATGATTAGATTCGCCATTTTCTAATAGATTCAAAGTTCTCCATAGAATTTGTATTACAATTAAATCAATGATAAGTCGAGAATTATTTATTTTTTGACAAAGGAATGGTCGAGGAACCTATATATTTTCGCATATATCCTTTCCTTTAAGGATATAATATATTATATATCTACAATAGTTTTTAAGATATAACATCAGCCTCTTTCGGGACCTTAGAGGGATATTATGGCCGGACTTTACCTATAATATGCGATATCTCAAGAACAAATGGTCGGATCTGAACAAATTTTTTTTGAAACGATCAGAATTTTATTTCTGACCCAGGGATCGCTAAATATCTGTGATCAAACTTGCGATTTCCCGAGGATTATATAAATGAACTCCCTTATAGAGCTATTTTGTTTGGATTTTATTTGCCCAATCATTTAAATCTTTGTGTTTTATAATCTCCAAAGGTGCTAAAACAATGTTAAGGTTCATATCATTAAAAAAATATCAAATAAGTTAAAAACTAATTGGTAATGAGTTAAAATCCTCTAATAATTTTTCAATTTTTATTAACGCTAAACTTTAGGGGGTTATTTCGCAAAAAATAAAATAAAATGCCGTCCAAATAGTGCTATCAGATGGTAGACCGATCAGTAATACAATGAAATTAGCAATAAAACATTTTGTTTTTTTTACGCCAGTTTTTTTTTACCCCAAGCAAGATTTTTCGAGGGCGGTATCCTTAAGAAAATAGAATTAATATTGTAAAATAAAATTTTAGAAGTAATATTCATGAAACTCCATTGAAAAACAATGAAATTAGTCTAAACTTTCAGAAAATAAAGCAGATTAACCGATCCAAGATTTTCTTAACCGTTTACCGTGATTGACGGCGGTTAGCCGGTTAACCTGTTAACTGAATCCAGCCTTGACGTAATGTTGCAGAACTTTTGATCTTATTAAAATTTCCATAGTCCAATTCATTGTTTGGGCTGTCAGATGCAGGGAATTGATTATAAAAATAATTAGAAATATATTTTTCTGTCAGCTCAGTGGCAACGTGCAACCTTCTACTACAGTGGTTCTCAACCGGGGTGCCATTTGCTTCCTCTAGGGGTGCCGCAGGCCTTACCACACTTACATACTGCTTTATTTTATTTTCTATTAATACCATTGTCAATGTTGAATTTGATAATTGTCCTCTGACAATCCTCTGGAATAATTTATTACACAATATTCACAATAATTTCCTAGTTTATTAATTAGTTATTCTATATAGTGGTGCGGCATAGCAAAACAATTGTGCATTTTGTGATAAAAGCACCAAATTGGTACACATGTACTTTGATATACTATGAACATTTTTGGATATTGGGCCACCTGAAACGATGCCTATGTCAGCCATGACAGCTGGCCCCAAATTATCACGTCCGATAGTATTGCCGGAATTGTCCTCTATCAATAACTTCTTTTAATTAATTAATCACAACAGATCATATTTTGATTGTTAAATTCGTGTCCAGCACGAAATTTCCAGCAATTTGATATACAGGGTGACAATTAAGTTCTGTTACAAGCTTCATTAAGTATAAAATTTATTATACTCAAACGATCTTAGTTATTCTGGCCCTTAGAGATTGTAATTCGAATATTTTCAATGATTTTAAAAGATTTTTCGATTCTAAGACTTAGAAATGTGTTTTGTATGGCGAGTATGAAGAAAAAAAAATGTGTCCTAGCACGGAGCGAAATTCGTGAATCAGGGCCCACTGCTTTTCAAGTTATCTTCAAAGAGTCTTCAAATTCTAGGAAAAATTAGCTCACACATTTTCCTCGAACACTCTAAATTTGTAGAAATATAGGATGTTCAGATCAGTGCATTTTGAGGACCAATTGGATCAGATTTTTTTGTGATGTGCAAAAAAGTGCAATCTTGGGGAATTTTGCAAAATGTACCTAATTTGAACTGCGAATGAATAACTTTTTCTCGTTTCTGATAATCAATTCAGTGGATTTATGAAATATTTATATGGCGAATGGAAGGTATCTGGTGCTAAATCGTCATGGAACATCGATTATGAAGACATTTTTTACAGAAGCAGTGGGCCCTGATTCGCGATTTTCGCATCGTACCAAGACACATTTTTTTTCTTCAAACTCGCCATACAAAACACATTTCTAAATCTTAGAATCGAAAAATATTATATAATCATTGAAAATATTCGAATTACAATCTCTAAGGACCATAATAACTAAGATCGTTTGAGTATAATAAATTTTATACCTAATGAAGCTTGTAACAAAACTTATATATTGACCATATTAGAGAATCTTTTTGGTTTCCCGTTCCTAGCAACGGCCTGGAATGTTGAAAAATTCCGATCTCTAAATTTTTGAGGAACCATATCGAGTGACCCCTTGTTCTTCTCGGCTAGGTTCAGCGAGTACGAATATGCGAATATGCTAATTATTTTAACGCTCTGATATATCATATGTAGAATATATGAATGTTTTACCACATTCAACTATACCTTCCACTATGGCATACCACAAAACTTTCATATATTCCACATATGACATATCAGAGCATTCTACTACTAATTAGCATATTCGTACTAGCTGAACCTTGCCGAGAAGAACAAGGGGTCACTCGATATGGTTCCTCCAAAATTTGGAGATCGGAATTTTTCAACATTCCTGGCCATTGCTAGGGACAGGCAACCAAAATAATTCTCCAAATATGGTCAATATATATATCAAATTGCTGGAAATTTCGTTTCAAAATATGATCTGTTGTGATTAATTAATTAAAAGAAGTTATTGATAGGGGACCATTCCAGCAATACTATCGGACGTGGTAATTTGGGGCCAGCTGTCATGGCTGACATAGGCATCGTTTCAGGTGGCCCAATATCCAAAAATGTTCATAGTATATCAAAGTACATGTGTACCAATTTTGTTGCTTTTATCACAAAATGCACAATTGTTATAAATTTCATGCTATGCCGCTCCACTAATAATAAAGTCGTAATAATTCAAATCAATCTCCACTTTTACTATCATTTATTCATTGCCCTGCCCAAGTCAAATTAAGGGGTGCCGCTGAAAGGTATAAGTTTATAAAGGGTGCCGCGAGAAGAAAAAGGTTGAGAAACACTGTTCTACTATATGACAAATGTCTTGAATGAACAGTTCTAACATCTGTATGCTCTGCAGACAATGTTCCAGAAACTTTCTACTCGACTTAAATAGTAGAATTAGCATTGGATAAGATTGGGCATAGCATTCTAATACACTAAGGCACTGGCACTGCCTTGAATTCGGGTTACCATGGATATGTTAATGCCGTACTGAATACTCGAATTTGATTGGCTAGATTTTAGGCGCCAAATTTTGCACTAGGATACTGTATAGTATAAATACATTACACTCTATGCATATTTGTTTACTAACTTATTCAATCAATTATACCTCAGCTGTTGACTTATTACTAGAATACTCATTTATTACTGAAACGAAGATGACTTGTGTGGTGCCAGGCTGTAATTCTAATTACAAGAGTCAGGAGCATCGTACGCCAACTTTTTCATTCCCCAAGGATAAAGAGATGTGTGAGAGGTGGTTTAGGGCTATCCCTAGACCGAAAGAGGATTATGAAGCAAATGCAAAACTACGGGTTAGTTAATTCATTCAATTTCAATTCCTATTTCAATATTTATTTCTACTTATATATCCTAGATTGAATTGAATTGTAAGAATTCTAAATACCACACACATCGAAATTCCGAAATAGACAGCACTGATCTAAAATAAATTACAAATTTACTGAATTGATTACATCATTTCATTAGGCTATGAGATTCTTATTTTGAACTTATTTCTTTCTAAATACAGGCTAAATAATTATCACATTTAGTTACTGAATTAATCGTCTAGGTGTGCACTCAACCATCAACCATTTCAGAGAAGAGGACATTGTGAAGACCATCAACTATTTTGATGGAGTGGAATGGAAAGTGAACCCCGAGAGAAGATGGCCTTGTTGGAGACTGCGGTTCCAACCATATTTCCCAACTGCCCAAGTTACATGACATACAAAGCAGAGAGGCCAAAGAGACTAGAACAAAAGGAAGAAGAGATGCTACAGAACGCACTTATGATGAGCAAAGTTGATCAGAGAAATACGGTTGTTAAATTCTTAGTTTCTAACTTTCAAGACTTGTTAAATAAAATAGATTTACTTGATTTAACCCTCGGTTGGCTAGGAATGTTGAAAGTGAAAATGAAAGTACATTGAAAGTGAAAATGAAAGTGGGGTTTTCTCTATTTATACTTTTGAGACCTAGCCAGGCGAGGGTTAAATAATGGCTGGACTACCACTGACACCAAATATAAATCATTATATTTTGTAAAAATATCAGTATCAGGTCAGATACCATACATTGAAAGGACACTAAAAATTGACGAGAATTTAAATACTGAAAGTTTTTATATGGAAAAACATTCAATCCCGATATCAGTATCCAAAATCGATGACATACGTGAAATTGAAACAATTATAGATGAAATTGAACTTTATACGTTACAACCGCAAATTCCCGACGCTAGCACTCTAGTACGAACTCATGCAGAAAACGGGATAAATGAAATAAACTGTGCAATTGCTCTACTAAATAATATTGATGATGAAGAGTACATTGAAACTGATAATTGCAATAGTTCAATGAAAATTCGGCTTAATTCCCTTTTAGACCAACTGAAATATGTAATTACCAATAAACATCACCGTCGTTATAATATACTACTGACTCAGGTTTTTGCACTAAAAGTTTATGGGCTATCTCCTGCTAGTTACCAACTTATCCAATCTTCAAATTGCTTAATCCTACCACACGAAAGGAATATATTGAAAATTAAAAATTCTATCGGATAAGAGAATGAGTACTTAAACGTTCTAAGGGAGACATCCACAACATTTGACCAAATAGACCGCCACGTAATTATTCAAATGGATGAAGTACATATCAAAAGTGATGTGAGCTATAAAGGTGGTAAAATTATCGGATCTATAGATAACCATGAAGATCCTCCGACTACCGTATTTTCTATTATGGTTTCGAGCTTGGCAAAAAAATTCTCGACCATTGTTCGTTTGATACCACTTGGTACTTCGTCAGCACAACTACTTTTTCCCATTATCAAAAATATCATTTCCGATATTGAGGCTTGTAACTTATTCGTTGAAGCTCTGTGTACTGATAATTATCCTTTAAATGTTAGTTTATTTAAATTATTTTCGAGTGATCAAAAAACATTGCAACCCTTAGTCACACATCCTTGTACCCCTACCAGAACTCTTATTTTATTTTTTGACATTGTTCACATTATAAAATGCATCCGTAATAATTGGTTGAATTTGGTGGATTATGAAAAGACATTTGTATTTCCTTCGTTTCCCGATTGTGTTGAGGGTTGTTCAAATTATGTAT
The DNA here is from genome assembly GCA_963281255.1 of Aphrocallistes beatrix. Lineage (NCBI taxonomy): Eukaryota > Metazoa > Porifera > Hexactinellida > Sceptrulophora > Aphrocallistidae > Aphrocallistes > Aphrocallistes beatrix. The sequence goes on from OY725489.1 coordinate 2,386,561, forward strand.
CTTCATCTAAAAGTTTTAGCGTTTCTATCCCTATCAAAAATCTTATTGTCAACACACAAGAAAACCCATCGAAATATCCCAGAGTTTGCACCGCTACTTTCGAGGATTTAAGAAAATTATATAAATCAGACATTTCCAATGTCCTAAAGAGGGCTCCTAGACTAACTTCTAAAGCTTGTTGGCCATCAAAATTAGAAAGACAAAATGTAAAGTTAGCACTTAGGATATTTCATGAATCTACATATTGTGGACTGAAAGCATTCAATATTGATAATGAAATTAATGAGAATAATAAAACCGTTGAGTTTCTAAACTTAATAAGTAATATTTGGGATGTTTTTAATGTTAACTGGGTTGGGAAAAATATCCGTTTCAATAATGATTACTCTGCTCCATTGTGCTCAAACGATTCACGTATAGAATTTATTACACAGGTAGTAAATTGGTTAAATTGCTGGAATACTCTACCTGGTAAATTTGGAAAATTAACACCGTAAACTTTTACGAGCTTTAGGCATACCTGTATGGCATTGCCATTACTAGTTAATCGACTCACAAGTGAATGCAATTTCCAATACCTGTTAACTGCTAGAATTCAAAATGACCCCTTAGAACATCACTTCGGACTCTATAGACAAATGTCTGGCAGCCACTACCATATTACCTATACTCAAATACTAGAGAGTGAAAGAAGACTCCAACTATCAAATATACTAAAATTGTTTTCTTTAAAATTATCATCTGGAGATGGTCCAATTTCATTGAAAAATTATTTGAATACGTTTGTCGAAAATGTTAGTGATTAAGACTAAAATTCTGATCAATTACTATATTTCTTGGAAACATTACAGTTTATTCCCGATATTCAGACAAGTCCTTCACAACTTGAATGCCTTACTTATGTTGCTGGTTATGCCTTGTTTTCGTACATGAAAAAAACTAATAAATGCACCAATTGTTACAATTTCTTAACAACTGATAAACAAATGGAACTTTTAAATGATGTTGGTTCTCAATATATACTTGTTGATTTACTAGATAGAGGTTCACTTATGTTTCCATCACTTACCGTTATTGATTGTGTGAATATTATTTACTCGACTTTTATGAAGATAGACACCTCAGAAATTATATGTAAAAACTTTTATGATGGCCCATGCCGTAGTTTGTTAGTGCGAATAAGTATGTCAATAATTGAAGAGAAACATATTGGAAAATGGAGAGAATTATGTGATTGTAAAGTATGGCGATGGGATATTTTACATAAATTAGTGATGACTGTTTCAAATTGTATTCTATCAAGGAGAATTAAGAATTTTAATGCATTAGTCGCGAAGTCTGATAATACAAAGCTTAAAAAATTTAGTATCTAATTCGTACTTATCTCTTATAGCTGACCTGATGATACTCAAAAGACCCTGACTTAATTCTTACACAATTTACCTCAGTGCAATCAAGATTCAACTTACCTCATTCAACATACTAGATGTACGATGTATTCTAACCTCATTACTCATTAACGATCCTAGATGTCATTCTGGACCTCATTACTCACAATTGAATTACAATTGAAGATACTAGATGTGTACTGCTTTTATTGGTATTTTAATGTTGTTTTTGTGATTGTTGAACTGCTGATTTGTTTGTAATTTACCTTAGAATTGTCAATAAACACCTATTATATTCTCAAAATTTAGTCTAGGCGATTATATTGGGTAATACTGGGTTAACATAGTCAATAACATATTCCGATCCTACTATTGTTGCATATTAGAATGATATAATTAATGCTAAACACAATTTTCCAAAATCTACATTGAACGGCATTAACCCATCCATGGTACATGCAGTGCCAGCCTTAGTGTATTAGAATGCTATGGATTGGGTAATTCTTTTTTTTTTGTCCGAATTGATTGAGGAATTGGGAAGTCATAGAGATGTGAAAATTGGTATGTAGGTATCAAATGATATGACTACGATTAAGTTCTAACATCTAAGCGAAATTATCACATCTCTGCAAAAAAATGGAAAACAATTTTTCACACCTTTTCTATACAAAACAAATGACTACACTATCACAATAGAAACCATTTTACGACACTACAATATATCGTCATTGTTATTAATACTTCAAAGCCACAACTTATGTTTGATATCTTAAATGTTATAGTGTATGGCAATAAAAAAGATTATGTACATATTTTCACACCTCTTTATACATACAGGGTGTAACAAAATTGATGCCCTATCAAATTAGTTATTATAATATTCGATTGGATAGGCGTAATTCATTAATCACTTTCCAATATATCCACCATTAAGTTTAACACAAGTTTAAACTCTCTCAGGCATACTGCCAACAAGGTTATCTAAAATATTAGGGGTTATCTGCGACCATGCCAATTTCAGCTGTTTTTCGAGCACATTTAGATTGGTTGCTTCCTCCATACCATCGACGGTGCTCTGCACAATAGCCCACAAATTTTCGATGGGATTCAAGTCTGGTGAGTTTCCGGGCCAGGTACCTTTAGCCCAGAATGCATTTAGATGTTGTGTGCACCAATCTTGCGTCCTTGTAGCATTGTGAGCAGGAGCCCCATCTTGTTGGAATATGTATTCGGACATGTTTGGCAGAAGTTTTCTTGTCAAAACTGACCCAGTTCTTCGCTTTCTTTTTAGAGAGGACAACAGCGATTGATTAAGAATGTCTTCAATAAAATAATCTGCAGTAACTGTGCGTCCCTGAGGAATAATATAGAGATCTGAGAACGCAGTGTGCGACATTAGCCCCCAGACGTGCAATTTGGATGGAAATTTCACTTTCTCGTGAGGAGTTATGGAATCTCTATCTCGTGTCCAAATCCGGTCATTCTGCCTATTTGGCGTATGAAAGAGTTCAAAAGGAGACTCGTCGGAAAAAAGCACACGTCGCCAATCTTCAACTGTCCATCTGAGTCGTTCCTTACAGAAAGTCAATCGATTTTCCTTTTGTTTCGGGGATAATCTGGACATAAGGGACCTCTTGTAGCTTTTAGCCCCAATAGTCGTCTTTAGATAACGTTGGACAGTCATGTGAGATACTGCCGTACCATTTCACTTCAATCTTTTTGATAAATTCCGTGTAAATTGCTGTTTTTTATTGAGTGACTTGGATATGATAATTTTGGCGACTTTTGAGAGGGATTTCTTCCGTCCGCGACCCAGTGCGTTCTCAAGCGCTATTCCCTTTGTATAGTTATTCCACCATCTGCGTATCGTACGAATATTTGCTCCGACTTCTTTAGAAACGCAACTCTGTGTCATTCCACCTTTGAGCATCCCTATTGCCATATTTCTTGTCTGAATCTTGTGTTCTTTGACCATAATTATTCGCGAAAATAACTATGTACCTAGTATAATATATCGCAAAAGAATAGACTTCCTTTTGAAGCGAATTAAAGCTGTGGTTGCATAGCATAGAGTATAATAGGATAGGGCTTCAATTTTGTTACACCCTGTATATTCACACCATTTGACGAATTTTGAAAAATATCCTAGAGACTAGCTTCCAACGTGTGACATGGGGTTTTTAGGGGTGTAGATTTCGAATATTACATTTTCAGAACAATATGATAAATTATTTGATTACTTTTGTTACATAAGTTACATAAAGTAAGCAAATTACGAAAATAGGCTAGAGGCTAGCTTCCAACGGGTGACATGGGGTTTCAGGGGTGTAGATTTTGAATATCATATTTTCGAGTAAATTTGATAATTAATTTGTTTACTTTTGTTTACAATAGATATATAAATAAAATAAATCTCAAAAAGATGCTAGAAACTTGCTTTCAGTGGTTGACATGTAGTTTTCAGGGGTGTAGATTTCGAATATTACATTTTCGGATCCAAACAAATGTATTCTCCAATTTGGGACTAAACAAATGGGTCCAATCATTCCTAAAGCTATTTTATCTCCATCCATCTTAGTGATTTTACTCCATTCTTCGAAACTAATGTTAAACGTCCCGTTGGTATCATGCACACATGTTCTAAGTTCAACTACTTCCTCACGTGGTATTGGAACTATACAATTGCTATCATCATTACTTACCAGATCATCTGATGCTAAATCCAAAACTACGCTCTGGGAAGACTGATGTTTTGATGATTCCTCAGAAATTAGTAATTTATATTCCCAAACGGAATTATTGGGGATATTTTTCGATATTTCACTTACTTTACTAAGGTAAGTATCATAGCATTCATATAATAATTCGGAATCTTCGCATAATATTTTGATAAATAATTGAAAATAAGTTGCAAAAGACTAAATATTAGATATGTGACTCCAAACACCCCAGTTAAGGATACCGCCCTCGAAAAACATCGCAAAACATTAAAAAAAATTGTGGAATTTTTTATTGTCAATTCCATCGGATTATTGAGTAGTCTACCATCTAATCGTACTTGTTGGACGGTATTTATTTTGATATTCTAGAACTGGGCACCTAAAGCTCAGGCGTACTAAAAATCGGAAAGTTATTCGTGATTTTGCGGGGCATTCATCAATTATTTTCTAACTTATCTGATATTTTTTCAATTATACGAACCTCAAAATGGTTTTGGCCCCTTTAAATGTTATAAAACAGATGAATTTAGAAAAAGAGGCACCTGAAATCCAATCAAAAATATCTTTATGAGGGACTTCATTTCTAAAATGCTCGGGAAATGGCCGTTGTGATATTAGCTATTGTGTATAGAAAAAAATTCTGAACATTTAAAAAAAAGGTTTGTTCAGATCGGACCATTAGTTCGTAAGTTATAGTATATTGTAGGTAAAGTTCGGACATCAAACCACTCTATGGCCCCCAAAGTGCTCGATGTCAATGCTTAAAAACTATTAAAGATATATAATCTATAATAATCTTAAATGAAAGGATATATATGATAATATATAGGTTCCTCAAACATCTCTTTGTCAAAAAGTAAATATTTCTAGACTAATCATCGTTTTTGTTGTAATACAAATTCTATGGAGAACTTTGAATATATTAGAAAATGGTGAATCTTGTCATGAAATAAGTTCCCAAAAGTAGCTATTATACTCAAAAAACAATGCAATAGTCACTAGCAATGTATACAGAAACTTTGAAGCACCCAACATGATTATTTTGGAAGTTCAAATCATTGATCTCCAAATTTTAGTCAAAGCCCCCCCATTTATGGTCCAAAAACAGATTCCGCCATATCTCGGGAAATATACACCAAAATTCTTAGCTCTCAATTCCTAATATACTTTTCAAGACGGTATATATCTGATTCTTAAATAATAAATGTACTACATGGAATGGAATGCTAAGTTTCAAATTTTTATCACGTGATGACGTAGCATTTTTCGAAAATCCTAACTTGAAAACTAAAAGTCGTAGACTCTCGCTCTAACTTCCTAATATACTTTTTGGTAGCTCTTTATTCATTCTAAACCGATGAATTATACATTGTACTGCTAGGAATATGATTTACATTCCCTAATTGGTTCAAAATATTCGGGGTTAGGGGCCTCAAGGTAATTTGTGAATTTTCAGTATAATTTTGCTATTTTCACCAAAATCTGTTGGAATACATCTAATTAATTAGTATACACGCGATTAAATGTCCATGGATGCTTTTATTTTTCGTTAATAGCTCATTTTACATCGTTCTTACAATCAAAACTTCAAATCCCTATATCTCGGGACATTAAAATTCCAAAATTGACCGTCTTTCAAAAATTTTAACTCAAAATTGCTTTGAGATAGAGGTTTGAAAATTTCAGGAGTTGTTCCATATCATTAGGCGATGAGCGTAGCACCACTCAATTTTTGATATTTTATAAATTTGTGATTTTATTGCTGATTTGCAAAGAAAATCGGACTTTTTTCGCCGTTTTTTGGCCCTTTTTATTCGGACACCGATAAAATTTACAATTTTTAAAATTTTAACTTTCTTTTGGTCCTATGAAGTGGCAAATATGATAGACTATCTATGAATAAATTTTCGAAGCATTTGATCCAAACATGTGCTTTAAAAAAATCACAGAGTGCAGGAGGGCTTACCATTAAGATGTGCTAGGGAAAAATGGAAAAAACCGACTTTGAGACGCTGTAATTCAAAAACTAGAAATGTGAACCAAAAACTGTTTGGCATGTCTCAATATTTTTTAATTGCACTACCTGCCCACGCTTAACATCTTATATATCTCTATTCTTGATATATGCTGTAAGCCAAACCTATGGATTTTTCACGGGCGGTATCCTTAAAACCTTACACTCAACACTTTCTAAAATGATCCATACCTCTAACAAAGAACTATTATTTTTAATCACTTAAAATCTCTTGAATCTGTAAGCATAAAATCGACAAAAGAGTTCTACTCTTTTAAGATTTCCCAGTTAACTGAAATAAATCCATCTTTTGTTTGGGGAAGATTAGCATGGAAACATTTTAGAGCGTCGAGCCACACAACACAATCACAATTGCTATAATTCCAGAAGTAATTATCAGGAATCTCATATTCAGACGGCGTAGCCCTGGATAGATGTTCCCCATACAAGTCTAAGTCTTCACAACCTGAAACTATTACACTTAAAAGGTTTTCATCCGACAATTCTCTCTTCATATTATTAATACTACAACTAATTTCATTAGGGGTCCTACTACCAATTCTACCAATCAAACTATTACTACTATTACAATTCCTAGGTAACCTAGGTAACCAAGGTAACCTACACTATCTAAATCTATCAAATTTCTTACCTTACTTTTCAATAGTGGAATAGCCTTTTCGTCCAGATCACACAATTTACCTGAGACATCAACTGTTGGCTCCACTTGATGCATGCGATTGATCATCTTTTAGATTTCATATCAGTATATCGACAACATTTTTTATCAAAATTTTATTCCGTCATTTCGAATGTGATATAGCTATATCATTTGAAAATGAAAATTGTTCGATCTCGGTTTGAAATTTATGTACATTAGCTGATCACTGCTCAAAATGTGAAGAAAACGTTTAATATTTTATTTCATTTTCCTTAAAATTCACATTATTTTGTTGTATATACTGTAGAATGAGAATTTTAACAAAAATTTGAGACGAATATTGTTGTCTCCTCCAGTCTTGAGTTTTAACCGTAGATGAACATTTTTAGTAAGGAATTAGAAAAGCAATCGACCGTTTCTTAAATATTCCCAGGCACCCGCAGAGCTACTCTGCGGACACACAGTGTTCGCAAACCGCGCAGCACAAGCAAGCGAAGCGCGCTTGTCTTACTTAAATTGCTAAAATATATTTGTTTCAGAGTCAAATCCCTTCTATCCACATCAGAAAATATAGGACTTGTATCTTAAAAATAAAAATCGCCAACTTTCCAATGTAAACTGCATTAACCACATTTAGATGGGAGAGGTAGTTGCATCATGATTTTAGCCTCAAAACAAGCAAACGGTGTTTGCATAGTATGCGGATAGCAAGGATATTGAATAACTCAATGATTAGTGCATAATTGGTTTCATTTCACTTTAACGCTCCCGTATACTACTATTATTTGTATATAAATAATTTTTTTTCAAATTTTCAGTTCATTTTCTTTTTGCAGTAAGATTAGAAAAGGAGTCCTTAAGGATTTACAAGGGGTTTGGAGTTAAATCTTCATTATATTTATACTAATAATGAATGAAAAGATCATTCAGATACAGAAGCGGGAAATATAATCTAAGTCATTTATCCATGGTCCAATGACGAATGATGATAAAGTAAAATACTTTCCAAGCCAATTGTTCTTATCCATGGTCCAAAATGCTTCTCATGTGAGAGATCAATATTATTTTCTAACCATTGCATTTGATTGTAGATTATTTGGCTTTGAGACGGCAATGATATATGTAGATCATTTATTTATACCTCTGATATCTGCATTTTGGATGAATCGGAGTGTGGGCAACGATCGTGCTCCTCGAACAAATGATTCATCAGTGTGTAAAGGGCGTTTTGAATGTCTAGTGGTGTTCTGCCTCTGTTCTTGCCAAAAACAAGAGCGTATAGATGAGCAATTCTCTCGACTTTTGATGCGGGTATTGGCTTGGAGGGCATTGTTTTCGTAGTTGTCTTCTTTTTGAGGTGTTTCTTTAATCGTTTTTGCGTGTGCCCAAGACATTCCTCTTTCCGGATAACTTCCATTCCTTCGTAAGGATTATTCTGTTCCAACCTTTTGAAAGAGCTTGAGTCCCCATCTCCCACATATGTAGTATAGGCTAGAGAATGCTTGTCAACTGATCTACCCCAGATTTCTATTGCAGCAGAAGATTCCATCGCCTGACTTGTTCCAGAGAAGTTAGCTGGGTATTCGCTCGAATGTTTCTCCCAGTATTCGCTGTGTTCCTCTGGGTTTTCTTTCTTACGTTCTTCCGTCCATCTGATACATTTGTTACACACGCGTTCGTAAAGGACGTAGTCAAGGACTTTCCCCGTTTTGACTTCAATAGCCCCGGCGAATCCTTGATTACTAAAATGACCGCGCCTGTGCCAAGATCCGTCAAAGCTCACCGCGCATACCTTGCAACCAGGAATGTTAGATGACTCAGCTTTGGCTCTCACTTCTTTTGCTGTCATGGACATGGATTGCTGGCATATTTTATCTGTAGAAAGGACCAATTGCGCGAGTAGAGACTTGGACATTCTATGCCAGGTATTTTGTATATCAAGAGATTGCAGGTTAGTAGAAAATCACTCCAGCTCATGGAAGTACAGTGTGCTGCTAGTAAAGCTCTAACGTTGACTTCCGACTTTTTCCGGCAAAGCATTTGAGGATCGTTCACGGCTTCATTAGGTTTCATTACAACCGGACAGGATGTGGGAAATTCAGCAAGCACAAGATGGCAGCGACTGCATTTCAACAAGAGATATGATTGTAACCCATCACGAAAAGCATATTGATACAGATTCAATTTACCAGTGCAGTGTGCCTCAGTGCATCTCACTAGAGAAAATACCGTACTCAGTATATCGATATCAATTATTTGCGAGCCATGAGGAATGTAGAGATCACGAAATGATTGAGCTCCATCCTTCTGTACCATAATACTGAGACGTTTATTGGGCTGAGGAAACTTCACTTGCTGTAATAGTGTTTTAGATTTCGGAGTGCTAGTATGAAGGGGTAATCGCTTTGTGGTAGATGGTGTGAAAGTAGATTTTCTTTTGACTCCCTCACCCTTCCGAAACCTCCCAGTGTTGAGTTTATGTCCTCGCTGCTTTTTGGTATGAACTGGGGTAGCTGGTGCCGTGTTATCCGATTCTTCGGATGTCTGCGAAGAGAGGGCTACTTGAGAGAGAGTAGATCCGAGCTCGGTAGGCGTGGATGTAGCTGGTGTTAAATCAGTTGGGGTTGTTGGGACTTTGAATATGAAATCACCTTCATTGTCAGACCCACTTGACTCCATGCTAGATTCAAAATCAGCCGGAATGCAAACCTTCGGGAGATCTGCGCTGCGAAATGTAGAAATAGTTTCTTGTTCTGAAGAAGACATTTTTTGAATTAGTTATGACATTAATTATTTCCATACTTATATTGATTTGGTATAACAACGTTAAAATTAACTACAGTTGTAGTGCCCATAATAGTTCCACCTCACAGGCTAATAATAGAACTAGTTTCTTGTATTGTGGTGACAGACTAAATATAGCTAGCCATGTACAGTACACATGCACATGTTGATATTTTTAGAATTTTGCCAATTATGGATGGTGTTTGCATTTCTCAATTTCTTACTAACCTAAATTCCATTACACTTGGCTGTAACGTGCTTACATATCTACTGTGATGTGTGCATTGCTATTGTGACGTATTGTTGTCTGGGATGGAAAATGGAGCCTTGAATGGGGCACCTCCCAATAACGCGCACCCTTATGTGCTCTGTAAAGAAACTTTTTGCTCGCATAAAACAGTGGTTCCCAACCCCTTTTACCTCGTGCACCTCCTGACACCTAAAAATTATTTTATGCACCCCAGGACCTATGCCAGGATCTAGGAGTAATGTGCATATAACTTCAAAAATAATTCTGTTAAAAATGCTCAATATTCAGTTCTAATCCTTGTCCCGTGCACCGCTAGGGGGTTCATGCACCCCAGTTTGGGAACTGCTGGCATAAAATATGTTGAAAGTACTCTTAGAGTCCAAACACCATCAAGGATATTTATCTATCTATTTTTGTTGATTATATTTGTAAACGCCTAAATTTGTAGCCAATTGTGGTCTAGTGACTTTTGATAATTGTTTGGGGAAATGAGCACGGTTGGACATGTTCAGCATGCTTTTTGTGGTGATTATGTTGACCAAAAGGGATGAATTTGAAATAGACGACATTTATTCTGAGAAAGTCTCTCGACCCTGTGCCTGTGGTTCAAAACAAATTATTGCAATCTTGCAATTTGGACGAAATACCCTATTCACAAATCATTGTCAAATTTAGACCGAGCGGAGTCGCAAGAAGGATCACTCGATAGGGTTCAAACAAGTTTTAAGAATGGAATGTTGTTACATTCCTATGCTGCTATGATGTTGCTAGAGGGCTAAGTTTGCCGAATAAAACGACTTGTATTCAAAGTCATTTGTCGCATTTGTGGCTGCAAATATCTGATGGGTCTACTCTAGGTGTCCGAATAAACTGACCCCCGCTTATTAATTAATGTGTTTTTTCTAGCCCCCCTCCCCCGTTTATTAAATCTCGTAGATTGACTTTGAAAGTTTTACCCAAAAATATTTTTTATCGCATGTAGTATTTCATCAATTATCTTCTATCTGCAATCAATAGAATATTTTATTTCTTATTCTAGATAATATGTTGAGTACTTTATTACTGTGTGATACATCAACTAATTTCAAATCAACCCTCCGTATAACCAACCACTCGAGTATACTTACAAGCTCCTCTCAAAAATGTTATAGATTTAAAATGCGAATTCCATGGAAAATCCAGGGAAATTAGTGATGTCTTTTATACTCAGGTCTGTGCATGCCACTAGCGCCAGGCCGGACTCCAGCACTCATTTTAGAACTGTGCTACAATATTACATAGGATCATAGATCCAATATAATAATATATGAAGCAGACAAATGGTATTATGTACGTCTAGTGATATTATTACTAATTTATCAACAAGTATTTTATTATAATAATAGTTATACTATGTACTAATAGTTGTAAAGTAATAGCAATGAATCACATGATTGTTGCATACATACAAAATCTACTCCAAGTAAGTGAGTATCTCTAATAGTGGATAGTCCAGCATTATATCTGCTGGCAAATACTGTTGCTTGAATTTTTCTTCCCTTTGCTCGAATGTTATCTTCGGTGGATTCCACCGGAAAGCTTTACCATATTGTTTAACATGCTCTTTGTATGCAAGAAACTGGTCACATCCAAATTCTTACATGAATTGTTCATCAGTGTAGGACGCGAAGATGTCTAGCCAATAATCAGAATGATGGCGTCTACGACGGATATGGGTAGTCAATGTATTTCGTTCTGTTCGGAATGTAAGCTGGAGCTGTTTACTCTCGCCTCCACTCCAGATGTGTTCGATGACGTCTCTTCACAAGTGAATATTCTTTTGGCCGGCTCTCTTCTCAATTATTATGTTCTGATTGCACTCCCCAATTCGTAACTTTCCTGGCACGAACTGGATACCATCACTAGGGAAGATGTTACATGCACGTTGATATGTACTCATTTTCCCCAACATTTTATTAGACAATTTCAGAATTATTTTGTAGAATGAATTTTATTATTTTACTTCTGGATGCGTAATTTGAGCAAATTTATTGTATTTATCTCTATTTAATCGCTATCCATTTGCAGTTGTAAGTGTCTGTGTATGAGTGTTGCTAAATTTAGACATTTTCTATAGATGTAATATATCTATTTTTAGACTAAACTAGCTTTTTTGTTATTAATTTCAGTGCGTATGATGCCTAAAACGTAGCAACCGGTTTGAATGTTTAGAACTTGATCGCTTGCATTTTAACTTACAGAAACACAAGCGCGCTTCGCTTGCTTGCGGACACTTTGTGTTCGCCAGACGCGCCATTTGGGACCCTGGGCTCACACTGTTTAATTATAATAAGGTTGATAATCACTCTAATCATGTCTGTCTTACTGTTATAATCTACATCACTGGAAAAATCACCAAATTGTCAATTTTATTTGAAATCTGAGTCCCTAATTTATGGAACTTGACGGAAACCTCCCGGAAATCTAATTGTAATTGCTTAATTTGCGGAATACTCCATTCCAGATTATCTCAGTCAGGGCTGTATCAACCCAGTTGGCATAAACAAGTCATTTTTCATGGAAATTCCTTGACCACAACTCATTCAACTCTTTCAAAAAATGAGTTGTCTACAGCCCACTCATTTTCGGAATGATGCATTTGTAGTTTTGTTTTTGGCGGTATGGCAGGAGCCCCATCCTGCATAAAAATGGCCTCGGACATCAAGCGACACATTTTCCGTTCTGTCATTGGGCTTGTAGTTTTCCTTCTCTTCAAGGTAGGAAGGCAGGACTTCTCCAAAATTTCTTTTATGTAGTATTCTGCATTTACAGATTGTTTGAGAGGAAGAAAATGGAGTTCCGAGAGCCCAGTGCCACTCATCATCCCCAGACCATGATTTTAGGCGGGAATTTAACTGTTTGAACAGGTTAAATGTTTCGCGCAATCTGAGTCCAAACCAGCTGATCGTTCTGCCGATTTGTTGGATGGAAAAGTTCAAAAGTACTCTCATCACTAAAAAGAACCCTTTTCCAATCCTGTTCATCCCGAAATTTATGACTAAGGCAGAATTGTAGCCTCTGTTCCTTCTGTTTTTCTGACTATTTTGGATGCGAAGGTCTTTTGTATGGCTTTGCTCCGATGGTATTCCTCAAATAGCGATGTCTAGTGTCTTTACTAACTCTCTGTGAATTTTTCGAAACGATACAAGCAAGTTTTCGCGTCGACTGCTAACGTTTGCCTAGATATTTTCTGATAATGATTTTATGAACGCGAGAAAGCCGTGTTGGACACCCAGTCCGAGGTTTGTCCGCCATGGATTTGCCTGATAGACTCTTCGTTTTCCAATTCCAAACAGTATTAACTGTAACTCCTAAGGTCTGAGCAATCTGTTTCTTGCAAATACCAGATTTTAACATACCGATTGCACGTAATCTCTGACCAATTCTGGAATTTTGGACATCCATTATATAAACTATATATTGATGATGAAGTGAGGTCAAGAAAATCACAAGCTGCTAACAAATACAATTGATTTGTATTTCATTCAAACATTATGACCGCTCAAGTTAAATATTATCAAAAAAGTGCGAGTTTAAATGCAAGCACTGATGTAAAAGGAATATTTTGATTAATTATAAAACCGGAAAAAACTTTTGAGACACCCTGTATATACATTTTACTTTTCTGAGAATTGCTGATGATATTCCCTAGATTATCTCATCACCTGGAAGGAAGGGCTAGACCGCACATGTCGATGCAATTGTAGGCTCAAGCAATGAATATAAATAACAATATCTGCCCTATTATTTATCAGTCGTAACTTGCAAATCGCAACTCATACTGGGAACACGCAACTCCTGGGGTCTTCGCTCATCTGGGGAGGCAGGCCTAACTTGCGCACTGATTTTTGGATGGTACTATATGCTTCTGGCCATGTTGATTTACACCTACTATTGTTTTATTCTCAGCCTTCAATGACCTAAATTGGCTGAGTGTGCAAAACTGAAATTTCTAATCACATAGACGTGGCAATGACGTCTCAATCTCGTCTTTCAACATTTTCGTCTTTGGTGTCTGAACTCAATGGAACCATACCTTAAACTATGGATAACAATATTCGCATTAGAAGTTGGTATTCACTTTTTACTGATTTTAATTGTACCATGGATCAGAATGTAAGAGTCCGAAAAATTTGTGGTAAATGCTTACATGTTTATTTTTCACAATTCTGACTTTTTCGTGCAGAATAATTAGTTGAAAAGTTTGAAATTTTCAGATATAATAACATATTGGATTGATTATTGAACCGCAATATATATATATATTTCAATCAATTCCAAAATTGATCATAATGAATTTAGATTGTGAATATAAATTTAATATTGTTTTGAACCATGGATAAATGACTTAGTGTTGTATGCGGTCTTCACTTATAGTTAAAATGACAATCCTCACAAACTTTTATAATTTCGTTCTCAGAATTTGTTCATTCAATAAGCTTTATGTTACCATAATATAAGCTCTAAGCCTAATGCTTTAAATATTACCGTACAGATTTTCAAATTGATTACCCTCTTCAAAGTTTAAGATGAATACGTCAAAAAAAAATATTGAATAATTTCAGTAAATCAGGTGTCAATGTAAAAATTTGCACTTTTTAACGAAAAACGCTCGGTCGAAATTAAGGATATATATCAATTAAGAGATAGAAAAATAGTGTAATATAAATATGTGAATGGGAATATTTGACAAGTAATGCTAGAATATTTTTAGGAATTTTTTTGAAAAAATATTTTTTTCAGGACAGGCGGGCTATTTTGGCAGAAAAATTTTTTTTTGACGTCACAGAGGTAAAGAATTACGAATTTTTATTCCATATTGTCCAAAATAGCTAATATCAATGTTCATCTACGTTGGGAATTTTTCCCATTTTATCTTCCAAATATTACACCCGTGAGGAGGCTATAGCTTTGAATTGAGTGACTGAGGAGTCGATACCCAATATTAGAGTTTTGAGGGAGTCTCGTGCACGATTCATGCTGTAAGGGCAATTTCTTCAGCAGCAATTGCAATTGATCGTGTCTCATTAAAATGTTCGAAGGACAAGGTTGAGGTATCCTGAGAGTAGCGTGAAAATCTTCTGCGCTGCCATCCTAGCTCCACTAGACGTCCTCCCAGCACCGAAGATAAAATAAGTTCATTGCGTTTCTTGATTTCTGTTTCCAGACTGTAATAGTTGACTTGAATTTTCCACTAACTGTCCAGAATGTTTTGGAGACAAAACACAAGCCGGAGATTACACGTCCTGAAATTTTGGTGCAGATTGAGAGGCGTCGGTTGAATCTATATTACTCGCTGTCCCCTTCGTGTATTTGTTTCCGTGAAATTTCCGTTTACGGGTATACAGAATAGGCCTACTTATCCTTCTAAGCTTAGGGAAGTGGAATGACTTCAAACCCTTATGACAGGCTGGTGTGATTTGTTCTTGGGAGTCTCTACTAGTGTCATGAGAACCTATACTCTGACTATTTCTTCTTCCGATGAAGAAGAATTGTCATTAGTGGGGATTTATGCACAATCTCGATTTCTGTATGCAATTTGGAGAGTATAATTCGAATTTAGTTTGCAGAGAATCTTATATTTGTATAAAAACGATATATCCACCATAATATATTATTTTATGAATTTAAAAAATTGGAACAAACTTTCTAAATATACATATATTGATTTTTTTGCATCACAATATAATTAGTCTCCACAACTCATTGTTAGTTTAGTTTACAATTTACATCGTAAGAGAACACAATAAAAACTGAATGAGCGACGTTAGAATAGACTTGATTAGTTGGTGTATTTCTCTAAGAAATAATTAAGAGAAATATTATTTTATTCATTATACAATGACAGCTTTATACTTCTAAGTTTCCAAGTATATATATAGTAAGTAGAGGAGTTTACAAGTATATAAATAGTTAAGTTGACTAATTAATTGAAAGATGATGAAGAATTATGAATTATTCAATTAAGGAATTATTCAAAACCTCAAACATTAGTGCAGACTCTAGTATGCCCAAAAGTGGTTAAAAAGTTGCTCATGATATATACCTCTAACCATAGCATTCTAATATACTAAGGCAATGGCGCAGACCTTTTCTTCTGGACCATGGATTGGTTAAACGAGCTAAATGATTTTTTTCTGAAAATGGTTGGATTATGCTGGTATATAACTTCGTATATCATATAATGATCCTTTTCATTAATTATACATCGATTTTCTTCAAATTGGTTCGAGGATGGCACAGTAGAGAATTTGTGGTTAAACTAATTTTAATTAAGCAGCCATATTACTTATATATGAACATACTACTTACTTGTTTTGTGTTAACATCAACCACATGAATTATATATTTATTTGCTACCTTGTTGTGAAGTTTTACAAATCACTGTCTTTTCCTATACACCACTCAAAGTTGATCCGAAACACTCCACATAAGCATCCATATTTATTACTCTTCCGGAACGTCAATGTCCTGTGTTGTTCCAGGCTGCATGTCCAACTATTAAAGTTGTAGCAGAATATCCCTCTGCTTTTCATTTCCCAAAGAATCGTTTTGGGTAATTCCATGCCCACGGAAAGACTAGGAAGTAAACACCCTATGTGAGTAAGTTTCTATAATTTATGTGTTATACGTATTAACTGATTGTCACATTTACACTTTTTTGTATACATTATTTCAAACCAGATGACATCGAGAGAACCATTAGCTACAATGACGGGCTTCGTACTGTTACAGTTTCCAGGATAGAATAGCTCTAAAGAAAACTTGGGTACCCAGTATATTCCCCGACTACCCTTACTATCTTTTTGAATGGAATTCCAAGCCTAAAGGACTCTTTGGACCACACTGAACGATTGCTAATGGAATCTGCCTACTTTAAGAGCATAACTGACAACGAAGAAAAGGTAGATAAGTTCTTAGTTAGTTCATTTTCAGATATTCTTTCTTAGCATAGCGACCTCGACGCTCGACCTACGAATCGCCTGGATGTGTCCAATAACTATTTTTTTCAAAATTGAACTTATTAAAATTACAAACGCTCATTTATTAAGTACTTAACCTTTTTGGACTCAATGATATGACTTTAGTAAGTGTGGTGGACAAATATAAAGCGAATAAATGTTAAAATGATAATTAGTGATAAATTCACTTAGCTCGTTTAACCAATCCATGGTCCAGAAAAAAAGGTCTGCGCCATTACCTTAGTGTATTAAAATGCTATGCTCTAACATTGCTAAGTCCCTAAGCGAAATATCAAATATTTTTTTCATATTTTAAATTTTGATTAATTCATTGATAATTCATGAATTAGTCAACTTAGATAAATAGTAAGTAGAGGAGTTTACAAAATACAGTCATCCCATAATTATTGAGAAAATGTTTAATTGAATATCCTTAGTATTTGAAACGAAATTTCGAGACTTATTCATCTAAATATTAGATATTCCTCTATTTAATGGATATTTTTCTATAATTAGTCTGGTATAAACCTGGTATGTATTTTAAATTATGCAAATATATGTGATGCGTCATCATTATTTAGCACTATCTGACTAATGTCAGTTTGTTGTGGATTTCTAAAGAGCTTAGATTCACTAGTTATTGAGATGTCTCAAGCTTCAAAGAATGAAATTCGAACCCTCTGGAACTCAAAGACATACAACCCGAAACAAATTAGTCAAGCACTCGATTTTTCCTTAGCGACAGTCTGTCATGTAATTCTCCGAATTTCAGGACAACAGTCACTAGATCACCATCGTGGGCCAGGAAGACCGGCTATAGTCTACCAGGCGATTAAAAAAGTGTGGTCAAGCAATTGAGAGATGATCCAAATGTTTCCATAATCGAAATTTCATTGAAGTTAACTTGTTCAGCTAGCAAAACAAGCGTCCATCGTTGTCTTAAAAAGTTGGATTATTCAAAGCCCTTTCCGAAGAAAGTTCTCATGTTCTCTGAGACAAATCGTATCAAACGTCTAGATTGGGCAAGAACTAATATAGACAGCACATGGAATCAAACAATTTTCGCGGTTGAAGCATCCTTTTGACTTTTAGCGGTTCAGTGAGGATGTGAACTAAGAAAAGTGAATTCCAAGTTGCCCCCACTATTAAGCATAGTGCTAAGTTCAATATTTGGGTCGGACTTTCTTGTGGCCATACCCACTCTTATTTTTGAAAACAATATGAACGGTGAATTCTTTGTGAAGATTCTAGAGGTTATACTGGCGCAAGCAAATGTTTTTCATAAAAAAATTGCTTTTGGTACAGAACAATGATCTCAAACACACTTGTAAGAAGGCAAGGGATTGGATGCAGCAAAATATACCTCAAAACACTTGATTGCCCTAGTCAGAGTCAAGATATCAATCCAATAGAGAATCTATTTGGATTTGATAAAGCATAACCTTAGTAGAGATCGACCAAGAACAAAATCGGACCTTAAAGATTGGATTTCTGTTATATGAGATTCCATAACCCCGAAAAATTTGGAACCTTACTGATCTTCAATGCCGAAAAAGTGTCAAAAACTGATAGGCAGCAATGGCAACAAGATAAATTACTGATCATCAGACACATATAGTAATATTCTGCTTAAAATTTAATAATGGAATTGAATAATTTATATTCATTTTAGTACTTAGGTGATTCTCAATAATACGGGACAGAATGTAGTATGTTATACTAAGAGAGTTAGCACGAAACCTACGTAAATGTATCCCTACTATTAACTCCCACTCAAAATGTGGCCCTCCATTTCTCCTACACCCCCAATCGCACATCACTCCGCCCAAGTTGCTGTCTCAGTTGTGACAGCTCCTATCGCATATCTCTAATCATCTGCATCATTTCAGCTGACCTGCTCTCCGCCTTTCTTCCATTCGCCCATCTGGATATCTTTTTTCGATTCTCCTCCCCTCCACTAATTCTTCTTCCTTCCTCCCTGCCTCCTCTTTCCATTGGTCTAATTCTTCCTTCGTCGGATCTATTTCTCTGCGATCATGGACATTCGCCAACTCCTTGACCCGCCCTTCAATCCCGCGCGCATCATCTCTTCTTGTTCATAGAGCCGAGTTCTCATGAAAATTATAGTATTGGCAGCCATCAGCTAACTGAAATATTCTAGGTTGTATGAATAGTAATGTAAATATAAATTAAATATTACAAAATACGAAATAAATGATAGTACAAGAGGAAATGCATTTATGTAATGGTTGTACTACCTTGGTGTGTGAATTATCTTAGGCCTAAATAATAGGCCCGATACACATCGATGTGTTTGGTCGGAAGTGAAATGTTACGTAAACCATAGCCTACTATATATAAGGCCTCAGAGTAACTTGCGGATTTGGGACTAGGGATGCGGGAGATGGTTGAACTAATACATGAGCTGCCTTAAATCATGAACATAGCACAATATAACTTAGGAATGTATTACCAGCATATATAAATATGGTGTCAAAGTACCCATATCCGTTGTTAAATCAAGGCTGGATTCGGTAAACCGGCTAACCGCCGTCAATCTCGGTTAACGGTTAAGGAAATCTTAGATCGGTTTGCCGATCTGCTTTATTTTCTAAATATTCACACTAATTTCATTGTTTTTCGAAGGAGATTCAAGAATATTACTTCTAAAAATTCGTAAATGTAATAGAATTCCCATTTTCTGACCTCAAAGTATATTTCGAGACAACTGAAAATTATCAATTTTTTCAATATCAGGTTATAGCTTAGTCTAAAATCCATACTTCAACTAATTAATACTGGCATCGGTTAACTGGTTAACCGCCCTGGAGGAAACCAAAATAACCGAACCATAAAATCGGTTAACCAACCCCATCCCTGCTAAAATTTATATTTGACACCATATTGTTGCGCAATGGGTATATTTGTGACAAATTTGGTGATTTTCAGAGGCCGTTTAATGGCACTTCTGAGTGTTTTTATTATAAAACCTTTCGCATAGAACCCAGATGTGAATGGGTTGATACGAAACAATTGAATTTTTTTAATGAAATGTTACTACATTCCAGTGTTGCTATGGAAACGTGTTTTAGCCAGTTGAGTCATATCTTAAAAACTGCGATAGCTAGACTTTCAAATGTAATTCCATTTGATAACCAATAGACTATTTTCTATCAGGTGATAATATAATTTATTTGTCAAAATTCAATGGTTTACGAGTAATTAGATAATAATTCATATCGGTCACATTTGGTAATTTGTCGAATATCTCGTAAACCATTTAATTTAGACGTCGAAATTATATTATCGCTTAATAGGAAGTAGTATATTCGCTGTAAAATGGAATCACATTTGAATGTCTAGCTATCGCAGCTTTCAAGATATAACCAGTGGTGTTTTGGGGGGGGCGCGCTGCCCCCCCCCCCCCCCCCACTTTTTTCGCTTGGGGGGCGCTCCTTACCTCATACTGACTACCATTTTAATATTAGCCCTGGAATGTATTACCTAGCATAACAAATTCAAATCAATTGTTGCCATTTTAAACTAACCATATTCTTTTTCTCTTTCTTATTATCACAATTTCTATACCATCAGGGGATAAAGTCACGAAAAAACTTTTTTACGGGAAGGAAGCGCCCCCCCACTTCTATTTTTAGCAAAACACCGCTGGATATAACCCCAACTAACCAAACACGTTTCCATAGCAACACTGGAATGTAGCAACATTCAATGAAAAAATTCTAAATTTTTCGTATTAATAATCCCATTCACATCTCAGTTCTGTGCGAAATGTTTTACAATAAAAACATTTAGAAGTGCCCTTAAACTACCTATACCCTATTGCGCAACCACATGGTAACTAATCCAAATTTTAACGACGGATATGGGTACTTTGACACCACATTTATATACAGGGTGGCTCATAAGTTCTGATACAAGGTTCTTTAGGTATAAAATTTCTTATACTCAAACAATCTTAGTTATTATGGTCTTTAGAGATTGTAATTCGAATATTCTCGATGGTTTTAAAAGATTCTTCGAGTCTAAGACCTGGAACTGTGTTTTGTATGGTGAGTTTTATGGGGGGAAAATGTGTCCTGGCACGCAGCAAAGATCGAGAATCAAGGTCACAGCTTCTGTAAAAAAAGTCTCCATAATCGATGTTCTATGACGATTTAACACCAGATACCTTTCATTCACCATGGAAATATTTCATAAATTCATTGAATTCATTATCAGACGAGAGAAAGTTATTATTTCACAAATTAGGCATATTTTGCAAAAGCACCCAAAATGGCACTTTTTTTCACATCACCAAAAATCTGATCCAAATTGCTCTCAATATGTATTGATATAAACATCTTAATATTGTACAAATTTAGAGTGTTCGATGAAAATGTGAGAGCCAATTTTTCCTAGAATTTGAAGACTCTAGAAAGATCATTCGAAAAAGTGAGCCCTGATACTCGATTTTCGCTGCGTGCTAGGACACATTTTTGCTCCATAAAAATCACCACACAAATCACAGTTCCAGGTCTTAGACTCGAAAAATCTTTTAAAGTCATTGAGAATAATCGAATTACAATCTCTAAAGACCATAATAACTAGATTGTTTGAGTATAAGAAATTTTATACCTAATGAAGGTTGTCACAGAACTTATGAGCCACCCTGTATGCTCGTAATACATTCCCTAGCTCTATTGTGCTTTGTTAATGATTCATGGTAGTTCATGTATTAGTTCAACCATCTTCTACCGCATCCGTAGTCAAGTTTCTCAGGCCTTATATACAAGTACAATAGGCTATGTGAAAACATAAATGACAATCATTTAGTATAACCGAAAAAGGATATACTAGCACTAATAGAAAACATAAAAAGGTAGAGTTCCCGAAAGCTAGTATGTATTAAAATTGACATCATATAAAAATATTCGATCAAATTAATTCTATTTTGTTTGAAATTAATTTATTACTATACACTCGTTAAAAATTTCGTTAAAAATCAAAAATAATATTCCAAAAACTGGAAAAAATTCTAAGATACAACACTTCGCCGATCCAATTGAGAAATTTTCTATATTGAATGTTCACACTGTTCTGCATTTAGTCATGATAGTCAAACTGGCAGTAGAATGATCAATTAAGAATTTACTCCACTGTTTCAAGTTGTGGGGAGCATTACTGAAACAGAAATGAGTGAGTGGTTGCATTTCGATAATAAGATTGACTCTGAAAGGTGAAAGGGAAGTTGAGAAAGAGGTGTCAACTGACCGAGGGTTAACAGAAAATATGTCTCTATCATGGGGATGTGATTAAATGTTTGATGGCTATAATTCTTGACTTTTAACATCAAGATGAGAAAATTAGTTATAACCCAAATATTCTCCAAAAACTAAGGAAACTAGCAGCAAAAAAGAGGATAAGCAGTCTAAAGCAAATATTTACATCTTAATGAGTTAGTGTATGTATAGTTTTAGGAATAAAACAACATAACCATATATCTTAATATTCTGGGGACTGAAAAAGTCACTTCTCTAATCGGAAGAAATTCGCTAGTCGGAACGATTTGTTTCAACGTCAACGCGCGCTTCGCTTGATTGCGCTGCGCGGCTGGCGGACACTTTGTGTCCGCCGGAGGCACCCTTCGGTCACCTGGTGTCCCTTGGGTGGCCGTTATATACAGGTTCCACTGTATAGTTAATTGCCACAAAGAGTGGGTGGTGGCACAAGGTGACACAGCTGCTAGTAATTACGCTTTCGAACATAACTCAGGGATTTTAAACTATACATAGAAGGTTGAAATTTTACGAGAATGTGTAGATTATTATGCCCCACATATTCGATTAAAAAATAATAACTTATCACTCTGTTATGACGTCATTAATACGAATCAAAAGAATTTCAAAATTTACAAATTTGATGATTTTTCGAGTGATATTGATTACAAGTGCGCTTCGCTTGCTTGCACTGCCGGAGGTGGATCACATTAATTTATTATAAAGCAATAACATCTCTAAATAAGTCTGTCTTATCGATACAATCGACATCATACGAAGAATCATCAAATTTGTCAATTTTTACAATTTTGATGCGAAATGATGACGTCATAACATCATACGAGTGATGAGTCATCATCTTTTGATGATATTTGCATAATATGCATCATAGCCATAGCCAAAAGACTCCCACATGTCAAAAATCAGCTTTCTGTAACTGGCAGTTTCTTCAATCAATTCTATATATATATAGTATATATATATATACAAGCGCGCGTCGCTTGCTTGTGCCAGCTGCTGGCGGACACTTTGTGTACACCGGAGGCGCAATTTGGGCGCCTGTGGTCACCATTAATTAATTATATAGGAGATAACATCTCTAAATACCTCTGTCATAATGCTATAATCGATATCGCACAAAAATCACCAAATTTGTCAATTTTCAAAATTTTTGATGCATAATGATGACGTCATAACACAGTCATGAATCATCATTTTTTGATAATATTTGCTCATATGTGAGATATATTACTAATATACATGTTCTATTAAAATCTCAGCCTTCTATCTCCTATAATCGCTGAGTTATGCTCGAATACCTTGTATTACTTAACGCCATATCTAAAAGACGCCCACATGCCAAAAATCAGCTTTTTGTGCGTGGCAGTTTTTTCAATCAATTCGATTACAAATACATGGACAATTTTGTCTATGATCTAACAAGCAGTTCGCTGTTTGAAAGGGTTTACATAACTGTTTAGGTCATTTTTGTGATTTGTGGAGACATTTTATAACGAAATATATCTTTTTTAATTATCTCATATTCGACGTTTTTCAGACTTTGTCTAAAGTTGATCTCAAATGTGTGAAAAACAGGTATGAAACCCAAATAACTCACATTCCACACACATAGTTGAGGTCAGCCAACATGACCAATGAACTACAAAAATATCATAGACATTTGCCATGTCTAACTTGAGACGACCTGCCAAATCAACTTTTCTTGTTTCATAAACTAATGGCGTAATACGTGTAACTACGCAGGTCAACCATATATGTAAACGTCAAACAGGTAATCTAATAGATTTGAGTGCGTAATATGAGAACCTATCAAGGCAGATAAACTGACGTGAGAAAATTTGTAAGAAGGGCACCTCTGCTAAGGACATTGCAAAACTTGTTTGTCTTGAATATAGTGGGAAGCTGGCAACTCAGTCTGCACCTATGTACCCGGTTCTCTCTCACCCTATAACTATTTAACCATCCAGAGAAATGTGGGGCTAGTTAGCGAGATTTTTCATGCAATCAAGGCAATTCCATTCCATCTTGCAGCCAATGACAAGAAATGTGAAGAGTACCATTGCTATTTCTCATTTTCTTCAGACTCTTGGTACCAGTACCAACACAGCAACCCTTCCTCGCTCTTTCTCAATTTTGTTTGCATCTCAGTAATAATAATGAGCATATCATTATTCAGCTTTGTCAACAGCTCGATCCTCTGGTATCTCCCTGCTTGTTCCTTTTCATTTAGTAATGCATACGCTATATAAGCTCTAATGTGCGTGGTTAATGATTTACTGCAACCCATGTAATGGCTAAACCATCTTCTACTGCATCTCCAGTTCAAAAGTTACTGTGAGGTATATTGAGACTGTGGGTAAGTATAGTTATTCAAATTCGACATTTTATATTTTAAAACGAGTTTTAATAGCAACAAGCGCGCTTCGCTTGCTTGCGCTGCACGGCTAGCAGACACTTTGTGTCCGCCGGGGGCTCCCTTCGGTCGCCTGGGGTCACATTGGTTAATTATAAGGTGGTTAACATCTCCAAATACGTCTGTCCTACTGTGATAATCGATATCGCTCGAAAAATCAACAAATTTATCAATTTTTAAAATTTCGATGAGTAATGATGACGTCATAACAAAGTGATTAGTCATCATTTTTTGATGATAGTTGCATCATATGTGAGGCGTGTTAATATACAGATTCTATAAAATTTCAGCCTTCTATCTCCTATAATGGCTGAGTTATGCCCGAATAACTGTGTTGCTTAACTTTTAAAAATGTGACAATGACGTCATAATTCCATGATGAGTCAACATTTTGCTCTGAACTCAGAACTTACTGGAGCCATAGCAAAAAGACTCCCACATGCCAAAAATCAGCCTTCTGCTCCCGGCAGTTTCTTCAATCAATTCGTTACAGATATATATATATATATATCCTTACTATTAAAACTCGATTATTGTTTATATATACAGTCGACCACGCTTAATAGGGTCACATCGGTCAGAGGATATTTTGCCCCGATTAAGCGGAGAACCCTATTAACCGAAAATATTTTATATTAGCTTCTATGTGTGAGAGCTATTCCGGTCCTGCCAAAAGTGACCCGATTAAGCGGCTGACCCGATTAAACAGTGGCACTATTAAGCGGAATCGACTGTCTATATATATCTCTGTAACGAATTGATTGAAGAAACTGCCGGTCATAGAAAGCTATTTTTGGTATGTGGGAGTCTTTTGGCTATGGCTCCAGTAAGTTCTGAGCTCAGAGCAAAATGTCGACTCATCATGGAATTATGACGTCATTGTCACATTTTTAAAAGTTAAGCAACACAGTTATTCGAGCATAACTCAGCCATTATAGGAAATAGAAGGCTGAAATTTTAATAGAATCTGTATACTAACACGCCTCACATATGATGCAACTATAATCAAAAAATGATGACTCATCACTTTGTTATGACGTCATCATTACTCATCAAAATTTTAAAAATTGATAAATTTGGTGATTTTTCGTGCGATATCGATTATAACAGTAGGACAGATGTATTTAAAGATGTTATCTCCCTTATAATTAACCAATGTGACCCCAGGCGACCGAAGGGAGCCTCCGGCGGACACAAAGTGTCCGCCAGCCGCGCAGCAAGCAAGCGAAGCGCGCTTGTATATATATATATACAATAATCGAGTTTTAATAGTAAGGATACAGTAGACACTCGCAAACAGGGGGACCCGCAAACCGGGAAACAATAGTCAGAATTTGATTTTCTCGCATGCTAACCACACTCGCAAACCGGGGCGCATATATTTTCTTGGTCTTTTCTTGTAAACTCCAATGTTAGCTAAAATTTTCACAAGTGAGGAAGTGTAATGTTTCGAGTCACCAATTATTTGTTAATATTTGTTAGCGTTGTTGTTAGGAACGAACTCTCGTCTCACTATCGAGCAAAAAATTGAAGCTTGGAAGCTGCTTGATGGTGGATTATCTGAACGAGAAGTAGCTACCAGGTTTTCAATCGGAAAGGGGACTATCAATCGCATCAAGCAATCCCGAAATAACTTAGAGGATCTGAAGGATGATGAGGGGAATATCTCAGCCTACTTGAAGAAGCGTAAGAACTGTGTCATCAAACCTCAGAATGAGCTGATCGAGGGTGCGGTTGTAAGATTCCTTGCCGCCGCTAGGGAACGGGGAATGCCCATGCTGAAAAGTCTGGCTGAGAGGGAGGCCCATAAAAGGGCTATTGGTGAATTCACTCCCTCTGAGAGCTGGTTGGTAAAGGTTAAGGCTAGGCACGGTATCTCAGGAAGGAACCTCTCTGGAGAAGCTGGTGCAGTGGATAAGGTTATGATCAAGAATTGGCAAAAATAATGCCTGAGATTATCGCTGGATATGACGTGGCAGACATCTTCAACTGTGATGAGACAGCCCTATTCTTCAAACAGGCCACCACCAAGTCACTTGTCATTCACGGCGATCACGGTCATGGTGATAAGCGAGACAAGTCCAGGTTTTCGTTGCTCTTGTGCGTGTCCTGGCTTGGAGAGAAAGAAAATATCTTGCTGATTGGAGCGAGTGAGAATCCTCGAGCTCTAAAGGGGACTGACAAGTCTAAATTACCAGTTATTCATAGAGCTCAGAAAAAATCTTGGATGTCAGGGACTATTTTCGCATCTTGGAACAACGATTTTGATAGTCTCATGAAAAATTTCAAAAGACGTGTGTTGTTATTTATGGATAACGCTGGAGTGCACAACATTCACGATTTGTGCTTAAGCAGCACCAAAATTGTGTTCTTTCCTGAGAACACCACGAGTTCCTTACAGCCACTAGATGGTGGACTCATATAGATTTTCAAAATGAATTACCATAAACAGCTGTACAATCACATCCTGAATCGAATGACCGATGAGACCACTGCTGCTGAGAATCCTTATAAGTCTGTGAACATCGCACTAGTGAGTGTGCGGGTGTTTCTGGCTTGGTGTGACCTTAACCCGAGGATCATATGCAAGTGCTTTGCGAGGTGTGGGTTTCAGTTTCCGGGGGCTGCTGATGACTATTCTGAGCTGATAGTCGCTGAAATGGACGAGAATTATAGTAGAGTTATAGTTATAGTAAATGATATAACACTTTAGGTGATCACTATTTTAGTACAGATCGAACTCTGGGAACAGTTCTACTATTCATTTTTTTCCCACTCGCAAACCGGGGCACTCTCCCAAACCGGGGCGCCTCGGCGACTCCCCCAAGGTGCCCTGGTTTGCGAGTGTCTAATGTAGTCCATAACCGCTGGTGTTTAACCAAGAAATTTGAGAAGCATGAACTTTTTCGGTGTTTAGAATTCTTGGAAGTTCCCTTGGCCAAAATTAAGCCCATGCCACTTTAATGTTAAAAATTTTATGGATTTATATACCCCCCGAATCCATGCTAATATGTTCTCAGGGGGTTTACATTCTGGGTGAGATGCTGAACCTACTGATAGTTGCAGAATATGGTGTATGCAGATGATAGAGTGTTACAGAAAAAAACTCGACTAACAGTTGGCAAGAAAGATAGCTCCTGACTTAACTTTACCTTGAAACGAGATGACATCCTTAGTACTAGCTCAGTAAGGTCCTGCAATAGTGTAGGCTCAGATTACATTCCCGAAGCAATGTATATAATTGATAGTAAATGCAAATGACTTAGCGAAGTTTGAACCCGTGACCTAAGTCAGGCATTCAAACGCCCTTACCACTGCACCACCTAGGCAGATATGTTTGTTTCAACTCATGGAATATATGGGAGCAAATCAAGTCCAAAAAATAAATCAGGAATAAAATCACCAAGATATAAGACAAGAGTTTTCAACCAGTGGGTCGACAGTGCTTTTTAAATGGGTTGCGGGAAAATTTTCTTTATTATCTAAACATCTATATATTCTATAGCTTCTATAAAAAGACTACTGAAAGTTAGTAGTATATCTAGTGTTCTTTATAAATTTGGTTGATATATATACCTTCTAATTACTTTGTATTTGCAACCATTGTAGTTATATGACACAGTATTGTTGATCGAAATAATACTGAAGACATTTCAGAGTGTGATATTGTAACTTGTTAATTAGTAATTAAACCTAGAAAAGTATACAATTGTATTCGAGCTTTAGTACATTATTATTTGCTTAATTACAAATATCTTGCTCTTTTAGGTTAAATGGCTATGAGACGCTCCTAAACGTGCTTATACAGATACGTATCTTCAATTTGGATTTACCTGTTTAGTAAATGAAAGTACTGAAAAGCCACAAAGCCACAGTGTGATGTGTCTTAAAGTTTATCTGTAGAGTCCATAAAGCCGTTCCAGCTTAAGAGACATTTAGAGAAGGAACATCCAAAATTCCAAAATCAATTCGTTACATATATATATATATATATATATATATGTAACGAATTGATTGAAGAAACTGCAAGGTGTATAAAGCTAATTTTTGGCTGTCGGAGTCTTTTGGCTATGGCTCCAGTGAGTTCTGAGCTCAGAGCAAAATGTCGACTCATCATGGAATTATGACGTCATTGTCACATTTTTAAAAGTTAAGCAATACAGTTATTCGAGCATAACTCCGCCATTATGGGAGATAGAAGGCTGAAATTTTAATATAATCTGTATACTAACATACCTCACAAATACTGCAACTATCATCAAAAAATGATGACTCATCACTTTGTTATGACGTCATCATTACGCATCAAAAATTTAAAATTGACAAATTCACTGATTTTTCGAGTGATATCGTTTATAACAGTTGGACAGACATATTTAGAGATGCTATCTCCCTTATAATGAACCAATGTGACCCCAGGAGACCGAAGGGAGCCTCTGGCGGACGCAAAGTGTCCGCAAGCCGCGCAGCGCAAGCTTGCGATGCGCGCTTGTATATATATACAGTTGACTCCGCTTAATAGGGCCACTGTTTAATCGGGTCAGCCGCTTAATCGGGCCACTTTTTACAGGACCAGAATAGCTCTCACACATAGAAGCTAATACAAAATATTTTCGGTTAATATGATTCTCCGCTTAATCGGGGCAAAAATGTCCTCTGACCGATGTGGCCCTATTAAGCGGAGTGGACTATATATATATGTATATAATGAAAGGTTGGATCACAGTAGTTTGATAGAATTTTAGCACATAACAAAAAGAATGCTTTCAGCTTATACTAAGCTTCATCAGAATGTGAATGGTTGGATAAGAAAAGAAGAGAGTGAGGCTTTGGGTACGAATCCTATTCTTAAGCGAGTGTTATACTAAGGGTCAAGATCCTCGAAGGAGGCTATGGGGATGGGGGCAACTGCATTACTAATGGCATCGTAGAATCGGCTGGGATCGTTATGGATAAATTCCACTGTTGGGTGAAGTTTTGAGAACTTCGAGACCATTTGGATTTCTAATGAGGTTTCCATCCGAGTGATGGCTTTGAACTCGGCTGGCAGGAATTTAAGTACCTGCCAGCTTAGGGATGGGGCTCGTCTTTGGTGAGCCCAAATGCGGTGGTTGGATCTCGGGGTATGTAGTACTGTAGGGGTTGCTCCTGTTTGGCCGATATAGCATAATTTGGTGGCGTATTCGTGATGGAGCAAATAGATCATGCGGAGCCTCGCACAAGGCTCAAAGGGAAAATTTGAGGGTGTTCCGAACCGTTGATCGTATGCGCAGCAGATTTGACACCTTTTCTGGCATACTGTCGTCCTGTGTTCCAGGTTCCTTTGGGGAAAGGAATACTGGAGGATCGTAATGAGAGGAGGGCAAGGCAATTTTGGAACTAGATGGAAGTCTAGTTTGGTGATCGGACGCATTTGTTGCATGGTGGGTCGAGTTTGGGAATAGTGGTAGAGTATACCTGTGGTTTCGGGCAGGGGAGTTTTGGGAGTAGTTCTGGGATAGTGGAAGAGATCAGCGATGTCATAGACAAGGTCCGAGAGCGAGTACCCGACTCTCATATAGTGGGTTATATATATATATATATCCTTACTATTAAAACTCGATTATTGTATATATACTATATATATATATCTGTAACGAATTGATTGAAGAAACTGCCTAGCGCAGAAGGCTGATTTTTTGCATGTGGGAGTCTTTTGGCTATGGCTCCAGTAAGTTCTGAGTTCAGAGCAAAATGTCGACTCATCATGGAATTATGACGTCAGTCACATTTTTAAAAGTTAAGCAACACAGTTATTCGGGCATAACTCAGCTATTATAGGAGATAGAAGGCTGAAATTTTAATAGAATATGTATACTAACATACCTCACATATGATGCGACTTTCATCAAAAAATGATGACTCATCACTTTGTTATGACGTCATCATTACGCATCAAAAATTTTAAAATTGACAAATTTGGTGATTTTTCGAGTGAAATCGGTTTTAACACTAAGATGGACACATTTAGAGATGTTATCTCCCTTATAATTAACCAATGTCACCTCCAGGCGACCGAAGGGAGCCTCCGGCGGACACAAAGTGTCCGCCAGCCGCGCAGCGCAAGCAAGCGAAGCGCGCTTGTATATATATATATATATGTAACGAATTGATTGAAGAAACTGCCGGTCTTAGAAAGCTAATTTTTGGCATGTCGGTGTCTTTTGGCTATGGCTCCAGGAAATTCTGAGCTCAGAGCAAAATGTCGACTCATCATGGAACATGGATTTATTTGCTACTTTTTTTCATTTGCTACTCACTACCTTTTTATTTTTTTGGAGAAAAATAAAAGGTAGTAAGTAAATATTCTGGATGACGAGCAAAAAAAAAGTAGCAAGTAAATTTCCCGGACACCTGATGAAATGGACATGGTTAAATTAAGAAAATTATGTTTCTGAAATACTCAAATATTCCTGCAAATCCCTCGATGCGCCCTCGTTTCTGTCATATATTGTACAATCAATAATTTCTTCTCCTCACGTCAACTAAATGTCGGTCAAAAAATAAGTAGCAAGTAAAAAAAAGTAGTGAGTGAGTAAAACTAAATCTAAAATGGAAGAAAAAATAAAGTAGCAAGTAAACGGTTGGCAAAAAAAATACGTAATACGGCAAAAAAAATACGAAAAATACGTTTTTTGGCCAGTTCTGGAATCCCTGTCATGGAATTATGATGTCATTGTCACATTTTTAAAAGTTAAGCAACACAGTTATTCGAGCATAACTGCGCCATTATAGGAGATAGAAGGCTGAAATTTTAATAGAATCTGCATACTAACATACCTCACATATGATGCAACTATCATCAAAAATGATGGCTCATCACTTTGTTATGACGTCATCATTAAGCATCAAAAAGTTTAAAATTAACAAATATGGTGATTTTCGTGCGATACCGATTATACTTAGGTCATTTCAAAAGTACTGATCACCCCCCACCAATTTGATATTAAGCAACGACTGATGTGTTATTTAATTACATATTCTCGAAATAGTCTCCCTTGACGCGAATACACTCCTTTAGACGGTCTACCCAGCAGTGAAATGTATTTTTATACTCCGTCTGTGGGATCGATTTCAGGTACTTATGAACGGCGATTTCGGTCTCCATTCGGCTAGTGAACTCCTTATTAGAGAGATGACATTTCAGCTTTAAAACAACCAGAAGTCACAAGGACTTAGGTCAGGGGAAAAGGGAGGGTGATTCAGTGTTTTCATCCCTATATCCTTGATGTATGCGGTGACTTGTTTAGTTTTATGGCTACTGGCATTATCATGCAGAAGTTTTATTCCACGAGGTCCAGTTCTCGGCCGACGCTCTGTGTAGTGTTTACTGACTTCTGCGAGCACATGAGTGCAATAAAAGTCTCCAGTAACGTTCTGGCCCTTCGGAACGCAAACCTGAGCAACTGAAACGTAGGCGTCAAACGCAATTGCGTATATTACCTTCTTGGCACGGAAATCTGGACGCGGTTTTTTAGGTCGGGGTTCGCCCGGATGCAGCCAACACTTAGATTTTTCCTTAGATTTAGGTTGTGATTAGTAAATCCAAGTTTAATCTATGGTTACTATCTCATAGAGTCGCCTTGCATCAAATTTTTCGTAATTTAGAAGATTTTCACAACATTATACCCTCTGTTTCATCCGGCCTCTGACAGCAAATACGGCACCCACCGAGCGCAAACCTTCCTTACTCAGAGATCTTCATTCAGAATGTGATACATATTTCCCGTTAAGATATCTGTATACTTAGAAAGCTCTTCAATAGAGCAGCAAGGGTCATTTCGAAGAAATTCACCAACCAACTCAATTGAGGGTTCACCGATTGCAGATTTAGGCCTACCAGTCCGAGGCTCATCTTCAATGCTGCCTCTTCACTCTCTAAATAGTCGAGCCCATCTTCTAGCCGTGGAATAATCTAGTGTTTGATCTTCAAAAACTTCCACGAGATCATTGTGGGTATACCTGTTCGAATCTTTTAGCAGTGATCGAAACTTGATATACGCCCTTTGCTCTTGCTCAATAATAGACGATTTTGAAGCCATAAATGTATAAGTAGCCAAAACTGACGAGATTGAAATGATGATTATAAGAAAAATACTTATGCTATCTTAAAAATTCTTTTAGATATTAGGAGATAATGGGTAATGTAATTTGGATTATATTAATTGGTACATTCGATAACCACTAGCTGTCAAAAATCAATAGTGATCAGTACTTTTGAAATGACCTAAGTAATAGTAGGACAGACGTATTTAGAGATATTCTTTATTTCCCTTATAATTAATCAACGGTAACCACAGGCCCCCAAAGGGCGCCTCCGGCGGACACAAAGTATCCGCCAGCCGCGCAGCGCAAGCAAGCGAAGCACGCTTGTGTATGATAATTTGCTGAGCTTTGATAGATGTGTCTTTTGTTGCTTCCAATTCAAATGCTCAAACTCTGCCTCAATTCCAAATTCAACTTCCTTCGATTCAACTTTGTAATACATCTTGTGCTATTCTTTGTTGCATATCAACATAAGCCTTTTGAAAGTCTTGTATAGAAGTTTCCCAACCTTCTAGCAATATTTCTCAAACACTTTGTGTATTAACTTACTTGCAGACTGTAGAACAGGAATGAGGGGACTAAGAGTAGGAAATTCTTGTGTATTAATGTATTCATAGCTGTCAATTAGCTTCTTTGATTTATCACCCGTATATGTTCCACCATGATATTGCTGCCTAGGACCGACTAATGGTACTATAAATGACTGTTCAAACCGCTTATACTCATATTTACCTATAATCTTTAGTGGGATTCTGTCCAGCAATTTTTCACTAAGGCCTAGAATTCCATGTACGACAGCTATGGCAAAGGATTGTAGGGGATTTTCGAAATTAGTGAAAATCCGAGGCCGAAAAATACCAGTACATTCTTTGGCACACTGTTGAGCACTTTTAAATTGTTCATTAAATTTCGTATACATTTCATCAAAATGGGTTCCAGTTCGCGAAATTCCAGGCTCACCGTTAATTTTATTGTACAAACAATAAGGACAAAGATGACGAGCATTTCCACCTTTGATTCCTAGAACCTGACACAAAACCTTTAAATCACAAGTTAATACAGCATTAGGTTGATCTAAGGTTAGATCAAGGAGCCCTGTAATTTGCTCTATATTAAATGGAGTTTCAATGCAATCTGCTACTGCCACTATTAATGCTCCTTTTACACTATCGACAAACTGAACACCGTCAATTGGGCTAAGGATAACTTTTAACCAACCCTGGCCATGATCAATACCATAACGATTTAGTTGACTTGGTTTTCCACGAATTTCTTCAACTCGTTTTAGGAGGTTATCAATATTATTACAATATATGACTTCAGTAGGAGATTTAATGCCATTATTGTCTTCAAGTTCAACGATCGCAGATTCAAATAAATCAATTACATTCTCCTTTTTCAGGATTTGGGTATATCGAGTGTTTGGTGTACGCAAGCCTTTGTGCTTCATAAATTGGCATATTCTGTGCAATTGATCATTTGTCAAGTTAAGTTCTCGTTGAAGTTGTATAATTTCATCTCGAGTGACAATATTATTTTCATTAGCTTCATTCTGCTTGAGAATTTTGACCTTCATCGGCATATTTCCATACCCAAGAAGTGGTATAACATTAGACATTGACGATACTGCTCGTTGACGTAGTATAGTCGATACAACTGTGTCACTAAGCCCTTTTCGATTTATTGTATCGACAATATTTTGCACGGAGTTACGCTTTGTGCATATATGAACTTTCTTTATGGACAAGCATTTTCGACACTTAACTGGTGTTTGCCCTATCCCAAGTGTTTTGATTATCTCGTGCAAGTGGATTTGCGTCAATGATTGGATTTCTTGCTTTGCGTTTAACGCCCTTTTGACCCTTGTATATTTTGCAAACAATGCAATCATCGGAATTGTGCTGCCTCGTTATCAACATTGGAGATGTCTCAAGGAGAACACCACTAGGCTTTGACTTCCTAGTGCCAATTTCGAGTTTGTGAAGAGCAGATACACATGATTTGCACAGCACACATGGAAAGAAAGGGAATACCACTGGAGAATATGCTATCTCATTTTCTATATCGATTTCGTACCAAGACTTTATTTTGGATATATGCGATATAATATCAACTGATTGGAGTTTGAAAATCTTCGAAGAACATAATCGACAAGCATTCTTCACTCCTTCTAAATGATATGATGACATTGTGATGCAAAGTGGATTAATATGTGTGTATTTTAGTGAAATAAACTAATTATTTGAGTTTTATTTAAGAAAGTAAAAAGATTAAACGGGTGGGTCAAGAAATACACAGAATAATAAATATTCTACAGAGCGTAAATATTTAACAGAATTTTACAAGAATTCTGAAACATACGATAAATACAAATAATTCGACCATGATTAAGGAATACATACTTGTGCGTACCCTAGAAAAATCAGAACAATAATATTTTGAAATTAGAAAAAAGATTATATATAATCCGATTATTTTCTGCTGACGGAACTTTATTCCGATATGGCTAGTTATTCAACAAATTTCAATGAAAGATTGCATAAATAGAAAATATCATGCTTTTAAGACTTGTGGCATTCGAATTGAAAATGGATAAAGATACGAAGCAACGAACAAATAATTCTGTTTATATAGTAAACAAGCGCGCATCGCTTGCTTGTGCTGCGCGGCTGGCGGACACTACGTGTCCGCCAGAGGCTCCCTTCGGTCGGCTGGAGGTGACATTGGTTAATTATAAGGGAGATAACATCTCTAAATATGTCCATCTTAGTGATAAAACCGACTTCACTCGAAAAATCACCAAATTTGTCAATTTTAAAATTTTGATGCGTAATGATGACGTCATAACAAAGTGATGAGTCATCATTTTCTGATGAAAGTCGCATCATATGTGAGGTATGTTAGTATACAGATTCTATTAAAATTTCAGCCTTCTATCTCCTATAATGGCTGAGTTATGCCCGAATAACTGTGTTGCTTAACTTTTAAAAATGTGACAATGACGTCATAATTCCATGATGAGTCGACATTTTGCTCTGAACTCAGAACTTACTGGAGCCATAGCCAAAAGACTCCCACATGCCAAAAATCAGCCTTCTGCGCCCAGCAGTTTCTTCAATCAATTCGTTACAGATATATATATATATATATATATACACAATCATCGAGTTTTAATAGTAAGGATGCAACATAATTGGATATACACTGCCTGAACAAAAGTATTCGTACATCCCATTATTCCCCATACAAATAGTTATAATACTGATTTATTTAGCGAGTCAAGGTATTTATTTGGTAAGAGATACGCTTAATTTAACTTCAAATTCGAATTCTCCACATTCTAATTACTCACTTTTTAATCTTTCAAATTGTGTTGTTAAACAAATTCAAAAAAAGGGGGGGGAACTATGATGTCCGACATTATAAGAATAGTTACTATTACTTGAAGTAAAACATATTTGAAAGTCTTAAATTAATATATAACTGTTATCATGATTGGTCTATACGATAAAATGAATTGGTTGCGTTTAAATATGCAAGATATGCTAGGGAAAGGCTTTGTGGACAAATTAGACAAATTTCTGCTGAGTATTGTGGAAAATCGAAAAGACAAGTCCCTAATTCAGAAAACCTTTGTACTTTGACAAATATACAGTTACCATGATATTAAACATCATTTATGTCGCACAGTAGATCAACAATGGCATTATTTCGGTTGACAGATTGTTTTAGAAACTTGTATTATTTTATTCCACGAAAAATTCATGT
Source organism: Aphrocallistes beatrix (assembly GCA_963281255.1). Taxonomy (NCBI): domain Eukaryota; kingdom Metazoa; phylum Porifera; class Hexactinellida; order Sceptrulophora; family Aphrocallistidae; genus Aphrocallistes; species Aphrocallistes beatrix. Next base: position 2,422,942 of record OY725489.1, read on the forward strand.
TTATTTTAGCTAACTTTGTCTTAGTAAGGAATTACTCAATCTACTATTAAAACCACTGCATAAAATCTTACAAATCGCGATGAGATGCAATCATGGTTCTTTCATTGATTGTGAAGTTAGATAATAACTCATCCTGCCTTCAATTTTAATCTACGCAAGAGAACAATGTTTCTACCATTTGTGTCTGAAAACACCAGATAACGAAGGAAAAGTTGATATTTCCGGGCATTGTTGCTTTTAGCTATGTTATCATTGGTGCAGTTTGCTGAATATTGCACCTACCTGACATAAATTGATCCTTTCAATGAATATTCGTTCATCTTGAACCACCATATACTTAATTATTTGCCAGATACTCGTAATTATTAATTAGAAAAATTCAACAGCTACCAATTCGAATGTGAATCATTCGAACTCGAATCCGATTAGCTCTAACTCATACCTTTTAGAAGTAATCCTATTCATGAATAGACATTCTAGTACAATTTGTATTTTTGCATATTGAAGTGCTCAAATACTTTAGTCTTCTTGGTGTATTACACTCGATAAATGAAGGCCAACAATTGGAAGTAGGCATGTAATTACAAACCTTTGAGAAACGTCTCTTCGGATCGTCCTGCAACATCTTGCCATTGATAAGAAAAAATTGTGTTCGTTTCTCCTTCCGTCGTTTATCCTTCCAAGTCAAGAGGTAACCGCATTGTCATAGTGTGAACGCTAAAGTGGCCACTGCTCAATATCTAAGTCGAACTCCACATTGGTTCAATTAGCTGATTGAATGAATTCCTTCAAATTATTCTAGGCAAGTCCAAGGTAGAATTTGGTGTTACCTTGTTACTGTGTTGTAATACAAAATCTTGCAATCCTGCAACGACTTCGCATCCTAAACGAGAGGTAAGAAGAAATCATGTTTCGAATTGGGTTGGAACATATGTTATGAGTGACAACGGACCTATGCGATTCCAATCCAAATTCAAGCTTGCTGATTTGTGCACCCTATTAACAAATGTCCGGGCGTGGTTAATCAAGGCTCATGTGTTCTTGAACTTGGGTTTGGTGGATAGTTTCTTTATGAGAGTTGGTGTGTATTGATTAGATCGCGATTATTCCGGCTTCTCCTCTGCTCTGAAAACAATTCTTTTACCAAGTACCTTTTTGCAAAAGTTGTGTGGATATCATTCCAGATTTTGTAGCAAGCCCTGAAGAATCCATTCAACTAAACGCATGCTTATCTAGCATGGATGCTCCCACTTTCAGGGCTATGTCTCGGCCGATACGTAACGTGACTGTAATTAAGGGGAAGCTTCTCTCAATAACAGGTAGCATTTACCCGACTTCATCTACATCTCATCGAGTACGTTTAATCGCTTTTAGGTTAACAGTTAGACTGAATTGCAACGCATAATCTATGAATATAGTTAGGGTGTCTTTCTGCAATTCTGAGGAAAATGTCTTACTCTTTGGCTTTTCGCTCATTGAAGGCATACCAAAGATTTGGACTGATCAGTACCTCGCCGTTTCGATTCCAAGATTCATTGAGGAGACTTTAGAAGTTTATAATTTCCAACAAAGTCTTGATAGAAAGGTAGCTGAAGACTGAAGTCAGTCGAGGTCTTGTTGAAATTCTTCAATCATTCCCACCATCTCACCCGGGTACTTTGGATGAGTCTTTACCCCATTGTCCAGTTGATCTTTTACCTTTTGATGCTCCTGTGAACTCTTGTTCTGATCATTCTCAAGATTCAAACCTCTCAGAGTAATCAAATGATCAGTTATCAGCTTTTCACAAAAATGGAAGTCAGAGATCAAATCCTATAACCAAATATATCTACTCCAGATGTTTCAACATTTCAATTGACAACAACCGAGAGAGGAGGTCAATACCTTATGGAAAATAACCTCGTATATACCAATCATCCTTACTTGTAAAACTTGGTTAATGTATCCTTACAATTTAAACTCGATTAATCCTTACTATTAAAACTCGATTAATGTATATGTAAATACAGTCAACTCTCGTTATATCGAACACGGATATATCGAAATACCCGTTTATATCGAAGTTAATTAAAAACCCCAAAGCAATCTCATTCAATCTAATTTATAAGAATTCGGTTATATCGGAGGAATGTCTTTCCCCAGTGATAATATCACTACTTTAATCTGGTTATATCGAAGACGAACACCGCTTATAACGAATTATTGAAACTTGAACTCCGCTTATATCGAAATTATTGAAACTTATATCGAAATTATTGAAACCTATATCGAATTATTGCTTTACATTAGTGCTTACAATATAATAACACTAGTAGTATGTATATATTGTCTACAAAAAATAACATTCGATAACTACTTAGGTCATTTCATAAGTACTGAGCCGTGATCTGTATTCAGAAGTTAGTGAAAATATTCTATTTTCGATTTGTCCATTGTATAGCTGAGGGGATCAGCTTTCGATTTGTATATAGGATTGTTGTGATAGAACAATTATGGTGATTGGTACGTTCGATTTATATACATTGTTTAGGTGAATATTGAAAAATTGGAATCTCCTCATTAAAATGGCTTAAAATGAATTTGGTGTATTTTTTTGAATTCGTGGAATAAGATCATTAAAAGGTCAAGTAATTAAGAACATATGTGTGATCAAGTAAACGGGAGGTGTTCAGTACAATAACTTGTGATAAAAAGTAATTATGCAACTTTACGTGGATTTTTTCCCAATTTTCTCCCCCTAAAAATGGGACAAAAGTGGTAGTATATCATTTCATAAACAATTTATTCCCCAGCCTAAAACCATAATGCTACAAATAAATCAATATTTATGGGTTTTTTATTTGTATAATTTAATGGAAGGATCAGTTTTAATCCAAATTTGCTCAGAAATGAAATGCCTTAGGGAATTCAAAATTCACGTTTGAAGGCAGTATCCTAAACTGATGTACTTAAGTTGGATTTAGAAACCACAATAATTGTCCTATCACAGTGATTCTGTATGCAAATCGAAAGTTGATCCCCTGAGCTATACAATGGACAAATCGAAAATAGGATAATTCCACTAACTTTTGAATACAGATAACGGCTCAGTACTTATGAAATGACCTAAGTACCACACACGAAGAACTTCTGACATTACTCTGCATTAGGGATTGTTTCGTATTTTCATCTATAAAATAACCCTTATTTAATTAAGGGTATTTGCGCCTTTTGGTTCTACTGAAGGAAATAATTAGTATATTAGCATACATAATTTGGAGACTAGAATTAACTAGAAGTATATACTATGTACATATACTACGTATATATATCTCAGTAATGAATTGTTTGAAGAAAATGCCGGTCATAGAAAGCTGATTTTTGGCAAGTGGGAATCTTTTTGCCTATGGTTCCAATAAGTTCTGGGCTCAAAAAGTAGACTCATCATAGAATTATGACGTCATTGTGATATTTTTAATTATTAAGCAATACAGTTATTCGAGCATAACTCAGCCATTATAGGAGTTGGAAAGCTGAAATTTTAATAGAATCTGTATACTAACATACCTCACATATGATGCAGCTATCTTCAAAAAATGATGAATCTTCACTTTTTTATGACGTCATAATTATTCATCAAAATTTTAAAAATTGATAATTTTGCTGAATACATTAGCAATGTATTCAGTGCAGAGTGTGTAATGCAAGAAAGAATTCACACAGTTGGGAATAATTTAATTGAACGCAAAAATGACCACACATGAATATAATTCAGACACTTTCCAATGTTTGAAAATGAAGCCGTGATGAAGCGAAGTGCCTCTTTAACGCAGCAAGGAACTCATTCGATTCTCACTAACTCAGTGAGTGAGCTAGATGAGGCATCTGCTGTAAAGCTTCCAAAACTCAACAGCTTAAAGCAAACTGTTCGTCGAGAGCGAGGAAGAACTGCGAATGTCCACCAGAACTCTTAACTGTCTTGAGATACTAGAGGAATATAGGAAGACAGATAAAGGCCAACGCTTCTTTCTTTTGATTCAGGTATGGATAGTGGTGATCAAAGAATTCTGATTTTTGGCACTGAATCCAAATTGAATATCCTTAATACCGCGTGTTTGCTTGGCTGATGGCACTTTTAAAACGGCACCAACTTGTTCTACCAGCGTTGCCTTTGAAAGGGCTCCAATCAATACTTTAAGAGTCTTTATCCTCACGCTCAGGTAAAAGGATGTTTTTTTCAACCTCACACAAAATGTATACAAGAATGAAATTGGGTACAATGATCCTATGCAACATAAGATTATTTTAAAGAATTTGATCGACTTTCAACAGTGCGTAATTTTGTTTTGGCGTCTATTTTAATTTTGCACCATTCCATATATGGTAGTGACTGTTGAAACTCGCATTTGTCTTCGATTCCAACCCATGGAATACGATTCCCTGGATTAAATCCAGGTTTAAACCAGCAGCCGTATTCACTAAGATCTTAAGCACTAAGATCGATCTTAAGTCTTAAGATCGATCTTAGTTAAGATCGATCTTAAGATCAAACTTAGAGCTATTCACTAAGAATTAAGATCGATCTCAAGATCGATCTTAGTTAAGATCGATCTTAAGATAGACTTAGAAATAACGTTAGGGTTAATATGATTAGAATATAGCATTATACTAATCAAATACAAAACTGAACTATAATATTTGTAATGGTAAGTGGTGATTTATTATTGATCTAGTGAAAATAAACTATATTTCTTCTTTTTGTTCAAAATTGGGGCAATTAATGTCAATATTAGGAGCAAAGAAGATTGATTAACCCACTCCTGTAAGACATAGCATCTATCTATGTAGTTGTACCGCCTGGAATGCCTGCTAGTGAGTCTCTTACATATCTGTGGTGAAATCTTTGTTTTAACTTTGAATTCTATTATGAAAATTCAATGTTTTATGCATGTAATCTATAATTATTCTACACTAGTCAATATCAAAGGAAGAGCTATCAAAGAGCACAAGTTATACCTCATGGATTCATAATATTATATTAAACAAAACATATAAACGACGTGTCTTTATATATTGCAACATGAAAACCTCTCTAAAACAAAGTATAAACACTGGATATGAGAAGTACAATAAATTGAACTCTATCGACGGTAAAATTTCTGCGTCATTTGGTGTTACGAAAATAATTGGTGTCATTAGTGGTTATGGTAAGTCGGCGTCCTCCCGTGTATATAAATTGCTGCTGAGTACTTGTATTAACAATACCAGACCAAATGGACAAATCCCGCAAAGCAAATTGGACCAGAGAAGAAGAGTGCAGTCTCAATAATGAAATTGAATCAGCAAGTGAGATTTTGAGAGGCTCAGGAATTCTGCTGACAAAAACAGGAAGCCAGAAAGACTGGTGTGGGGTACAAACACTGCTGGACAGGTAGAAGACGAGGATATACAATTATATCAGCAGATAGAAGTATTTCTGACTCTGCAGATCGGATAACAGAGATGTTTCAAAACACCCTTGCATTTAGCGGAATTACAGGTGCTGCTGATCTTTTTCAAAGCACCAGCTGAGAACAATGAAATTCCAATAGCATCAACAGTATCAGCTGCAGGTCCTGTTGAATTTGAAGATACTCCAATTTTAGAGTCTCCAGAAGTTGAAATCCCGACAATATATACTCGTAAGCCATCAAAGAAAAGTCGGAAGAGAAGGCGAACTGTTGATGAGCAAGATGATTCGGTCGAACTCTTGAAGGCTGCAGACTTACTTCCGTTACAGCAGGTTGATGAAGAGCAGAGGGACTATTATAGATTGAAACGTCAGAGACAAAATCATTGTGAATAGGAAAATAGGATCAAAGTGATTATTATCAGTCATGTGAATCAATATACGTGTATAAAGCCTGTCTCCATAATTGTGCATATTGGAATGATTATATGATCAAAGAATGTATGTTTGTTTATTCATACAAATCCAAAAAGAATTTGCCACGAATATAGCATGTGATACATGTTGCGATGTTACACACAATAAGAGAAATGTTTTAAAAATATTTAAATTCTATTTGAAGTCTAATATCAATCAAGGTAGATTAAATGTTCGATAGAAGTAGGTTTGAACAACATTTATGGAGTAATTAGTGAAAATCGAATCAATTCCAATACTTAAGACACCTCCCTAGGTTGCGTAAAGTTCGATCTTAAGTTCGGTCTTAAGATCGAACTTAAATCTTAGTGAATACCATTCTTAGTGAATACGACTTAAGATCGAACTTAAGACTTAAGCACTAAGATCGATCTTAAGATCGGTCTTAAGTTCTTAGTGAATACGGCCGCAGGTTTAGTAAAGCCCCCGAATTTCATGCTTATGCCATAAAATGCACATTCCTTTTATTTTTGTAGTTTATTTGCTCCACTATTGAGAACATTCTAGTACATTGCATGTTGCTATTGAAATTTTGCGTTCTATTTATTCCAAAGGGAGAAAATCTAAAAATATACCATTTCAGAGATGAGCATCGATTTCTCTGATACGCTTTAAATGCATTTTTAATCAACCCCGAAGTCACTCTAAAATCTCATTAGTCTACAATGAAAACTCGAGTAGATTACAATATAGGCTATACGGACTACTATGCTCAATACAGTTAATGATGTGGGTAATGTGTAAATTTTGGAAAGTAAGCTGTTAGTTGACGGAATCCTTACCGTAAAATGTGAAAAACTCTTTTGCTATGGGAATTACAATAGAAATCAAAACTAAAACACAAAAATCATAATATACCGAGTACTTGTGTTATAGTGCAGTAATTTGTTAAGAAATCAAAGATAAAATTTGGAGATGCCGACTTACTTTTCTCTGAAGAATGAGTATTTACAAAGAAAATTTTGAAAATTAAGATGCTATAGCACATAAATACTTGAGCCTAGACGATAGTTTTGATACATTTTGAGCAAGACATCCTATTTATCATTTAGAAAAATTAATTATCTCTTTAGGCAAAAGGATCACGAAAATATGATCAATTTAAGGAAGAGTCGTTGAAACTATGTAAGCTAATACTTTCTAATCAAAAGGAATTGAAAGCTCATATTTCCATTTATCCCAAGTTAGAGTGCGCCAAATGCGGATCGCCTTAGTCACTAGGTACTATAGTAACCTAGTTTATCATTGTGGGAACGTATTAAAATGATCTAATTGGAAGTTGGCGAATAACTGCTAGAATATTATTATTAGTACAAGCGCGCTTCGCTTGCTTGCGCTGCGCGGCTGACGGACACTTTGTGTCCGCCAGAGGCTCCTTTCGGTCGCCTGGGGTCACATTGGTTATTTATAAGGGAGATAACATCTCCAAATACGTCTGTCCTATGTTATAATCTATATCGCACGAAAAAGCACCAAATTTATCAATTTTTAAAATATTGATGAGTAATGATGCGTCATAACAAAGTGATGAGTAATTATTTTTTGATGATAGTTGCATCATATGTGAGGTATGTTAGTATACAGATTCTATTAAAAATTCAGCCTTCTATCTCCTATAATGGCTGAGTTATACTCGAATAACTGTATTGCTTAACTTTTAAAAATGTGACAATGACGTCATAATTCCATGATGAGTCGACATTTTGCTCTGAGCTCAGAACTTACTGAAGCCATAGCCAAAAAACTCCTACATGCCAAAAATCAGCTTTCTGGGACTGGCAGTTTTTTCAATCAATTCGTTACAGATATATATATAGATATAGATAGATATAAATATACATTAATCGAGTTTTAATACGTAAGGATACCAACGTTTTCGAAGAGTGATTTAGATGCGTAAAGAATCGAATTGTCTAAATATATCCATGACGTATTAAAATGATCAAAATGGAAGTTAGCGAATAACTACTATAGAATATGAATCATTATTCTACAAACGTTTTCCAGAACAAACATCTGAAAACAAACTACTATATAAACTACTGCTGGAAACGAACAAAATAAATTCGAAATATCTCACGGAATAAGAAATACTGAAACTAATGGCAGAAAATCCAAACCCCGGGCGAAAAACTTTTCCTCTGAAGAAATAAACTCCTTAGTGGATTATATTCTAGAGAAAAAATCCCAACTGTTTGGCAGTTTGAGTGCTTCCTTCAATTTCGAAGAGAAGAACACCGTTTGGGATGAAGTCGCGTCTGGATTGTCAGCACTTCATGGCACATCAAGGAATCGAGACGATATTCTCAAAAAGTGGTCCAACCTCCTGAGCAAGCATAAACCACTAATTGCAGATAGGATTGCTTCGATGAAAAAAACTGGCGGAGGTCCACCTGGAAGTGAGCTAACTCCACTGGAGTAGAAAATCCAAAGCATCAAAGGGAAACAATTATTTGAGGGCATCGCTTCTGTGGTAGACATCACGATTGAACCTACTCACTCCCAAGTGTCTTATGATTCTAATCAAATGGTCACAAGCCGTGTTTTCAACGGATGATGAGCAACCCAACCTGGCGGAACTACCCAGTAGAAAAAGAAAGTTTTCTTACCCACTATCTGGCGCACCTGCAGATATGCAACTGACAAATACTAAACAGATTTTGTTAGAGAGGGAAGAAGAGAAGTTGACTGTAGTCAAAAGAATAGAGTCAAGTTTAGATAGAATTGAATCGCATATGCAGAGAATAAGAGATATGTTGCAGAATCTACCAGATATGATCGCAAACCAAAAAGCGATGTTATCTGGCTTGACACAGCCTCATATGCATCCATTCGCAGGACCATTTGCTCCGCCATCCTACCCTAAGAGTTTCCCTTCAGGACCTTTCTATCCTCCAAGTTCCAGTGATTATTAATTACTATTTATGTTCACTACTCATGTTGACTTTGTAATCTTGATTATTTCAGATAATTAGTTATGATGTTGAGACAGTGAAGCAGCTTAATCAGGATAAAATTGTCGAAAATAATTTCTTTAAACTAAAGATCATCGTGAATCGGGACATCATATCGGATAATCGAGACCCACCGTACTCTGAAAGTGTTCCAACGAAGCGGCTTCAACTGTATATTAAATTGTACTATTAAGAAAGGCTAATTGGAATTCAATACAATGTAAAGTCAAATAAAATTAACATAAATTTGACATGCAATGATAAAGCATAATTTAGTGGAAAAATTCAGTTACTATAGTTTCCCTCATTAGGATACCGTTTTCTGAAGGTTCCTGCAGATAATCAATGCCAGGAGTGGGTTCATCCATTGATGTTTCGAGTTCGGTCAGGAGGCCATGGTCGATACACTTGTTATGCAGCACCATAGTAGCGATGATTATTTTACAACATTTATCAGGACTATAACAGAGAGTCCCTCCTGTTCTATTCATGGACCTCCAACGACTCTTCCAAATACCGAAAGTACGCTCAATTGTTTGACGAACTTTAACGCTACCGTAGACAGCCTTTGTATTAGATATGATGGGAATTTTTTTGGTGTTCAATTAGCATAAATCGTAGTATATTTATCTACACTAGTTCATTAAAATAGTTCAAATAAATGCTTAACATCAGTCAGTGATATACTATTAGAATTTTAGTATTTTATTAATATTCAAATTTTCGTTGCAATAGGATATAATACTTCAACTTTATTTAGGTTCAAACATTTACTGTCTTAGAAAGCATCATTCATGGCAGATATCTCTTCATTGACATATATCCTTAATTTCTACCGAGCCTTTTTCGTTAAAAAGTGCATATTTTTGCATTGCCACCTAATTTTATCGAAGTTAGTCAGAATTTAGCCTATTTTTCGACTATATTTTTACATATTCAACTAAAACTTTGTCAACGGGAATTAATTTGAAAATCTGTACGGTAATATTAAAAGTATTCCGTGTATAACTTCTATTATAGTAACACCAAGTTTATTGAATGAACATATTCTGAGAACGAAATCATCAAGTTTGGGAGGATTGTCATTTTACCAATAAGGGAATATCACATATCCACAAGTCCTTATTTATCCATGGTTCAAAACAACATTAAGTTAATATTAACTATATAAATTCATTATTATCTATTTTGGAATAGATTTCAAAATATCATTTATTGTATATCAATGATAAATTCACCATGTTATAATATCTAAAAAATTAAAACTTTTCAAGCAATTATTCGGTACAAAAAAGTCAGGTTTGTAAAGATTATACATGTCTGTTTTTTTCCAAAAATTCTCAGACTTTTACATTCTGATCCATGGTCCAATTATAAACGGAAAAAGTAAAACTTTGCAATACGAATATTTTTATCCATGGCTATGGCGGCATTGAGTTCAGGCCCTCAGACGAAAATTTTGATTCGTCACTGAATGGTGACGTCATTGTCACCTTTTATATAATTAAAAATTTCAGTTTTCACGCAATTCTGCCATTTTAGGTGATCGAAATGCTGAGAATTTATTGCAGGTGTATGTTAATCTGCCGCACCAGCTGAGTCCGCCATCCACCAAATATGATTAGTCATAGCCTACTATAATAAGGCCTGAGAGTAACTTGCGAATTTGGGACTAGGGATGCGGTAGAAGATGGTTGAACTAGTACATGAGCTGCCTTAAATAATTAACGAAGCACAATATAGCTTAGGAAAGTATTACCAGCATATATAAATATGGTGTCAAAGTATTCATATCCGTTGAAAAATTTAGATTTGTCACCATATGGTTTCGCAATAGGGTATATTTGTGACAAATTTGGTGATTTTCAGTAGTCAGTTTGGATCATATCTTGAAAACCACAAGAGCTAGACATTTAAACGTAATTCCATTTGATAGGAAATATACTACTTCATATTAAGCGATAATATAATTTCGACGTCTAAATTCAATGGTCTACGAGTTATTAGACAATTTATCATATTGGTCACATTTGGTAATTTGTCGGATATCTCGTAAACCATTGAATTAAGAAGTTGAAATTATACTATCGCTTAATAGAAAGTAGTATATTCACTATCAAATGGAACATTTGGATGTCTAGCTATCGTGGTTTTCAAGATATAACCCCAACTGACCAAAACACGTTTCCATAGCAACATTCCATGAAAAAAATCAAATTTTTTGTATTAACTAACCCATTCACGTCTCAGTTCAATGCGAAAAATTGTATAATAAAAACACTTGCCATTAAACGACCTCTGAAAATCACCAAATTTGTCACAAATATACCCTATTGCGCAACCATATGATGACTAATCTAAATTTTAACAACGGACATGAGTACTTTGACATCATATTTATATATGCTGGTAATACATTCCTAAGCTCTATTGTGCTTTGATAATTATTTAAGGATACCGCCCTCGAAAAATCTTGCCTGGCGTAAAAAAAAACTGGCGTAAAAAAAACAAAATGTTTTATTGCTAATTTCATTGTATTACTGATCGGTCTACCATCTGATGGCACTATTTGGACGGCATTTTTTTTTATTTTTTGCGAAATAACCCCCTAAAGTTTAGCGTTAATAAAAATTGAAAAATTTTTAGAGGATTTTAACTCATTTACCAATTAGTTTTTAACTTATTTGATATTTTTTTAATGATATGAACCTCAACATTATTTTAGCACCTTTGGAGATTATATAACACAAAGATCTATAAGAATCAGCAAATAAAATCCAAACAAAATAGCTCTATAAGGGAGTTCATTTATATAATCCTCGGGAAATCGCAAGTTTGATCTCAGATATTTAGCGATCACTGGGTCATAAATAAAATTCTGATCATTTTTTAAAAAAATTTGTTCGGATCCGACCATTTGTTCTTGAGATATCGCATATTATAGGTAAAGTTCGACCATAATATCCCTCAAAGGTCCCGAAAGAGGCTGATGTCATATCTTAAAAACTATTGTAGATATATAATATATTATATCCTTAAATAAAAGGATATATGCGAAAATATATAGGTTCCTCGAACATTCCTTTGTCAAAAAATAAATAATTCTCGACTTATCATTGATTTAATTGTAACACAAATTCTATGGAGAACTTTGAATCTATTAGAAAATGGCGAATCTAATCATTAAATATGTGTCCAAATTTAGCTATTATGCTAAATAGTGAATACAATTGCCGTTAATAATATGTACAGAAAAATTGGAGAACTTTTGATAATTATTTTGAAAGTTCTGGCCTTGGACCTCGCAGATTCGGTCAAAAACCCCCATTTAGGGTCCAAAAAGAGATATCTCTCTATCTTTATAAATACAAGTCCAAATTCTTAGTTCTCACTTCCTAATATACTTTTTATGAATGTACATATATGATTCTTTGATAATAATTGCACTACACCCTATGGAATGTTAAGTTTTAAATTTTTGTCAGATGATGACGTAGCATTTTTCGAAAATCCTAACTTCGAAACTAAAAGTCGTAGACTTTCGCTCTAACTTCCTAATATACTTTTTGGAAGCTTTTTATTCATTCTAAACTGATAGATTATACTTCGCAGTGCCAGGAATATGAAATATTATCTACAAATATCTCAAAATATTCGGAGTTAGGGGCCTCAAGAAAATTTGTGGATTTTCAGGGTACTTTTGCTATTTTTGGTAAATATTTGGCTTTAATGTACTTAAATCAGCAGTATGGATGCGAATAAATGTCTGTGGATGCTTATGTGCATTATTAATAACTCATGTACATTCTTCTTAACACCTAAACTTATAATCTCTATATCTCGGGCCTTTAAAATTTCAAAATTGACCGTCTTTACAGAATTATTTCTTAAATTTCGTTTGAGATCGAAGTTTGAAAATTTCAAGAGTTGTTACATATCATTAGGCGATGAACGTAGGACCACCATTTTTTGGATATATTCTAACTCGGTGATTTTATTCATGATTTCCCCCAAAAAACAGACATTTTTCGCCCTTTTTTGGCCCTTTTTTTTTGGCCACCGATAAAAATTACAATATTTGTCATTTTAACTTTCTTCTGGTCCAATGAAGTTGCAAATATGGTAGACTATCTATGATTCAATTTTGGAAGCGTTTGATTCCTTGGTATGTCCTAAACAATTCATTGAGTACCTAAATTTCTACCATTAAGATGTGCTAGCGGAAAATATAAAAAACTGACTTTGAGACACTGTATCTCAAAATCTAGAAATGAGAATCAAAAACGGTTTGGAATGTGCCAGTATTTCTTGATGGAGATACCTCCCCACGCTTAACATCTCTTATAGCTCTACTTTCATCGTATGCTGTAATGCAAATCATATGTTTTTTCGAGGGCGGTATCCTTAAGACAGCTCATGTATTAGTTCAACCATCTTCTAACGCATCCCTAGTCAAGTTACTCTGAGGCCTTATATACAGTAGGCTATGGATTAGTCATTAATCCGCTATTATATCATTATTGCGCATCATGAATCAAAAACATTAACTATATTTTATATAGTATTTTGTAGATCAAACAACAGATGTAGGCCCACCGGCAACTGTTGGCCCGCCAACGAGCAAATGTAGGGCAACCAACAGATGTAGGCCCAGCAGCACAGCAGCAAACCCTCCAAATTGTTTTTACTGAGTAGATAGACAGATAGATGGATGGACAGGCGAACGGACGTTACACGCCGTAATGCGTCTCCTATACTAGGAGCTGCAATATCCTAGCGTTTTAATATACAAGATTAATTAAATAATGATATGTATGCCTGACAATCCTCACTTACAATCGCAGCGCATGCAAAAACTGGGATATATATTTGTTGTTGTTTTTTCGCTTCTAAGTAAGTAATTAATCTTGTGAATTTAAATACAGTCGACTCTATTTAATAATTGTAGGATCACTGGTTAATCCAGTCAAATGCCTAATTGGACCATGGGTACATTTCTCACATTCGTAGAAGTAATAATACAAAATATTTTCGGTTACCAGGGCTCTCCGCTTAATCGTACCAAAATATCCTCTGACCAATGTGATCCTATTGAGCGGAGTAGATTATTAGACTTAGATTTGTAAATTTAATACACTGGGGATATCAAAGAAAAGGTTGATAGCTTTTTAATTCTCGACTAAAAAAATGGCATATGTTATAATCATGAATTCAGAACTAGAGAAGAAAAATTATGTTCATGATAAAATAATTAATTGAATGTGAAAATTTCAGAACTGAAAAATTGTTTAATAGATGATGGCCTCCTCCTCCCCTAATAGCCATCCTGATGTTCCTCACCACGCGAAATGGGTCTACGACGAGCAGGCCTTACTGTAGCAATATTGTTCTTGTGATAAATCTTAGAAAGGTCAATTGCAGTCTCGGCAGTTCTTTGATGTTAGATTGTGTGCATGCAATTAGAAGGCTTGGTTACTCTATCAATCGAATATGGTCCGAGGTTGTTTTTTTTGCATTTTTTAGTTCCAGGATCAGAATTGGAATCGCATTTGGGTCCGATTCGTCGTCAGTATTAGGTGAAGAGGTAAGGTTTGTTGAATCAAAATCTCCTAAACATTAGATTGAATAACGTGTACACTGTATAAAGTTTTTTTCTGAGTATATTTGCTGCTATTTCCTCAGTTGTAATTGGGGGTCTACAATGACTTCTCATTTTGAAGATATTACCAAAATAAATTTATTGGATCCAGATATCGTTTAGTGAATTATTATTGGCTAAATATATTGTTGCTTTTCCCAACCTTCTTTTTATACGTCTCGACCTGCCCATTGCTTTGTGAATACTTAGAGGGTTCTTTTCAGTTCAACGTCGAGTTTTGTTTAAAACTAGAAATAGCTAAAAATAATTACCAAAGTTCGGTCAATGTGTTGATTTTGAAATTATAAATAATGCTTCTTAATGAAGTTATCAAAATAAACCACTAGTAATTAATTCAATACCGTTACCAAGACACATCATTAATCAAGTGAATTGATTAACATGTTATAATAGATTTATAAATGCAACGAGTACTATTACTGGACTATACGTAAGTGTAGTCCGAATTATTTTTAGTACGTTCTATTGAGCCACCAGATTCAGGTTTATATATTCGATTTCCATCCATTTTGGTTGATTTACCAGATATCCCGTCCGGTCGGATAATAAAATATATTGACAAAATGTATAAATAGATGCGTTGCCTTAAAAACAGATCAAAATTTCTAGATAAACTGTGCAAATGATTCCAAATCGAATTTATCCTATATTTTTAGTGTGCTTCCTAAACTATTTGTATAGTAGCATAGCTACTATACTAATAGTATAGGATGCACAGTACTAAAATGAGGATGTTCCGTCCCTCCGAAATTCGTGTCCTGACCGAGTTTAAGAGATATCGTTTTGAAATTTTTACAGGAGGTGCAAAGTGATATGGAGATGTGCACCTCGGTATACGATTTTAGATTTATGCTGAATCAGAATGATGACACAGCATTTTGTCACTTTTACCATTTCTCCTATATTAGTCAAAGTATTAATAGTAGTAACTTGATATTGATATGGAAGGTAGGCAATGGAGTGAATCTAGGATTAAGTTCGAAGATCTAAATGTGCTGACCAATCAAATTCGATTATTTTAAAATGCAAATACATTGGAATAAAATAGTAGTGACTTATGCATACTATCAAAAAAACTATTTGTGATTGAAATTCATTGGTTTATGTGAGAACCAATCAATTATCAACCTTTTATAATGCCATTCACACGATTCTATTTCATATAAATGATTGAACACTGCTATTTTGAGTTTATAATTTGATTGTTAACAACAATTAAGGTGTGTTATATGCTACGATCTATCAATTCATTAATTTACTGTACAAATGAATACAAATGAATTTACCATTCGGTATTCATTCTGCCCTCCCCTTTTCCTCAATCTACACACTCAACAAAAGCACATGTTCAACGACTGGTCTGTTCTGCACCCACCTCATCGATGATAAGGTGACTTATGAGATTTGTATGCACATTTCCATCCCGTCTGTGGTTTTTTTTTAAAAACTTTACCTCTGACAATATTCGCTGCGCACTCATTACATATTTCACTCGAATAGTAAATTTCATCACACCCAATACGAGTTATGCCAGTATGCCAGTGGGTTTCCTGCATAATACTGGGCTTGTTTTAGTTCCACTGGACTGCTCGACAATTAATGATTCAAAGAGTTTCCAGAATGTGGGATGATGCATGCAGCAGTACTCTAATTGTAGTAGAGTGGTAATGCATCAGGGGAAATTTGAATTATCATATTTTTAAATGTTGTTAAGACGTATTGCGGTGGTAAATAAGCCAAGGATGGTAGCATCCTGATCGTTCAAGAAAATTCTGTAGCACTCGAATAATGATTTTGTAAACCTAATTCTTGAACTTTTCTGTCTTGTATCAGTGGAAGAAGCAACTCTTGACTTATGTCATTGGCCAAATCTCAAAGTATTAATGGCAGCTTGTTCGAAATAACTAAAATATATTGTGGATTGGTATTTCTTAATTTAGATGTTTAAAAACTCACAATGTGCATGGTCCCCCCTCCACGGGGGGCCCCGCGGGGCCAGGTATGTCCACGGCGGCAGGTATGTACACGGCGGGCCCCGGAAACATGGATATGAGCATATCACTATATAAAAAAATGTAATATACATTAGCAAAAGAAATTTGCATCAACTGACACTCAGTTTATCGATTATTTCAAAAAAAGTCTAGTTATAGGAGTTATTCTATCGGTAGACAGTGTATGACATCCGTATGTTCAGACGTCTTTAATGAAGCTACTAAACCGATTTTGGTCAAACTTGGAACATAGATTCCTCAAATGATGTAATTTGTCCACCACTGTTATAGTGAGTCCCTCACTTAGTAGAGCTTAGGGATCGACCGGGAATCCCGGTTAATTCCGGTTTCGCCGGGAATTGGCTATTTTCAGCAGGGATCGTCTAAATCATATGTATATAAGGAAAATCCGCATGAACAATATTATACTCATATAATATTTGGTTACACGTTTTAATTTGCTTATTATGTTCATCCTTACAATTAAAACTCGATTAATGTATAAATATATATATATACAAGCACGATTCTCTCGCTTCCACTACACGACTTGCGGACATTGTGTGTCCGCAGAATCACCCTGCGGGCGCCTGGAGTTATTCAATCTGACCTATTTTGGGAATTTCTTTCTTTATATAAATATTGTAGACAAAAGTTAACGAATAGTTTCTCATAAAGGGTCCGAAAATGAACACCCCTAAAAACCCCATCCCATGTCAACCGTTGGAAGCTAGTCTCTAGCTATTTTTCAAAATTCTTCAAATGGTGTAAAAATATGTATATAAAGGTGTGAAAATAAGCACATAATCTTTTTTATTGCGATACACAATAATACATTTAAGATATCAAACATAAGTTGTGGCTTTGAAGCATTAATTGTTAACAATGACGATCTATTCTAGTGTCGTACAATGATTTCTTTTGTGATAGTGCAGTCCTTTATTTAGTATAGAAAAGGTGTGAAAAATTGTTTTCCATTTTTTTGTAGAGGCGTGAAAATTTTGTTTAGATCTTAGAACTTAATCGTAGTCATATCATTTGACACTTACATACCAATTTTAATATCTTTACGACTTGCCAATTCTTCAATCAATTCGGACAAATACGCACAAAAAAATATTTACTATATATAAGATATACTACCTGACCAATAGTACGCGTATACTATAAATCCATTTAGAAGATTCCTATAGATAATCCTTTCTAAAGGGCAATTACTAGTGCCTGTATCGCCTTGTGCCACTTGTCACCATTATATATTATTGGAACAAGTTAATCAAGGTAGCACAAGCGATAATAATCCCTTTTAGACATAATTGATGAATAGGAAACTGAGTAACTCCAGTGTGTAGATTTCGAATTTGATATTAGATTTCAGTAAATGTTGTGAGTTTTAATAGCGAGACCATTTTAATATTGTTTATGATGCAAAGCAATATGGTGTTCCAATACTTTTGGCCAGGTAGTAGATTGAAGAAATTGCCAGGCGTAGAAAGCTGATTTGTGAGAGTATTTTGGCTATGGTTCCACTAAGTTCTGACCTTAGACGAAAATTTCAACTCATCATGCAATTATGACGTCATTTTCACCTATTTTTTATAATTAGAAATTTCAGTTTTTCGACTCTGCTTGGGTGGTGCAGTGGTTAGGGCGTTTGAATACCAATACTTAGGTCGCGGGTTCTAACCTCACTCTAGTCATTTGCATTTTACTCTCAATTACATTGCTTCGGTAATGTAACCTGAGCCTATACTCTTGCCAAAACCTTAGTGAGCTAAAAGCACTAAGGATGTCATCTCGTTTAAAGGTAAAGTTAAGTCAGGTGCTTTCTTGCCTACTGTTAGCCGAGTTTTTTTCTGTAACATGCTATCATATGCACACAGACATACCATCATATGCATACAGACACGCCGCATACACACATTCAGCAACTACTTGTATCAGTAAGTTTAGCATCTCACCCAGATTGTAAACTCCCTGAGAACATATTAGCACGGATTCGGGGGGTATATAAATCTATAAACTTTAAATCTATATAAATCTATAAACTTTTATAGAATGTGTAAATTAATATAGCTCAGATATGATTCAACTATCATCGAAAAATGCTAACTCATCATTGTGTCTGCTAAAATCCCATTAAAAATTTTACAATCCTGGATAGATCCCGTCCCGGCAGAAAATCTTCGGTCGATCACTAGTAGAACTGCATTATCGGTCTGTTGCCTGACATTTACTCTTAATTTAGAGGGTAAATCAACTCAACTCATTTTGTATATTGTTGATAGTTGGATATCTAGATAAAACAAATATATACACAATTAAACACGAATTTCAATAAACATAAAATGCTCGGACATATATCGTAGGTACTTACATTGGAGGTAAGAGGCCTCTCCTCATAATGTTCAATCTTAGACTAGAAAATAAAAAATAAATAAAGTTTGCATAGTAATAGAAGTTTATAAGTACCGTATATGCTAGGATAGTAGCCTGGGCGATTTTAACTCCATCTACCACCACGAAAATTAATATTTCAGATAGAAGAAAAATTTGAGTTAATATAACCACACAGTGATTCGATAAATTGTGGAAGTGAAGAAGTTGCTGTCAAGCTCTATTCTAAGTGGTAGAAAATATTTTGAATGCCCTCTTTGTGGGGAAGAAATATTCAAAGATTTGGTATTTTGTAAATAAAACAAATCAATCCCTTTAACTTCAGGCTTTACAAAAACAGTGTAATATGCTCCCATAGCAGGAGAGAATCAATCATTTCTCATTCTGAATCAAATGCTAATAGAGCAATATTGTTAATAAGGGGAGTTGATAATAACGAAATTCCACTACACTTTTAAATGGGAGATATAAAATCTACAAATATAAAATATACAAAGTCACATATCTCATATTACAATTCATTGTGATCACAAAATCAAATTAAGAAAACTTACGCGGTTGAAGTTCCATCGCCCCCATCACCTCCGCGAGGAGGAGGAGGGCGTCAATCGCCCGTTGAATGATAGGGAGGATATCCTCCCTATTAGATTTGCGGCTAACAGCCATGTCGATTCTAGTTTGATTAAATAATATCAGCATTAAATCATGTGGGTGTAATTAACTATACGTATAATGATGTGTGAAACAGTTTAAGGTATAGGCACCAGGTGGATAGCTCAGACAGGCCCGTAAGCTAGGGGGAGCAGGGGAGCTCAACCTACCTGGAAAATTTGGGGCTTCTGATAAAATTTGAAAAAGATTAATTAATTAAGATAATATTTCAATGGTGACCAGTGAGATTAACAGGGTTTTTCTTGAAACACAATATATGTAATTTCTTCCAAGCTTGTTATATTTCGCATGCAAATAATGAGATCATCGCTGATAGCTATAATATTCATGGTCACAAGTAATAAGCGTAAATATCAGTGTCTTAATATAATACTATGATTAAATCTTCAACAGTGCTCGGTTGGACCTTAGGAAGTATCGCTTTTAGTAGTCAATCTAAGCCTGGAATGGAAAAGAAAATCAAATAAAAAGACTTATTATCAAAGATGACAACACAATACTAACAAATAACTTGCATTAAATTTTTCATCTCTGGGTGTGATATCTTGGCTATTGTACTACAAGAGAGTAAGTAGCGATCATATGTGAAAAAAGTAACTTGGCTCAATAAATATAACAGAAAGATATTATATACTAAAGAAATGGTAATTAGTAAGTACCCTCTGATGGGGACCATCGAAATAATATATGTACTACGAGCATTCAATAAGTAGTCGTAATCATATTATAGTTTCCCCCAAACTAGTAATATACATAATATCAATGCTGCAATTTCTCGAAATTTGGACCAGTGTACGAATCTTTATATAGGCTCGCTGCTCAATTTTAAAAACTGCACTGTCGGAAGCCTTAAGATAATTTCAAGAAACACTCGAAAATGACTGATTCAGCTCTAACAAAATATCTCCTGCTTTATTTCGTATTGTTTCATTTATATTATCATGTACATGCTCACACATATAACGGCTGCTTTGGTTAGCTAAATTCGACTGCTTTATTACTATAACATTCACATTCCACTCATCCCTCTGAGCGAATATTCCTATGTCCAGAAAGATCAGTCCGGAACTTAACTGTGGCGGTGAACAGATGTGAATTATCCTAAATTATCTTGAATTATCTTAGTTACGAGTATTTCAGTAACTTAAATTAGTATTGAGACAAGCTCGCTTCGCTTCCTTGCGCTGGGCGATACTTCGTGTCTGCAGAATCGCCCTGCAGGGGCTGGAGTAACTCAATCTAGCCTACTTACCAAATTTGTTTACTTAATTTAGATATTTGTTTACTTTATATAAATATTGTAGACAAAGGATAACCAATAAATTATATATATAGGGTGTCTCAAAAGTTCTGCAACAACCAATTTTACTAAGATCACTTGGTTTTATTCCAAATTAGCCTGTATAAATGAAATATAGCGCCCTTCTTGCATAGAAATGAATTCAACTCATTACGCAGAAAGACCTTTCTTATAAAATTTTAAATAATTATATACCATTGACTACAAAATTTGGAACTCAAAAAGTTGACTATTTTTCTGATGAAATATTACATCGATCGCTTGCATTTCTCAATTTATTTGCAATGATGGCATTGGGAATGCAAATTAATTAGGATATCTCAGTCTATTTTTTATTAAAATGAGCTATCGGATATTCGATTTATTTATATATGTATAATACATTTAGCAAAATTTGTGGCAGAACTTTTGAGACGATCCGAAAACATGATATTTTAAAACTACACCAGGTTGTGACATGAAGATAATTATATAGTTTTTAATAAGTTACCCGCGAAATATTACTTATTCTTAATGAAAAAGCGACTATTGGGTCAAAATCCCACGTGGGTTAGAATCTCATGCAACAGTCCCATGTAGGAATTTTTCAGAATGTAACTTTATTCAAAATTTTTGCGCAAATTCCTACTTGGCTCGAAACACTAAATATCAAATGAATCATAGTCTAAATAACCGGTAGATGACAGGGCACGCCCCTTCTATTTTAATTTTATATTCCAGGCTTGGATTGGCTACTAAAGCGCATACTTCACACATACAATTGCTACTCTGATTCGCCTCTCTGAGGATCTAACTCAGATGTCTTCAGGGTTAGTTAATTTCCACTTTTTTAATATTCTTAATTTTTCTTTGAGAATCAACGTTAATATTTAATAATTTCATATTTCCCTTTAATAAATGCCAGTATATAAAAATGCCAAACTAATAATAGCCACAGTAAAAAATCAAAGCTCAGAATTGTATCATTATAAAGAGCATCGGTAAGGTTACATTAGATATGCCTACCCAATTCTGAATCAAATGAAATAATCAAGATATATCGCAATAACGACTACTTATTGAACGCCCGTAATATATTACCTGGAATTGCTAACAGTGTTTTGAAGGCATTTTTAAAGAGAAGTGCATTATAATTAAATTACCTATCTTTATTTTAATAAATAAAAACATTTTAGCGTATTGCTTACTAGCAACCTTATAGAGTTTCTGTGATCCACTAACGAATGAAGCTATCCTTAATATTAATTAGGAGTTAGACCAACAAGTATGATGTTAGGAATTAGACCAACCGTTTTTGCCAAGTAGGAATTTGACCAACAGTTGTTTTTATTTCAAAAGGGGCAGCGAAATAAGATCAACGTTTAGGTAGGAATATGACCTAGGTAGGAATATGACCAACTAGCGTGAGGTAGGAGTTATACCAAGAGTTATACCAATTTTTTAAAATTTAGGAATTAGACCAGTGTTTCTTAACCTTTTTTGACCCTTCAGCCTTCGAAATCAAATCTCGCACCCTTTTTTAATATAAAGGTAGCGCCATTACGTCTATTCAATAGAATGCATTGGTTTACACATTATATGATTTGGGCATGCCTACATTCCGGGATGGGACGAGTGAAGAGGCTAATCTCCGGGACGGGACAGAAAAGTACCTAATTTCCGGGACGGGACGGGTTAAGATGCTTAATTTCTGGGATGGGATGCCGTCCCGTCCCGGAAATTAGGCATACCCATATGATTTTAAAAAAGCATTTCCGAAGAAAATATGCTAAAGCTAAACAGTGAACTTCATTGAGTAGGCAAAATGGAACAATTTTGTTATTACTTGGTAAATATTAATCAAGTGGCTATACTTTCTCGCAAGTATAGCCACTTGATTAATAATGCGTAGGACGATTCTGGGGGTGCGAGAAAGTTGGTCAAATTCCGGCGTCCCAAGTGTATTAAATAAGAACATTGTTTCTACTAACATACACGTAGATAAATAACCCTGCATAGAATTGATAAAAATGGATCTTGTGTAGCATACATAATATGTTATGAAAGTAGGGAGAAACCTAGTAAATTTCAGCAGATTTCAAAAATTATCATCATGGTCATGACGCAATCTTACAAGTATTTGAGAGAGATGTGAATTCACATCCCATTGTTCATCAGGAAATCAGATACCGTATTTCCCTGAATAAGCGCCGAGTCTAAAGGGTGAGCAAAATAAATAAGCGCCGGGGCTCGAATAAGCGTCGGACGCCGGGGCATTTTAGTTCTCTGAACATCATATCAAACTAGTATTCTCAGTAGTGGCATAGATACAAATGCTTTTTGAAATATTACATTATCCTTTTTTAACGCTGCCGCTGCCGTTTACTATTCCATTATTTGTGTAGCACAATAACTTTTCTAGAGCTGGATTTTTATTATTCATCATAGAAAGATTAGAAAAGGGATGGTAAATACTTTACTATAAACTTGGGACTTAAGTTATAATTGAAAGGCACAAAGTGGCACAATTGTGTCGAGAAGTGCCGGATTGAAAATCGTCATAGAAAATTTCAACTTACAGTACCTCAATAATAATTTTACATTACTAAAATAACTAGTGAAATAAATAAGATAATTCCCAACCTGTGATATGCTTATCATAGTCCTCTCTATTCTCATCTTCGATAGATTCCAGCTCCATCGCATACATCACAACTGGACTGGGACTCGTGTGAAAAGTGTAGCTGTCTCATGGTAGCTTTTCTCCTGCCACAGGTTCTGCTGGTTCTCTTGCATCTTCTCATTGCTACAGTCAAGTCCTGGACTCGATCTTCCATTGGCCATAATAATATTCGCTCAGGGCTGAGTGGAATGTGAATGTAATAATAATGTGGCATCCGAATTTAGCTGATCAAAGCAGCTGTTATATTATATGATAAAAAGTTGGATGAGCATTTAGCTTCGAATGTTTACTAAATAGTAAGACATAGGCAAATAAACATATGCCTATAAACTAAGAATTTCACATACCAATTTCATAGTTCCGAAACTAGCTAGGAAAAATTAAGTACAGTAATCTCGAAGATAAATTCTTATGTGGGTAAGTAAATATCTGGCTATATGTAAGAACTTCAAATACCAAATTCATACTTCGGAAACTAGCTAGATGAATACAAATATTCAAGCACAATATATACTTGATGATAATATAGTTTTTGAGCGATGTCATGGAAACAAAGCAGATACTTATAATTCGTATGATGAAATTTCAACATTTGGGCACAGACAAATCATTGTACAAGTTTAGTGAAATGGTTGTGTAGGGAAGTAGTGTGACATTTGTATATAGATGGGTAGATTTGTGGTGAAAGGACAATTGTACGTCCACAGCATTGGTGTATTTTTCACTGCAAAAGATTGTAGTATTTGTGGAGAATTACCTCAGGAGTCCACATACAGGGTGAGCCAAAAGTTCTGCAACAAATTTTGTTGATCTATTATACTTACACAAGTGAATCTAACACCTGGACATTTCGTTTACTTGAAAATTATATGAATTATCTTATATATTAAGATGCTAGGATTTTTGTGTGTATATTATTTGTGTTTGTCCGAATTGATTGAAGAATTGGGAAGTCATAGATATGTGAAAATTGGCATGTATGTGTCAAATGATATGACTACGATTAAGTTCTAAGTTCTAAGCAAAATTTTCACATCTCTGCAAAAAAAATGGAAAACATTTTTTACACCTTTTAGACACAGAATAAATGAATACACTATCACAATAGAAATAATTTTACGACACTACAATAGATCGTCATTGTTATTAAAATACTTCAAAGCCACAACTTATGTTTGATATCTTATTATAGAGTATGGAAATAAAAAGATTGTGTTTAAGAATCTTTGTGAGCAACGACCAAAATCTAAGACTTCGAGGCTTAATTTTGCACCATGATATTACAAGTGCTCACACGGCAGGTGCAACTCGAGACTTTATAGCCGATAAACCCATTCAATTGCTTAGCCATCCACCCTATTCTCCTGACCTGGCTCCCTGTGACTTTTTTGTGTTTCCAAAAGTGAAAGATCTCATGCGTGGAATACTTTTTGTGTCTCCGGAGGCAGCGGTAGAGGTGTACCAGGAATACCTTGAGACCTTCACCAGGTCCCAGTGGTGTAGTCTTATTGAAAAGTGGTTTGAAAGGATGAAACTTTGCATACAGGCTAGGGGAGAATACTTCGAGAAAATGTAGAAGTTTGGTCTTAATAAACTGAATACTTTTTGTGTGGCTAAAAATTTTCCGCGTGCCCCTCGTATTAGTATTCTGAATTAATAACTGACTATTGGAGAATATAAATATTTTTAATCAGGAGAAAATAGTTATTTTCGAACTTGAAATATTTGAAATCAGATTATTGGAGTCCCGGGTATATAAGATTGCAAAAATTTTAATAAAAAATATTTTGCGTAATGAATAGTGTTCATTTCTAAACTAGAAGGGTGCTATATTCCATCGATGCAAACCGATTTAAATTTAAACTAAATTATCTTAGTCAAATCAATAAGTAAAATTTATTGTTGCAGAACTTTTGACTCACCCTATACAAGTACTGTATATGGGTGGGCAGTGGCGTAGCTAGGGATTGAAGCTTGCTAGGGCACAGGTAAATTATTTCTGTGTGAAACACGACGACGCCTAGAGTCGATTATCAATACCTTACACATTGATGAAAGTACAAACTTTAATGTTTAATTTGTAGCGCGGCTAATGAACACTTCGTCGCCCTGGAAAAATAAACACTTTCAGAAGAGTCCCTACAGGTGCCAAATATTGGTCACTTTCACAAATCCATTTCACATTTGCTTACATCATGAATATGTTTGATGGGATAATATAATATATATACAGGGCGGTTCATAAGTAGTGACCTAATTTTGATTTGCTATCTTTTCAAAACGAATGACTACACTATTACAATAGAAATCATTATACAAGTACGACACTACAATAGATCGTCATTGTTATTAAAAGTGGCGACGTTAGAGGGGACGCAGGGGCCGCAGGATTTATAGGTCCATATTTACGAAATTTGTGATTTTAGTTCTAAGTTCTATGAGATTAAGTGAAATTTTCTGAAAGAATCAGGAACAATATAATAAATAGTAATGTCACATATACTAAAATAAACAGTTAAACTAAGGACATATCATCTGGGCCAGGAGCTTCAGTTCTATGACGTTTAGCAGCTACGGGAGGAATGTCACTCATTTGGATACAAAGGCACTAACAAAAACGCACTAAATAATATTAATCAGAAGAAAAACATATTTTCAACATTAAAGTCGGTTTTAGATTCGAAAGATACAATGTTGGTTATGGATACAATCTAAAAAATGTCGGTCGACAGACCGATAGTGTAGCTCCAGGAAGTGACTCGAAGGAACATGTAATATAAATATCAGATTACATCGTGAATTACTAATCTTACGGCATTCTAAGTGAAATTTGGAATCTACATATTAAAATACCCTATATTTGCCATTGAGAGCTAGCTTTTAGCTCAAAAATAAGTTTTTTAAAAGAAGGTGTGAAAATATGCATATATACATATGCTAGAAACTCATAAAATACTTAGATAATCACTTTAAATGTATTAAAATCGGAATCTACGTATTAAAATATCCTATATTAGCCGTTGAAAGCTCGCTTTTAATTCAAAATAATTTTTTTTCGAAAGGTGTGAAAATATGTATATACTAGTATACATATGTTAGAAACTCATAAAATATTAATATCACAAGCGCGCTTCGCTTGCTTGCGCTGCGCGGCTGGCGGACACTTTGTGTCCGAAGAAGGCTCTCTTCGGTCGCCTGGAGGTGACATTGGTTAATTAAAAGGGAAATATCATCTCTAAATATGTCTATCTTAGTTTAAAAATCGATATCACTCGAAAAAATACCAAATTTGTCAATTTTACATACATACATACATCCCTGATGAAAACAACTGGCGCCGCCCCTGGTTATTAATACTGCACAACTTATGTTTGATATCTTAAATGTATTATAGTGTTTGGCAATAAAAAAGCTTATCTGTATATTTTCACACCTTTATATACATATTTTAACACCATTTAACAAATTTTGAAAAATATGCCAGAGACTAGCTTCCAACGGGCGATATGGGGTTTTTAGGGGTGTAGATTTCGAATATCATATTTTCAGATCTATAGGATAAATTATTTACTTACTTTTGTTTACAATAGATACATAAAGTAAACAAATTCCAAAAATAGGCTAGAGACTAGCTTCCAACGGTTGACATGGGTTTAGTGCTGTAGATTTAGAATAATATATTTTCGGATCCATATGAGAAATGATTCGTTGAACTTTGTTTACAATATTTATATAAAGGAAAAAAATTCCAAAATAGGTTATATTGAGTAACTTCAGGCGCCCGCAGGGCGACTCTGCGGACACGAAGTGTCCGCAAGCCACGCAGCGGAAGCAAGCGAGGCGCGCTTGTATAAAATAAAATAGTAAGTATCAACTCTCTCGTCGTGCGAGTCTAGGGGGATACCGACATTTCGCTACTATTTTGATTGGCTAACAATTTTATTCTAAATTTACGTGTTATATGATATTTAATTTACTTAAATGTATCTATTGATCGATATAAGAGTATGTACAAGGATAATAAAATATTAATCGTTTAACTGCAGTCTATATGAAAATGCAACGCAGTTAAGAGTTCTAGGTTGATTAAACCGGATACCTACATTTCACTACACGACAATTCGCTACACGACATTTCGCTACACGACATTTCGCTACACGACATTTCGCTACTAATTTGATTGGCTAATTTTCATGGAGATAATTAAATATATCAAGATTAATTTAATTGTAGCATTAAATTTAACAATAAAAAAAAGCACCAAAACACATGTTTGTTCGAATATAGTTTTTATAATCATGACAAATGAGCTCTCACAGTTTGAAATTAGAATTCTCATCCTGTCAAATGCTTTCTAGAACTTTCATTATAATAAAATAATCAGCAGATACTTACAGGTTTCTCGTAAACAAGTTGTCAGCTGTTAGAATTCCAATGAAATAAATAGGAGCATGTATATAATCTAACCAATTTAACTCTTTGCTCATATTTGCTTATTGTATTATTGTGTATGACAGAAGACCCTCCTGATCAGCCGTTTCGGCTGATCAAATCTTGCAGAGGAGGAGAGAAACTAGTTGAAGGAGGTTACCTATACGACAGACAGAGGAGAGTAGGAGATGTGAAGCACTGCCAATGCGTAAAGAGAGGAATTTGCAAAGCAAGGGTTCTTACGAAGGGTATGGAGATAGTCAGACGAACCAATGAGCAACTCCACGGACCAGTAGAACAGGAGGTAAGTTGTCTTGAGGCTAAGATAGGTATTAAAAGGAAAGCAGAGGAAACCCGGGATAGTTCACACAGTATAGTAGGGGAAAGTCTCCTCACGGTATCTGAGGGTACGGCTGCTAAGCTACCTAAGCTGGACAGTTTAAAGCGTACGATACAGCGTCAGAGGGAACGAGTGCTAGCTGTTCCAATAAAACCAACTACCCTTGAGGAGCTCAACCTTCCTCCTGAGTACCAGCAGACAGCGAAGGAAGAGCAATTCTTGCTCTACGACTCTGGTCCGGAGCCACAGAGAATTCTCATCTTTGGTACACAGCGTAACCTGGATATGTTGTAAGCATCCCAGTGCTGGCTTGCTGATGGTACCTTTACGACAGCTCCTAACCTCTTTGCCCAAGTGTATGTGCTGCATACAGAATACATAATTTCTCTATTACGTATTATGTATCATTACTTAATATGCCTCTAAATTAAAATGGTGTGCTACACCTCGTAAGAATTCTATGGTTGGGCGCCACACATAGCTGGTAACCAGTTGCTTCAAGGACTCCTCGGTAGCCTGGTTTTTCTTACGTTTAGGAGGATTAGTCCGGCGATGAACTTAGCTTGTCGTACTTCCACAAGTCCCTGTTCACGCTTCAAGGCAGTGATAAACTTCCAAATATTTGGATGGTGACAGCCAACAGTAGCATTGAAAGAGCGGTGCCATGCTTCAACTGCATTGATTGTACAAGGTAACCCAAACGCCGTGTCGTAGTGATAGTTCCCCATCTCAATTGGGAACAAGGGATCCTGGTAGGTACCACCAGGGAGTTTGCGCCCGACATAGGTTTTCTCAAAGTATAGAACTAGACCAGTGGCTTGGGGCATTGGAAGTTCCTGTACTACATCACCAAACACCTCGAGTACATCAAAGGGTGAAGCAAAGGCGAGTGCTGGCAACAGGCGTATGCGTAGGGTTAGTTCTTCATCTTGGTTGTAAGCAGCTTGCTTGCCTTCAGCTTGTACTTTGCGCCAGATATTCTGTGTGAGGTGAAAGAAGCAGCACTTCACCTGTGTAGCAGGCCATACCTGCTGAAAACTGTTAATGGCAGCCTTCTCAAAGTCCATAAGCATCCGAGATGGCTGAGCATTAGGACAGAGTAACTGGATCTGTTGCCACATCCGTGTGTAGGTAGCTTGGGTTTTATTAGGTGGGAGGATGAACAGGCTAGGTAACAGATGGCCATCCTTTAGGGGTTCCGGTCCTCCTCGGGGTGCATGCAGCACATACACTTGGGCAAAGAGGTTAGGAGGTTAGGATGATTCAGGATGAGCTTTACCACATTTGATTAACACAGCGACAATGGCCTTACCACTTCTTCTGAGCTTCCGACGGCCCTGTTTGGGGTATCTATGCTAACATTTTGTTGTAGGAGTTACAGACTGTCTTATAAATTGGAAAATTGATCAAAGAAGTAGAGTGATGGCATCCACTCATAATATTATCATGACATTTATAGATAGACAGCAGGGACGGACCCAGGGGTGGCATGATATCCAGGG
Organism: Aphrocallistes beatrix; assembly: GCA_963281255.1. Lineage (NCBI taxonomy): Eukaryota > Metazoa > Porifera > Hexactinellida > Sceptrulophora > Aphrocallistidae > Aphrocallistes > Aphrocallistes beatrix. The sequence continues at coordinate 2,452,759 of OY725489.1, forward strand.
TCTCCACCCTCCACTCAAAGAGAAAGTGCAATCGTCAAGTCTTAGCTAAGAATAAGCTTAATACCACGGTTCGTCCCCTTTAATAAACCTTGATTTGCCCCTGGACAGAACTCAGCAAAATATTTCTGTTTCTCCAATTATATTTCACTATAATAACAAGTACAAGCGTAAAAATTAGTAATTCCGTATACGTAGTAGTACACCCTTAGTCAACAAACAGCATCCGTCTGCTACTTTAAAGATTTCTATTTGGAGAAGTGAAATTGTTCGGCTAATCGAAGGCTTACTGTACTATGGTGATCCCATACTATGTGTATCCCAAATACCAACTCGTTTAAAGACACACAAAGAACCCCAAAGACTCCACTGGTCTCAAGGATTCCTCAAAACCCCCAAACCCTCGTTATCAGGTTTTGAACACTTTGATAGGGACGAGTTGACCAAAAAAGGACCAGTTGGTATTTTGCACGAGTTTACTGGGGGCATAATCAGGACAGTTTATACCGAGTATTTCTGTCCTTGCCCAGAATGCACCCATGGGGGTATATCCTGAGCTAGCCCACTTCATATCCGAGTATAATCTGGTCTAGCCCATAATATGCCCAGGTATATTCTAATGGGAGTATATTCTGGGCTGCTACACCTGTATTCGGAAGTGCACCGTATTAACAATTAGCAGCACATAATCCACATTCTCTCTTCGCATAAATCCTAGCTACGTAAACTCCTTTGGTGACATTATCGAAACATAAGGTTCCCTATCATATTAATTTTGACGTTCGCAATCCCACCAGTAAACCTAAACTCAGATAGAAGTACCCAACTTGTTGGGATGAAGCCACTGACATCGAAATGATGATAACAACATTTCATAAACTAACAGTGTAGAATGGAGGTGAAGTGTATTATATAAGAACATTGTTTATACTAAAATTATACGCCTGCATAGAATTGATAAAAATGAATCTAGTGTAGCATAATACAAGAATATGTTACTTTAAAGTAAGGAAAACCTAGTAAATTTCAGCAGATTTCTAAAATTACAAATCATGGTCATAAAGCGATCTTACAAGTATTTGAGAGATGAGAATTCACACTCCATTGTTCAGATACTATTAATTACGGTATACGTACTTCTAAACATCTAAATATGTCAAAACTGATGTTTTGAGATCTTTTAATTATCGTCATAGACAAAAACGTTATACAGTAGAGTTCGCTTATTAGCAAGTCGGGTTTTGCACGAGAAAAACTTGCTAATAAGCGAACTCTACTGTATAATACTTACGAAACTTTCTACTCTATTCAAAAGCAACCAAAATTTTCTCCAAATTGAAGATTGTAAATTAATTAATACATAATACAGTATAATCTCTATTAGCAAGTTCTTCCTAATAAACGAACTAAAAGTTCGTGTATTAGCAAGTTTTCTTGCTAATAAACGAACAGGGCTGGGGTTGGTTAAGGATACCGCCCTCGAAAAAACATATGATTTGCATTAGAGCATACGATGAAAGTAGAGCTATAAGAGATGTTAAGCGTGGGGAGGTATCTCCATCAAGAAATACTGGCACATTCCAAACCGTTTTTGATTCTCATTTCTAGATTTTGAGATACAGTGTCTCAAAGTCTGTTTTTTTAATTTTCCGCTAGCACATCTTAATTGTAGAAATTTAGGCACTCAATGAATTGTTTAGGACATACCAAGGAATCAAACGCATCCAAAATCGAATCATAGATAGTCTATCATATTTGCAACTTCATAGGACCAGAAGAAAGTTAAAATGACAAATATTGTAAATTTTATCGGTGTCCGAAAAAAAAGGGCCAAAAAACGGCGAAAATGTCTGTTTTTTTGGGGAAATCGAGAATAAAATCACCGAGTTAGAATATATCCAAAAAATGGTGGTCCTACGTTCATCGCCTAATGATATGGAACAATTCTTGAAATTTTTAAACTTCTATCTCAAACCAAATTTGAGAAATAATTCTGTAAAGACGGTCAATTTTAGAGTTGGCATTAGTTCTACTCGAGTTTTAGAGAGTTGGCATTAGTTCTACACGAGTTTTAGAGTGTTGGCATTAGTTCTACTGAGTTTTAGAGAGTTAGCATTAGTTCTACTCGATTTATTGAGAGTTGGCATTAGTTCTACTCGAGTTTTAGAGAGTTGGCATTAGTTCTACTCGAGTTTTAGAGAGTTGGCATTAGTTCTACTCGAGTTTTAGAGAGTTGGCATTAGTTCTACTCGATTTTTTAGAGAGTTGGCATTAGTTCAACTCGATTTTTTAGAGAGTTGGCATTAGTTTTACTTGAGTTTTAGAGAGTTGGCATTAGTTCTACTCGAGTTTTAGAGAGTTGGCATTAGTTCTACTCGAGTTTTAGAGAGTTGGCATTAGTTCTACTGAGTTTTAGAGAGTTGGCATTAGTTCTACTCGAGTTTTAGAGAGTTGGCATTAGTTCTACTCGAGTTAATTAAATGAATAAATAATAATGAAGTACATATTTTAATGAATATAGAATGATGAAGTACATATTTTAATGAATATAGAATGATGAAATATTAACTTGAATGAATAAAGAATAATGAAGTAAAGATTTGAATGAATATAGAATGATGAAATATTAACCCTGATTAATAAAAAATAAATAATAAAATTACTGGATGAATAAAAATAATGAAAATGGACTGCGTAAAGTTAATGGTTAATTATATATTTGGAACTTATCCACGATTGAAGAACGGCATGTTGGACAGGTTTGGCCAAGTTCTTCAATTTTGTCACTGCATTCTCCACAGCAGTTTGCATGTCTGCATGGTAAAAATATCCATGTTGAGGTTCTAGGGCTAAGACAGATGACACAATTGTGACTTCTTGTACTTTCTGAATTATCCTCCACTTCCGAGTTGTCAGAATTACTAAAATCTTCCGAATTATCAGAATAATTACAATCTTCTGGATATGCAAAATCGTTTACGTTTTTTCCAATTGTATTACTTATTGCCTCCAGATATTCCCAAGGTGTAAAATGACCATTAATCAATTGATTTTTAAATGCTGTTCGGCGCTCATCATTAACAACATTCTTACGTTTTCTTGGCCTGCTTATTTCTTTCCCACTTGATAACCTTGCAAACTCGAGATCAGTATCCACAATTATTTCATTTAAAACTGTCAAGAAATTCCAAATTCGGGGATGGCCAGTCTGAGCTCTTGTCTTAAGCTTTGCATGATAGCTTTTAGCTCCATTATTTGTAGTTGATTTCGTATCAAAAACAGATAATTCCTCGGTACTAACCTGACAGAGCCATCTCTTCGTAAAATATCTTCTGAGTTTAACTAAATTGATCATATCTGTATCAGTAAGTGTCGTAGGAGAATTTAGAAGACTGTATGTAGGTTGTATAAGTGTACTTGGGAGGAAGGGAATGGCCATCAAGTATCTGACAAATGTTGATAATTCTTGATTGCTGTGAAAACTGTTGACAAGTCCGAGTTTTGAAGTTTGTTTCCAGATGCATTGCGTAAAATGAAACCAACAGCCTTTAATATTAATATCTGGGTAAAACTCTTTTATTACATTCCTTGGAGCGATTTCCAGTCTGACATAGTACATGACATATGATTGAACTGGGGGATAAGATTGCGAATGCTTTCCATAGTGCATTTGTATAGCCCTTCTTCTTTTCCTGTCAAAAGACAATGGATTGCAAGTAAGCTGTGCTTTCCAACTGTTACAAAAATGGTCCACAGTTGAAAGAATTGCTTTGGAACACTGTAGAAAGTTCCATCGAATTGAATATCCGGTGTCTGAGGTATCACTTCACTCATTTTATCAGAGAAGAATATGAGAGCTGTTTGGTCATTAATTGAAACTGTACTTTTATGGAACTTTCCAAAGGTGGTATTCGGTAACAACAGGGATAATTCTGTAGCGTTTGAAGGTATTTTCGGCTCTAAACTCCTTCTTGAGCGATACATTGAAGATTCGCATTGAGGGAATGATACCTCAATTGCAAAAGAATCCTCTCTAGCCGCATCATTGAATACTTTTCGAAGAGGATCTTTTGAGGTACGTGCCATGGTTATGCATTTCTTCTTTAGGTTATAGGTTTCCGAATGGTAGTTCGTTAAGTCGTGGTTATGAACGTTGCCTGGGGAAATCAAATTTGTGTCCCTATCCAGTTTAGCCGTTGCTTTGCATCCATTTCTGAATAGAGCACATTTGAGGTAGACTGAATTAACTGCATATTTGCGTCTAAGATACTTATGACCATCTGCTGTAGTGAGAACATGTCCATTCATACGTCGATAATTATCTGTTTTGTATTAAATTTTCCGAATTTCTTGTGGGTATGCTCATATGGTGCTCCAATTTATAGGAATCTCTAAGTGTTTCGTATTTCACAGTTTTTAATTCGCAGCCGCAGAATCAAGAATGACGTTCGTTGAGCTATAGGCAAAACCTAAAAACTGACAAACAACAGTGGAACTAATACAAACATTATCAATATTTAGATTTAGTTAAACTCAAAAGATACTTTACAAAGAGAGAACTCTGTCAAGTTAGTACCAAGGAATTATGCACTTATTAATTTAATAGATTAAATTATAATTCCAACTCTCTAAAACTCAGTAGAACTAATGCCAACTCTCAATAAATAGAGTAGAACTAATGCCAACTCTCTAAAACTCGAGTAGAACTAATGCCAACTCTCAATAAATCGAGTAGAACTAATGCCAACTCTCAATAAATCGAGTAGAACTAATGCCAACTCTCTAAAACTCGAGTAGAACTAATGCCAACTCTCCAAATTCGCAATAATGCAGCGCTCACGGATTTGACGACTAATATTTAACCTGATATTGAAAAATTTACAATCTTCAGTGGTCTGGAAATAGACTATTTGGTTAGAAAAATTGTAATACAAGTAATCCTTACTATTAAAACTCGATTAATATTTGTATATATATATATATATATATATATATATATATATATATATATATATGTATATATCTGTTACGAATTGATTGAAGAAACTGCCAGGCGCAGAAAGCTGATTTTTGGCATGTGGGAGTCTTTTGACTATGGCTCCAGTAAGTTCTGAGCTCAGACGAAAATGTCGACTCATCATGGAATTATGACGTCATTGTCACATTTTAAAAAGTTAAGCAACACAGTTATTCGGGCATAACTCAGCCATTATAGGAGATAGAAAGCTGAAATTTTAAGAAAATCTGTATACTAACATGTCTCACATATGATGCAACTATCATCAAAAAATGATGACTCATCACTTTGTTATGACGTCATCATTACGCATCCAAAATTTTTAAATTCACAAATTTGGTGATTTTTCGAGTGATATCGATTAGCACAGTAGGACACACATATTTAGAGATGTTATCTCCCTTATAATTAACCAATGTGACTCCAGGCGACCGAAGGGAGCCTCCGGCGGACACAAAGTGTCCGCCAGCCGCGCAGCGCAAGCAAGCGCGAAGCGCGCTTGTATATATATATATATATATCTGTTACGAATTGATTGAAGAAACTGCCAGGCGCAGAAAGCTGATTTTTGGCATGTGGGAGTCTTTTGACTATGGCTCCAGTAAGTTCTGAGCTCAGACCAAAATGTCGACTCATCATGGAATTATGACGTCATTGTCACATTTTTAAAAGTTAAGCAACACAGTTATTCGGGCATAACTCAGCCATTATAGGAGATAGAAGGCTGAAATTTTAATAGAATCTGTATACTAACACGTCTCACATATGATGCAACTATCATCAAAAAATGATGACTCATCACTTTGTTATGACGTCATCATTACTCATCAAAATTTTAAAAATTGACAAATTTGGTGTTTTTTCGAGTGATATCGATTTTAAAACTAAGATGGACATATTTAGAGATGATATCTCCCTTATAATCAACCAATGTTACCTCCAGGTGACCGAAGGGAGCCTCCCGCGGACACGAAGTGTCCGCCAGCCCCGCAGCGCAAGCAAGCGAAGCGCGCTTGTCTAATTTATATCCATTCGTGTATAATTAATGAATGTCATTAGTATATATTTTCTTAATCTCATAAAGCCTATTTGAAACCAAACTCAAATGGTCTAATATCGTTGTGTGGTCTTAAACATTCGATATGTATGTATATCGAATGTTGTATCGTAACAGTAATCAGTATTCCCTCTAAGCAATCCTGGGGGAGGGGCTACTCTCGGGAATTCTTTGCTTTTTAGGCTTCTCCCAAAAATTTAGATTTTAGAACCGTTCCCCGAAATTAGAGGGTAATATGTCCAGTAGAGGCTCTATATGGAGCGATTTATAAATGTTTTCCCCTCCCATTGGACTTATTTTCACCAAAAGTTCTCTTTAACTAATGTAGTATGCATTTAGTTTCAAATAAAATAAAATGTCTACATTTACAATATAGTACAAGCTCGCTTCGCTTGCTTGCGCTGCGCGGCTGACGAATACAGTGTCCGCCGGAGGCGCCTGGGGTCACATTTATTAATTATAAAGGAGATAACATCTCTAAATACGTCTGTCCTACTGTTATAATCGATATCGCACGAAAAATCACCAAATTTGTCAATTTTAAAAATTTTGATGTGTAATGATGGCATTATATGTGAGTAGGGCATTAGGATCTTTCGATCCATGATCGAAAGATCCGGATCGCGATCCTTTTTTTGAGGATCGAGATCGGATCGACAATCCTTTTTAAAAGTAGGATCGGGATCGGATCGACAATCCTTTTTAAAAGTAGGATCGGGATCGGGATCGGATCGAAACTTTTACTGAATTCGATTCGATCCTTTTTCTTTTTAATTCCCAAGTTGGAGGTGAAAGTGCTGAAATTTATGTTATGTTTTTTAATGTGTTTTATGGTTTGAATACTAACTTAAGCACTAAGTATGCCTCAGGCTGCCGCAGACGGACGGACATTGCACGCCGCCCATGCCATAAGGCATCTTCCAGGAGCTGTACTAAAAATGATAGTCCTATGACTATTATTGAAAGGATCTTTTTGGGGATCGTGATCGGATCAAAGATCCTTTTATAAAATTAGGATCGTGATCGGATCGAAGATCCTTTTATAGGTTAGGATCGGGATCTGGATCTAGATCCTTTTTTTGAGGATCGACTAATGCCCTATATGTGAGGTATATTAATATATACATTCTATTACCTAAAATGGCTGAGCTATGGTCGAAAAATTGGAATTTCTAAATTATAAAAAAATCTAAGAAAAAAGACTCACAAATATCAGCCTTCTGTGCCTGGCAGCTTCAATCAATTCGTGACATACACACACACACATATATGTATATTTATACAGTACCCAGACAAAAGTATTTGCGCCACTTCATCATCTCACGTTGATTTAATACTAAATGGGTCTATTTATGAAGATTAAAACTCCGAAACGGTAAGTGATACAACTAATCGGGTTTCAGATTCGAAATCTTCGCATTCGAATTAGTTATTGTAGGATATATCTAATCAATTATTAATTCCCAATGTTTTCAAATTATCAATCACTGCCACCTTGTGCCACATATGTCCCTTTTTATCACTATACATTATGGTGATGTACTACCTCTCGTGTATATATATACGTAATATATTAAAATGTTTTTTTTGTTTTGTTTGCCCGATTTGATTGAAGAATTTGGAAGTCATAGAGATGTGAAAATTAGCATGTAGGTGTTAAATGATATGACTACGATTAAGTTCTAAGATCTAAGCGAAATTTTAACACATCTACAAAAAAATTGGAAACCATTTTTCGCACCTTTTCTACAAAATAAATGACTACACTATCACAATAGAAACCATTGTACGACACTATAGATCGTCATTGTTAATAATACTGCAAGCCACAACTTATGTTTGATATCTTAAATGTATTATAGTGTATGGCAATAAAAAAGATTGTGTGCATATTTTCACAACTTTATATACATATTTTCACACCATTTGACGAATTTTGAAAAATATGCTAGAAACTAGCTTCCAACGAGTGACATGGGGTTTTAAGGGGTGTAGATTTCGAATATCATATTTTCGACTAAGTTTGATAATTCATTTGTTTACTTTTGTTTACAATAAATACATAGATACTAAATAAAGTAAACAGATTACAAAAATAGGCTAGACACTAGCTTCCAACGGTTGACATGGGGTATTAGTGCTGTAGATTTCGAATACAAGTATTATTTCTTCGGATCCAAATGATAAATTATTTGTTAACCTTTGTTACAATATTTATATAAAATAGAAAAATTCCCGAAATAGGTTAGTTTGAGTAACTTCAGGCACCCGCAGGGCGACTATGTGGACACGCAGTATCCGCAAGACACGCATCGCAAGCAAGCGAAGCGCGCTTGTTCATTAAAGTCATAAATAATTTTGCACGCAGTGCTGCGAAAAGCTACATTTGACATACCAGAATTATAAAGAGGGAATATAAAATTGAGAATGTTAAATTGCACATTTCTGCATAATATTTTTCCAGATATGACTAAATATCGCTAAATATGATCATAAATATACGAAAATCTATAATATCTACTTTTAAAATTAGAAAAGGTTGAAATTCCCTGATCTTTTTCAAATTTTGTCCGGCCGACGGCAAAATATGCTCAAGAGGCCTGAGCATATTTTTGAAAGGTTTCACTAATTAGATTGCAGCACATTTTTAGTATGTTATTCTAGAGTTACTTGTGGGCAGAAAACAATTAGAATAAATTATATTGCATTTTTTTTCAAGGGGTCAAATCAAAGTTGATTGGGCTAATAGACATTAATCAAGTTTAAATTGTAAGGATATCTGGTAGGAAATAAACTCGTATAATTATTTTTTTCACTCGCTCCGCTCGCTCTGAATATCAAATAATTATAAAATAATTCGATCAACATATCAATTAGGGCTGGTATAATAAAAGTTTATTAATAGTGTTTGTCATGTATTTTTGCTTCTAAATTTTCAGATGTTTGAAAGGAAAACAATTTCTTGACCTCTCTTAATTCCAGTGATATAAAACTTATTTAAAAGAGAAGAGCGAGTGACTAGGGGGAGGGGCTACCAAATGGAAATTTTCTGCTAGGAAGTACAACGTTGAGTGTGGTTCAAATTCTAACTTACTGTAATTTTGATTGTTATTATTAAACTCAAAAGGCTGCTGCTACGCAGTTAGAAGATCACAGGGTTGCAGTGGGAATGGGAATCTGTGGGTATTCCCATATGGGTTGGGAATGGGAATGACTTTAAGCCTATGGATATTCCCACGTGTGGGTTCTGTGGGTTTCTGTGGGTTTTCCTGTGGGTTTCTGTGGGTTTTCTGTTGGTTTCTGTGGGTTTTTGTGGGTTTCTGTGGGTTTACTTTTGGTATCTGCAGGCATCTGTCGAGATTCAGTGTGAAATCCTATTTAGGCCATTATAATATCATTGTAAACATAATCTTGTAGTCTATTATTATATTAGTTAGGATCTGCAAATTCAATTAGTTTTTGTGAGTTTTTCTGTGGGTTTTTGTGGGTATTCCCACAGAAATCCTGTGGGAATGGGATGGGGATGGGTATTGAAATTCCATTCCCACGGCAACCCTGCCTAATTAGCAATAACCTTGTCCATTAATGCATAACCTTGTCCATTAATGCAATCAGGGTTTCAGAAACGCATTATATATATTTAATATATAACTAGTCCGCTTCGCTGCGCGGCTTGCGGATACTTTGTGACCGCAGAACTTTCCAGAATTGGCATGCTAGGATTTGTCTAATAGTTTAAAAGCATGATTATATTTGAATTAATGAAATATTAAGGTGCTTAGACCGTTTTTCGTGGATTGATCTTAAATAAATGTGTAATCCTTTGATCGATCCACCTTCGTACTTATGCACTTTTCAGGAATAACATTCAACTAATTTTCCACATAGGGAATGCTTAAAAGATTTCCAAATTGCTGCACCTTCAAAACTTTTTTCTCCCCATCATATAAATATTTGTAAATTCGATATTTATGCCATACAAATCACTAATAATTGTTAGAAAGGTAATTTCAATTCGAGCATATTATTTATTCTGTATATATACTATGTTATTCAAAGTGTATTATAGATATTGAAATAGTATTTCATCCAATAATGGAAAAACCTGTAGATAATAGTACAAATCAATAGACAATACAACAAAGGTCTCTACATATGAGCAGGATTATACATAATCGGGATCCCGGAATTGAGAAAACTAATCTCGGGATAAAACACACCGGGATCCCGGGATTAAAAAAACTAATCCAGCCCTGCATAGTCATCCCCCCAAGGGGGGGTTAGCACCCCCTGAAAATTTTTAATAGCATCTTGCTCCTCTTGTGATATTCAGGGCTGAATCCAACCCTGCTTGATAGATATTTTCTCCGCCTCCGGCCAGATGTCATATCCCCTGGAATTTAGAGGGAACACTGACGGTAATACTTCATACCTATTAGTTTATCACACATATTTTCTTTCAGAACCAAATTTTAAACAAAAAAATCAAATTCAGAAAACCGATTATACATAAGTGGTTCTCTGTACTGACTGAAATTCGTGCTAATGAGCTCAGAAATAAGAATGTCGATAAACCAATCCTGTTGTGACGTTATAATCTCGTATTTCGCTTCAAAAAAACAATAGATCGTGCCAGCGTGTAACATTACCCCTTTATACAAGTCTTCAACTTTCTATAATATCATGTTTTTCTATTAATAATGAACGAACAAACAAACACAACAAATATACTATTTCTGATAGTTAAGCTTTTACTTTATACTGACAATTGGTCTTATTTATGTGGCGATTTGAACAAATGACAACTTTTCGTATGCAGCTCTCCCTTAAATTCACGATAAATTAGAGAGATCTATGATGCCATCATCCATAATGACCATTTTTTACAAACATGAAGTGATATTGCAGAGAATTATATTTGTAATTTATGCATACATTTAATAGTGGCTGTGTCATTTATGTATACAAATGATTATGAGACAATTCACTTGATTACTGCGTTTAATAGATTACAAGCGCGCTTCGCTTGCTTCCGCTTCGCGAATGGGCATTGATTAATTATAAGAGAGATAACATCTCTAAATATGTCTGTCTTACTCTTATAATCGATATCACTCGAAAAATCATCAAATTTCAATTTGATGAATAATGATGGCGTCATAACAGAGTGATGAGTCATCATTTTTTTATGATAGTAGTATTATATGTGTAGAATATTAATATATATACATAATCTATTAAAGCCTTCTATCACCTAAAATGACTGAGTTAGAACCGAAAAACTGAAATTTCTAATTATTAAAAAAATGTGACAATGATGTCATAGTTCCATGATGAGTTATTATGGAATTTCGGACGGGACTGTTCATTGGTGACCGTTATATCAGGTTCGACAGTAGTTGATATTTGGTTTATAACCAAATATCATTATTTGGTACTCGGTTGAGAACCAAATAATTTGGTCAACCGAATAATTTAGTCACTAAATATATTTTTGTATTTGGTTGAAGCGGTTTAAACCTTGATAAACACAGACATTAATCGAGTTTTAATTAATAGTAAGGATGTATTTTATGTTGTTCCTTTTTTATAGCCGCAAAGTTGGAAGAAGACTAAAGAAGTAAGGGGAATTCCATGTCAAGTCAACCAGCCATTTCACCAACATCAACCGATTTGTTTGAAAATCGGTCCATCCATAGCTCTATACTAGTCATTTATTATGTTCAATTTTCAAATCATTCGGTCAACTGGTTCCAGACTTATGACGTCACAAAATCACCATTTTTTGATACTAAATCTACATATCTCAAAATTTGGAAACTAACCTCACTTACTAAAACTCGTACAAAATCGTCAATATTTGCCTGATTAACACTAAACTTTACAATTTAATAGTTTAAAATGTGCTGAATTCAATGAAGTTGAAAACAAATTGATATTCGTTCGCTTTGTACCTCAAAAATGGAACTGAAACTAATACCGGAAGTGAAACCGGAACTATGACATAGCATTCGGGGAGATTTTCAAAACCAAAATTTTAGTGTTTTATCTTGTTGTATATACAGACTTTGCAATGTGTAGAAATTTTGGTTTGGTTTTGAAGTATTCCCTTCGAGTTATTTCAGTTTTGCTGTCAATGACTGCAACCAGAGATATTTAAAAATTTCTGAAATGTTCGTAAGTTTGCAGTCTAAGGCTGTACCCATATACATTGGACTTACCTATTAATTGAGATTGTTTCTCGAAATTTCTTATTCAAGGATACAAAGTTCTGTGAATGCTACGCAGTTAATTATAATTCTCTGACTAAACCACAACTAAATTTCAATTCAAAATAACGGTTGCTATGTATAGAAAGAAATGGAATTTGACATATTTAAGTATGTGATTACTCTATTGAGCTAATTGCTTTCACCACATCTCTTCCAAAACTGATCATTAGTCATGTCGTTACCGTCTTGTTCAGTAGGAGTTGTCGAAAACTCCGAGTGTCATAAGATGATACATACACATGGAAAAATTGGAATTTTAGAGATTATCGAACTCTCAAAGGAAGACATCGAATTATTAGTATGGAGAACAGGAATCCGTAAAAACAGCTTAAAAACCGTATGTCTACATCATCAAAAGCAGTATCTGGATAGGTTTACTGCGTTGAACCCTTTTTGTTGTGATCCATTTGGTCACCATGCTGGGAAGAAAAATTACAAAGGTAAGCTTAATACTGGTTGCATATTTCAACAATTTTAATAGCAGATATTATTTACATTTAACAAATAGGAAAGGTTGTAGTTACTAAAAGTAAGGCTACAGATTTATTATGCTTTGACGTTTCTGTTGTTCCTGGGTATAAGGTTTGTTCGAATTGTTCTACCAATCTCTCTGCAATTCTAAATGGAAATGGAGAATATGAACAAATTAAATCCCTTCAAACTTTCGAGATTATCAAATCCCCTTCAACATACAAGAATTCAACAAGCATAGCCAGCACTAACATTCAAAGTTTAGACTTGGCTTTAACTCAGGTAAAATGTAACTCAAATAATGTAGAAACAATCATTGATCCATTTTTGATCAGAAATTCCCAATTCTAGGGAATGTTGGAAGATGTAATTGAAGGATTCCCTAAAGCTCTTAACATTTCGCCAATCAAAACACATGGGTCCAATATCCAATCTAGGCAAGTACAGATTAAAGAAAAATTATCAAAATTGCAAGAAAGATTGGAGGTTGGAGTTATTTAATCATTTCATCAGTTTGCATATATATTATATTCACATTAGTTCTGTCTATAGCCTACCAGAATAGGAGAATACGATGATATACTTCATGAAGAATCAACTACTAATTCTATCAAAATTTTAACAATTGAACAAAAGGCTGAACAATATGATGTACTAATGAAGTTGGTTAGTAATGAAAGTATCTCAATCGGATACTCCAAAGCAATTGCAGCTCATTACCTTAGCGCCTCAATCTTGCTCACGTGAAACCGTATCAGAATATTTCGGAGTATCTGTTCACCTAGTTAGAGAGTCACGCAAATTATTCAAGAAAACGGGCATCTTTGGAGAAGTCGGAAGCAAAAGAGGTAAGATTATTGCAATAGCATGTATTTAGATTTGATATTATATAAACAAGATAGACAGTTCATAAATATTTAAAATATAAATATTTCTGAAATTAGGAAAAAAGCTACCTGATGAAACGATTAGACTTGTCGATTCTTTTTATCAAGATGATGAATACTCACGCCAAATGCCTGGAAAGAGAGACTATGTCAGTATTGGACGTAACATTCATGTTCAAAAAAGATTAATCCTATCAAATTTAAAAGAGTTATATGCAGAATTCAAAAGCAAGTATCCAGATCTAAAGGTTTGGGTTATAGTTGCTATCACTGATCCAATTAATTATGCTTTACTTTGAAAATATCACTGTAGATTTCCTTTTCGAAGTTTTGTGAACTCCGTCCAAAGTGGTGTATATTGACTGACTCACATGGGACACACTCTGTATGCGTTTGCGCTATTCATCAAAATGCAATTCTTCTTGTTGATGCCCTCGATATCCAGGAGACATACAAAGATTTGATGTCAAAGTTAGTATGTTCGACTGAAAATTCAGATTGCATGATTCATAGATGTGAGAAGTGTCCTGGAAGTGAAAACCTCACTAACTATATCAGAACGATAATAAAGGGAAGAAATCCACAGGTACGACTAATTATCTTAGGTGTTTACCATGTCGATAACTAAATTTACCATATTTATCGCAGTTTATTATTCTTGTCAGGAACTAATAGAATATAATCAATGGGAAAGTACAGATAAGTCTAGCTTAGAGGTACACTTAACAACTCTCCAAGAATTTTACGATATTTTGGTGTATTCAATTGACAAACTGACCTCACATTCTTATATTTCCCGAGCTCAAACTTCGAATTTTAAAAGACGAAAAGATGTCCTTGATTTAGATTCAGCTATCGTTTTGGTGGACTTTGCAGAAAATTATTCCTTTGTTGTCCAATACGAAGTCCAAGGTTTTCATTGGAATAAAGTACAAGCGACTCTGCATCCAATCGTGACTTACTATTGGGAAAATGGTAAGTTGAATATTAAGTAATTCTTATGTGGATCAGTGCAAGGTTTATATTCTTCCTTACATCTAGGTATTCTTTGCAATGAATCGTTTTGTTTCATTTCAGATGATACAGTTCATGATGTTGCAATGGTTTACCTAATCCAAAAATTGTTCACGGAACATTTAAAGATAATACATCCAAAAATAAGGAAATTGGAATATTTTAGCGACGGGTGTGCTGGACAATATAAAAATAAGAAAAATTTGTACAACTTGTGTCAGCATCAAAGTGATTTTGGAATTGAAGCAGTTTGGAATTTCTTTGCTACTTCGCATGGAGAATCCCCTTGTGATGGCATCGGGGGAACAGTGAAGAGAGTAACTGCCAGAGCAAGTCTACAGAGAACAAAGGAAAATCATATATTAACACCACTTAAAATGTTTGAATTTTGTTCAACAACTTCTAGTCTCTCAACTATCCAATTTTTCTTCATCCCTGAAATTCAAGTAACCAAACTTCGGGAAAACTTCGACAAAAGGTAATTCAGTTATAAAATTGAGCCGATCTTAAATGAAAATTTTATAGCCCAGATTAAATTTACCACAAAATTATTTATAGATTCATCAATATCAAGACTTTACCTGGAACCCGCAGCTACCATCAGTTTACACCATTGACTACAAACCTAATTGCAGCCAAACGAATTAGTGAACAAATTACATATAATGTTACATACGACTTTACATCAAATCGTGTAACAGATCCTACAAAAACTCTCGAACTCCCCTACATTCATAAGAATGATTATATTACCTGTTTGTATGATGACAACTGGTATATAGGATGTGTCGAAGAGGTGTGTGAAGAAGAAGGTGATATAAAGGTCAGCTTCATGCATCCCAAAGGGCCAGGACGACCAGAAAATTGTTTCTTCTGGCCTTCAAGAGGAGACATTTGTTATATTCCTGAAAATGATATTCTATGCAAAATATCAGCTCCAATACCTTCATCAAAAAGTGCACGAAAGTATAAAATTTCCCCACTTGATACAAAAGCAACATGTGAAATAATTGAATCACGAATTACTACCAGAAGAAAACAAGTAGATTAATTAAATACCTTACATGTTGATTACTTGATATTTAGAATATACGTGTGCCTATAGGCTAGAGAATCACTTGAAATGTTGTAGATGTGAAAAAGATCATACAAGTGTCTATATAGAATGTGTTCTGAGTTTAGAAAAGTAATGTATTATAACGGCTAATAGCTAGTTTATGCATGGCAGAGGAAAAAAGAACACAAATTAATCCCAAGATCATGGGAACAGCATCAGACTATATTTTCTTTGAACTTTTCAGAAATTTTTAAATATCTCTGGTTGCAGTCATTGACAGCAAAACTGAAATAACTCGAAGGGAATACTTCAAAACCAAACCAAAATTTCTACACATTGCAAAGTATGTATATACAACAAGATAAAACACTAAAATTTTGGTTTTGTCATAGTTCCGGTTTCACTTCCGGTATTAGTTTCAGTTCCATTTTTGAGGTACAAAGCGAACGAATATCAATTTGTTTTCAACTTCATTGAATTCAGCACATTTTAAACTATTAAATTGTAAAGTTTAGTGTTAATCAGGCAAATATTGACGATTTTGTACGAGTTTTAGTAAGTGAGGTTAGTTTCCAAATTTTGAGATATGTAGATTTAGTATCAAAAAATGGTAATTTTGTGACGTCATAAGTCTGGAACCAGTTGACCGAATGATTTGAAAATTGAACATAATAAATGACTAGTATAGAGCTATGGATGGACCGATTTTCAAACAAATCGGTTGATGTTGGTGAAATGGCTGGTTGACTTGACATGGAATTCCCCGTAAGTATTTGCTTTTCTATCTAACAAATATATTCTTTTACAATTTATACATAGAGTACAGAAATTTTGGAAATATGCAACAAGAGAATAGCTTTCAACGGTTGACCTAGGGCGTATTTAGGAGTGTAGATCTCGAAATCATAATTTGAAAATTTTGTGGTAAATATTTTACTTTTACAGTAGATATTGATTTATTGGATATAGTGATTATTTGGACAAAAATTCCCTGCCCTGGCATATCACTCTATTCAATATCTACTGTATGTAGAATGGTTGCATAAAATGAACAGATTCCCAAAATAGGAAATTTTGGAAATATGCAGGAGGCTACTAGCTTTCAACTGTTGGCTTAGGGTGTCCGTAAGGCCGACTCTGCAAACACTAATGTTCGCTAGCCGCTCTTGTTATATTGAATAAAGATATGATGAGAGATAACCAATATAATTAAAACTATGGATAAAAATTGGTTGTTAAATAATCAATTGAGAATTAATTATTAATTGTATGGTATTTTATATTCGTTATTTATTCTTAGATTCATCACTAAATAAGATGAAGAATTAGGATTCGTACTTTTGACCTGATAGGGGGTGGGGGCTTTATTGAAGAGGTAAGTATTAGTATATGCTTCTGATAGTCCAGACGATTTTTTAAAATTTATTTTTCTCCTCTGGAAACAATTCTAAATATATATACTCTCTACTCACCAAATTTGTAGGGAATTGGGTTTAAAATCTTCACGATGTCTCTAGCAGAATTCAGATTCAAATCCATAAGAAAATATGGTAGTTGTCCTTTTACAATATTTCGAGCATGGTGATATATACAATGGTTATAAGTATTGCACTACTAACAAATCACTTCTACCAAAATTATTAAACGCCTGACATAATAATTAATGAGAAGAATAACAAAACTAATGAAAACTTTTTGTAAAGGCGAACAGAATTGATTAATAATTGATTACAACACGAACAAAATTATTAAAAAGATTAACAACATTGATTAAAAATTTAAAATACTAACAAAATTAGGGAAAAGACTGATAAAATTAATATAAAGTCTAAAACAAATCTAAATCTAAATTGAGTTAAATATCTCACTAAATCAGTATACAAAAGCAGAATACTGATAGTTGGTTGGCAATCGTTCATTTTCAACCTTGATAGATATATAGAGATCGGATTCTCGAACATTTTGAGTTTTGAACTGAGAGAATTATATCCTTGTTACTTCTTACTTCTGAGTGCAATAAAATAATCCGATAATTAGAACAAACATATACTCGAAAAGTATCAATCGTATATTAATTTTGTTGTCTTTCAGTGATTTTTAGTTTGCCAACTATACTATGTATAGTGGCCAACTTCTGAAATGGGTGCCTCCCTATATTTATTAATTTTTTCCTCCATAACGGGTTTTGGGGAATACCATAAATGCCAAAAAATGAAATTTGGACAGAGAGTGTTGAATGTTTATCGGCAGACGAAGCTACTATACGATTTTTGATCCGACACTTCGCGACACATTGAGACACCTTTTAAATTCCAGACTCCATGAATATGCAACCCTATCATTTTTTGACTCATAAGGTATACAAAGACAATTTTAACACCTGCAGTCACAGATTTTTTCAATGATGTATGATTTTTTTACAATCTAAATTTTGGCACTAATTATTCATTTACACTATGTAATATAATTAGGTTTCTATTGTTCTAGAAACACCAGTTACCAGAAGCTAGTGTGAGATCCGAACTTAATTTTAATAATTAAATATTATTTTTCACTGATTCAAATGCACAACGATTAAGAACTGGCAAGGCCTACTATACATAAAGCCTCACAGTAGTGGTGGGCCCGGGTCTCAAATACCCGGGTATTACCCGATTCATAAATTCTATTGCTATTCAAAACCCGGGTTTTTCAAGTCAAAGGAACCGGGTAATTGAAGCCAATTAACCAGATGTTACACGATGAATACCGTTAAGATATAGAAGTTTGTCCGAATGGAACAATGCGTAAAACTACTTACTAACAATATAGTACTTGTATAAAAATACCATTTGTTCAATTGATTTTTCTAATTTATTGCAGATTTGGAATTGGGTCGACTTTCAGAACCCGAACCGAAGGCGATTCCAACTCTGGTTTATTGTGAGCGCGAAACAAGGCTTTTTGCAAGATGTCCTTGTAAGAGCAAAGTGAAAGTGAGCATTTTCAGTTTGTAATGAATTGAATTTTCAAATGAATTTGGGCATATGTGTTGTAAAATGACAACATATGATGGTAACATGAATTTATAATTTCATCCAATTTACCAACAATAGAAATTTCATTGTTGGTAAAATGACAACATATGTTGGTAAAATGACAGTCGAAAATCTGTTGTAATTTGCATTTAATTTGTTTGTAAAATGCATGCTTCTCACATGGAATAGATATAGTTTTTCAAATTTTCAGTATTGATATTCACATTGACTAATAAATAAGATTAATTAAGCTATTGCTTTAATAAGCAAGGGAATTTTGGTAACTAGATCCAAATATATGATTTGGAATCATTTTGAGAGAATGGCGAAATGTCCAATGTGAAAATACTCGCGGTAGAAGATGGTTGAATAAATAATGAAGTGCTTTAAAATCATTAACGACGCAGAATAGAGCTTGTGAATGTATCACCAGCATATGTAAATATGGTGTCAAAGTACCTATATCCGTTGTTAAAATTTGATTAGTCATCATGTAATTACTCAATATGTTATATTTGTTGAAAATTTACTGATTTTCAGAGACATATCTTGATAGCCAATATACTACTTCCTATTAAGCGATTATTCCACGTCTAAATTCAGTAGTTTGCGAGTTATTTGGCAATTTATTATATTGGTCACATTTGGTAACATGTCGAATAACTCGTGAACTATTCAATTTAGACGTTGAAATTATATAACGCCTAATGTAGTCTATTAGCTATTTGGAATTTTTTCATGGAATGTTTCTACATTCCAGTGTTGCTATGGAGACGTAATTTGGTCAGTTGGGTATTTTTGATAAATTGTCGAACATCCTTACTATTAAAACTCGATTATTGTATATATGTGTATATATATATATATATATATATATATATATATATATATATATATATATATCTGTAACGAATTGATTGAAGAAACTGCTGGGCGCAGAAGGCTGATTTTTGGCATGTGGGAGTTTTTTGGCTATGGCTCCAGTAAGTTCTGAGTTCAGAGCAAAATGTCGACTCATCATGGAATTATGACGTCATTGTCACATTTTTAAAAGTTAAGCAACACAGTTATTCGAGTATAACTCAGCCATTATAGGAGATAGAAGGCTGAAATTTTAATAGAATATGTATACTAACATATCTCAAATATGATGCAACTATCATCAAAAAATGATGACTCATCACTCTGTTATGATGTCATCATTATACATCAAAAATTTTAAAATTGACAAATTTGGTGATTTTTTCAGTGATATCGATTTTAACCCTAAGATGGACATATTTATAGATGCTATCTCCCTTATAATTAACCAATGTGAACTCAGGTGACCGAAGGGATCCTCTGGCGGACACGAAGTGTCCGCCAGCCGCGCAGCGCAAGCAAGCGAAGCGAGCTTGTCTTATATAAACCATATGAACTATATTATTGCTTAATAGGAAGTAGTAGTCTATTTGCTATCAAATAGAATTAAATTTGAATGTGTAGCTATTGCAGTTTTTTAAGATATGGTCCAACTGACCAAATTACGTTTCCACAGCAACACTGGAATGTAGCAACATTCCATGAAAAAAATCCAAATTTTTGCATCAAACCCATTCATAGCTCAGTTCTATG